>SRLM01000197.1:146095-346509 GCA_015708895.1 Populus ilicifolia | reverse complement strand
TCATTATCATCTCCAGGTTGCTTGCAAATGTTGAAAATATTCATCTCCAATGTCCTGTTTTCAAATGATAGCTTCATCAGTCCATTCTTACAATTAATCAATACGTTAGAAGTTACAAGAAATGGACATCCTAAAATAACAGGAAATGAATTACATGCTTCAACAGGTTTTGTATCTAAGATAACAAAATCCACAAGATAAATGAATTTATCGACTTGTGCTAACATATCTTTAACTATTGCTTTAGGCACTTTTACAGATCTATCAGCAAGTAAAAGAGTTATAGAAGTTGGTTTTAACTCACCTAAATTGAGACTTTGAAAAACTAAATATGGAAGTAAATTCACACTAGCTCCAAGAATGACACTTGTTCGGCTAAAAGGCTCTTTTTTTTTTCACATTCAGTTTCCTCTTCACTATTCATAAATCTTTTAAAAATTTAGCATAGGAAGGAACTTATTTAATAACATCCAGCAATGTATATTGATTTTTACCTGTATGTGTTGACTTCCGGAACTACTTGTATTTGCATTGTATTGCCCCTAGGGATTTTGTTGTGGTTGAGATGGAAGGTTACTTTTCTCTTGAAAACTGAGAGGAGATGTCAATTTTGCAAGAGTATTTTTAAAATCTGTCATGTTTTGAGCAAGTTAAGTATTGATTGCCTTTTGGTTTTCAATGAATACATGCAATGTTTCCTCAAGATTTCTTTTATAAGGTGGAGCATAAGGAGGTGCATATCCATAAGAATTTTAAAAATTATAGTATGCTTGAAATGGTGGTTGTGAAGTTTGTACATCATTATTATCACTCTTCCAACTGAAATTTGGGTGATTTCTCCAACCAGGACTGAATATTTATGAGTATGGGTTGTGGTTGGCCTTTTGGAAATTGTTTAAAGCATGAGCTTGTTCATGGAGACACTTTTTAAAAGAAGGCAAGGTTGGATAATTATAGGTTGAGTGTTAATTTGTTTCACATATTTGATACACAATGTTTTCAACAGATTTTAATTGATCACTCTTTTTCAATTTTAGTGCCTCGACTTTTTTAGCTAAAGATGTAAACTTGGTTTAGAGGTCATGATCTTCTCTAAGGTTGTACATACCTCCACTGGATGTATGAGATTGAGTTTTACTTGGTACCTTATAAGTACTCGCGATGTTCTAATTTTGAGCATTTTCAGCTAACAAGTTTAAGGACTCCATTACTTCATCAAGGTCTTTATCTTTAAAAGTTCCATTGCACATCAATTCAACCATTTACCTATCTTTAGGTGTTAACCCTTCATAAAAATATGAAATCAATCTCCATATTTCAAAACCATGATGAGGGCAAGTATTAAGCAAGTCTCGATACCTATCCAAACATTGGTAAAATGTTTCTCCTGATTTTTGATTGAAAGTGGTGATTTGTCTTTTGAAAGAGTTTGTTTTATGAGATGGGAAAAAATTCTTTAAAAACTATTGTTGCATTTCATCTTAAACACGAATGGATCCTGGTCTCAAATTTTATAGCCATGTTAGCTTTAACTTTTAATGAAAAAGAAAAAAGCTTTAATCTGATGGTATTCATGCTATAATTTAAATCATTATATGTGTTGCAGACCTCCTCAAATTCCCTTAAATGCAAGTATGGATTTTCTAAATCTAAGCCATGAAAAGAAGGTAAAAGTTGAATAATGTCTAGCTTAAAATTAAAATGAGATGCATCAAGAGGAAAAAGTATGCATGATGGTGCACTTGTTCTTATAGGATTCATGTGGTCTGTAAGTGTTCTAACACGGTTAGTGACAATCCATTAGTGTAATCTTATACTTATTTTTACACCATTAGTGTAACCTTTTCACCTTGACATAATAAACTTAGCTAAATATAATGAAAGAAAGAAAACTAAATAAACAAAACAAGAATATAAGCAGGATAAAAGTTAACTAATTAAATGAAAGGTATAAACTTGGTATTAATGAAAGCAAAGCATAAGCAATACAAAAAAAAAATACAAAGATAGAAAGCAAGAGCATGATTTTGATCTGGAAACCAAGATGTCTAAATGCATGGCAAATGCCTCCTTTTATATCCCAAAATTGATAACTATTGATTTGAGGACTAATTGATGAGTGGGTGATCAATTCTTGACTTGATGACAATCTTTATCTTCTCTTGTATTTCCAAAACGTCATTGATAATGTAAAAATTAGAACCACATGAAAACATGAAAGTTATCGGAAATTGTCTTAGCTTTCTTGTGTAAAAAAATTAGATTATTTAGACTTTTAGAACTCTAGATATTGGCTAAACACTAAACAGTGCTTGGGCTGGAGGATAGATTCAGACTTCTTTGTTGTTGCTCTAATTTGGACTTGAAAATAGCTTTTTAGATCTTGGGCTCCATATAAAAGTTGTAGGCCTATTTCTTACCTTTCCATCCATATAAAGTAGACCTAAATCTAAGATCTATAACTCCAGATATGACCCAATTACTAAACAGTATTTTGGTTTGGACTACACCGACATCTTTTTTCTAAGTTTGGCCATCTCTTTGTCCTTTCAATTTCAGTTCTTAAATTCATCAATCAATCCTTTCATTTATATGATGGACCTATATTTAAAATGAACATTTACCATAAATTAAAGGTATCTTATATTATTAGTTATGTTAATATAAAACATGCTTTAGTTAAGTAGTTATTGATACTTCAAGTGCAAAATGATGATATAAAACCTTGATAAAAATATACTTTTAAGTACTAATCAATGAGACTTAAGAATCAATAGGAGATTATCTAAAGACTCTTTGTTTTTTGAAATAAATCCCACCTTTTGACAATTTTCACAGGTTTTGCAGAATGCATGTGAGTCCTTGAACATGGTGGCCAATAAAATCCACATTGTAAGATTTTTTTAATCGTCTTTTTTTATGAGAAATGATCCTTATATGCCTTAAAGTGATAAAATTTAATGACGTTACTTACCTCATTGTTGAGAATGCATTTTTGAAATATTTGATTAGGACTAGATTTGAATAAGTAAGGGTTATCCCAATAAAAGTTTTGCACATCGTTCAAAAACTTTCTTTTTTCTTAGTTATCCAAATGAGCTGGCAAAAATTCTAAAGCAAAAAAATTGATATTTTTAGCAAACCAAGGCATTGAACTAAGAGAAAGTAAAGATTCATCAGAAAAGTAATTATCGATTGGTGTGATATCAGGTGTTGAATCTGTTATCACTTTTGATAAAGGATCTGCATCAATATTTTTGGTGCCTTTGTCATCCTTGATTTCTCCCTATTTGGTCATGGAATGAGGAAATAGAAGTGCTAGTGAGGAATCAGTCTTTTCTTTGCAATGCTCAGATTCAACCCCTTCCATACCCTCAGAGATTGACTTATCATCTTTCTCACAAGGTTCAAGAATTGGTTTTTGAATAACCTTACCACTACGAAGAGTAATGACTGATTTGATTGGCTTCCAAAACTATTTGCATTAGCATTGTATTGCCCCTTTTATTTGTATTTGGACTTCTAGAACTCCAGATATGGGCTAAACACTAAATAGTATTCAAATTACAGAACAAATTCAGACTTCTTCATTGTTGTTACAATTTGGGTTTAAAAATAGCCTTTTTAAATCTTGAGCTCCAATGAAAGTTACAGCTCCAGATATGATCTAATTACCGAATAGTGTTCTGATTTAGACTGCACCAGCATCTCTTTGTCCTTTCAATTTTATTTCTTAAAATCATCAATCAATCCTTTCATTATTATTTACAATCTATACAATTAATCTCCTTGTGGTTCGATCTCGGTCTTGCTAGGTTATTTATTACTTCGACACTCTAGCACTTGTAAGAAGATATCAATCTTTTGGTCGTATAAGTTACATCATAAGATTTATTCTAAAGGTTTCGAAGTCTTAATTTTAAAAAGAATAGCTGAGGTCCAGAAGGCTTGCAAATTATTCCAAGAAGGTGTTGTTCGGCCTACTTTTGTTATTTTTCCTTGTCAAAAGGTTCCAAAAACCGAGTTTAAGAAAGAAATCGAGGTCTAGAAGACTTCCAATTATTATTAAAAAGTTCTATTCAAGCTACTTTTGTTATTTCACAACCAAATAGTAAAATACTAATGAAATATTTCAATGGTGTGTAAAGTCTAATTTCATTGGATGTATAATTATTGATAGATTTATAGATGGAAAAATATCATTGAAAAACATATTATTGATGATTTTTATTCTATTGGTAATAGTGGAAAAAGTAGTTATTTTTTGTTGGTAAATGTCACCCTAATATACTAGTATAATTTTTTATTGATATTTTTATTTGTATTTTATAGTTTTTCGGTAGTGCTTTTACTTTCTTATTTTCAAATTTTCTAGTGTTTTTAGGATTTTTATTTCTTTTTCATTATCTTTTAAATTTGTTATTTTCTTTAGGTTGGTTTTGGGGTTTACTTAAGGAGTTATAAACCTCTCAAAGAAATAAATTACTTGAAAAGAAAATATTAGTGATAAAATTTTAAATTAAAATTTATATATGAATACCATATTTGACATGATTTTATGTAATTTTTATTTTATTTTTCTTGTGCTATTTTCATCGATGTTATGTATTTATGTTTGGATTTATAGTTCATCACAACTAATTAACACTATATTTATATTTATTGAGTGAATTTTTCTAGATTAACACGCCAATAACAACAATGATGTGTTTTCAATATTATACAAAATGCTTGGATTTTCATTTCCGAAGTCAAACTTTTTTTAAAAAAATATTACATGAGGAAAATTAATTTTCCTGTTTATTTGTGCCCGAAATTGATGGCAGGAATTGGATTGAACAAAATATAAACAGGGACTTGATGCAAAAATGGTGGTAGGAAACACAAAAAATCATGAAATTAACATAACAGAAAAATCCTACTTGAATCTTTCCTGATCCTGCCAGGTGAGGAAAATCTAACCTGAAGAGAACGATCCTGACAGGGCCCAATTTTCTTGCTCCTAAACCCTAGCATTCCACCAAACACAATGTATTAACTTGCCACGTCAGGCTGCCATCCTGTCCAGTAGCCAATGAGACAGTAAACATTTACCTGGCAGTATAGTCTTTCTACGTGCCCATCAAATGCCACAGATTCAGTGTGCCAAACAAAACCCCTATGTCATACTTGTATAGATTCAGAGATCTGCTCTTCTGATCATAATCTATCATCTATTTCGTTATATATCAGTGTAGATTTGATATATAACATCCAATGGTGGGTTCTCTTTATTTATATATATATATATATATATTAAAATTTTAGTTTGTATGCGTTAGGAACAAATTAAAATGGTTTTTTTCACCAAAAAAATAGAAAATTGAGCTTAAATATATTTTGATTGGCGTTGATTATCCGGATAATGATGATCGTAGTTTCATTTCTAGTGTTTTTTTTAGCTTTCATTTTTTATACAATTTGAAGATTGTTAAGGTAGAAGACTTTTGAAAACTAATTAATATAGAGAGATATGTTTGTACCAAAAATTTAACCTATTCAAACTAACATTAAAATGAATATATTCCAGATGGACATGTCTGAGTCGGAGATCAGTCAAGATCAGGAGATAAGCAGTGATGAAGAAATGATGCGTCCTGAAATCACTGATGCGAGCTCAGTCAATGGTGATGGTTATAGTACTGATACTGAAAATACGGAGAGGTGAGTTGTTAATGGAGATGTTGCTACCTGCGATTTGATCATTTGATTTTGATGGTAAAGAGGTTTTTTTCTTCTTCTTTTTGATCAGTTCGGTTGAAGGGTTAGAGGAGATGAAGAGCACTACTGACAAGGATTTAGGGTTTGATCATGAAATAAATCCACAGGTAACTAGTCTTGCAAGATATGCATGACATTTTCAAAGTAACAGAAGAAAGGGTATGGCATTTTTACTGAAAAGCCCGAAAAATTAAGCAAGTCCAATACCATTCTAAGACGAAAAACATATATATAGAGGCATCTTGTTCTGGCACTGTCATTGATTTTTCTTGTGGGGATTAATTTCTGTAACATTCTGTGATAGAAAATCTTGATCTCTAGCATATTTTGATGTTCCCCGCCTTTCCTTTAAGCCCTTTCTTGGGTTGGTAGAGTTCATCAAAAGAGATGTTTGTAAGATTTCTTTAGGGTTTATATATGATGTGAAAGCTTAATTTTGTACTTCATTGATGATTTTTTTGGAGATTGATTTTAGCTTTGACTTACAGGATATGTTCCATTCAATTCAGATAATTATCAGTCCCCTCAGCTTTCTCCTCGGAGTGAGGTTGAGTCCGTGTCATCCACAAACATGCCTTTGGAAATAAATGATCGAGCTAGTGACCTTTTAATGGCAGTCTCAGTTGGTTCTGATGCAAACAAGAAAAAAATCAATGCGATGGCTGTTTCAGCCATGGACGAGCTAGTAAGGAAGTGCCTTGCAGGAGAACCTTTATGGCAGCACGGACAAGATTGTGACCTTGAGATTCTAAATGAAGGAGAATATATAAGAGAATTCCGTCCATTTGATGCAAGTCTAGGAGAGCTAATGAGAATAATTGAGATGGAAGATTCTCAAAATCTTGCAAAGTTATATGAGAGCAATGCAAGCACTAATGGAACTCAACACAAACCTATGTTTCAGCAAGATGCTGAAAACAATTTCCTTCAAACTGAAGCTTCACGACATATAGGGTTTGTTCGTATGGATGCTACCAGCCTTGTTGAGTGCCTCATGGATGTGGTAGGGTTTTTTTCCTCTCTCTCTATTTAAGCATTTAGTCGTCTAATCCAATGATGTTCTCAAGTTTGGAACACAGAGGATAATTGTTTTTCTTATTTTGATAAACAGAAGCAGTGGTCATCAGTTTTTTCTAATATCGTCTCAAGAACAACTGTACTTGGAATCTTGTCAAGAGGAGTAGCTGGGAACTACAGCGAAACGTTACAAGTGGTAATTTAGTTAATCAAGCTGTTTGAGTATCTTCATCTCCTTCGTTTTATGAAGATATTAGTGAAATGGATTCTAAATGCCAACGGAATGCAATATTGTTGATTTCATTAGTTAGAATTGTGTTCATACTTGCAATGGGAGCTTCTATACTTCACCATGAAACGTAAATAATGGCAAGGAGCGTTCAAGTATCATGTCATTGGATGTTCGATGAAACTAGTAAACTGGCTGGAAATTATACTGATAGATTCAACCAAAAAAAAATAAATTTACAGGTACCCTTTGGATGCTTTAATGTTTTTTTAGGAATCTTCAAGTAACTCAAGCATTGATGCGAATAATACCTTTATGATCTGTTGCAATTATATGTATTGGTAATTGGGGGACAGTGTAGTTCTTCCAACCAGCAAAATGTGCATATGAATAATCGATTTCATAAAATGTTCTCAATGCAATGCTTGACAGATGAAGGCAGAGTTTCATATGCCTACACCACTTGTTAATATTCGAGAGAGTCAGTTTGCAAGGTATTGTAAGCAGATAGGGCCTGGAACATGGGGAGTTGTTGATGTATCCTTGGACAGTCTATTCCCTTATCCACTAGTAATTTTTCGGAGAAGACCATCAGGTTGTTTAATCGTAGAAATGCCGGATGGAAACTCTAAGGTGATTGCATGTGCCAATTGGAAAAGCATCCCTTTCTGTAGTTTACTTGAATTAAGCCTCAAGTTATATTTCCATGTTGTTGTCTTCATCAAATTCTGCAGGTTATTTGGGTTGAGCATGTGGAAGTCGACAATAAATTTGTCCATAGAATGTTTTGGCCAATTGTTCTCCCTGGTTTTGCATTTAGCGCCAGGCGTTGGGTTGCTAGCATAGTCCGACATTGTGAGCCAGTTGGGAATATAATCTCTACTTCCCTTGACAGTGGTAAAAACATTTCCTTTTCTTCTGACTTTAAGCAACATATATATTGGTTAAACTGTTACTGTTTTGCTTTGATATTGCACAGCAACAATACCCCGAAATGGGAAAACAAGTGTGCTGGGGCTGGCTCGTAAAATGATGAGAAGCTTTTATCATGACAACAATGCTTCTACTGACAATTTGTGGGTCCGAATGCATCTATGTGATGGTGAAGATTTTAGGTTAATGACTAAGACTATTTATGCCCTCAATGGAAGCCCTAGTTCGACTTTAGTTTTCACAACGTCTCTTTGGGTTCCAGCTCCACCAAAGAGAGTCTTTGATTTCCTTCGCCATGAGGGTTCTAGAAACAAGGTATCCAAGATGCTTAAACTTTAAAGCATCGTTTCCCTTTGATGATGATTGTTCAATTTCTGCTTCTTTCCTTGTAAAATAAACGCATCCAAGTTAAACAAGCAGGGACTGCTATGAAATAATTAGAGGAAGTTTCGAACAAGGATTCATTTATGGATACCTCTTTAGCGTTTCCGTCGATTTTAGAAAGGAAACTAAATGGATTGGATCGATTTAATTAATTGTTAGCACTACCACTTCTGATTCATCTTGCTATAAATCATCTGTATCCCACACTGTTTTAGCATTGTCGTTCAGATACTTTTCATTATACTTAAAGATAGTCTGGCATCAAATAATTTGGTAGACTTTGATTACTGTCTTTAGTCAAGAAAGACTTCCAGGACAAAGAGGAAATGTCCCGTCCTTCCTGTTCTTGAAGAACCAAAATTCACTGCAAAAATGTCTTGGATATTTATTTTTTAGTATCTATTTTCATTTTATCTCTACAGCTTTCCATCTCTTCTGTATTCCATATAAGGACAGCAAACAAACACAACCTCAAAGAACATTTGAACATCACCTATGTATCTTACATAAATATGAATAGCAGGGTGGTTTTTTGACATTGAATGTCTTACAGCAATGCATTAGTACTATGGCAGCATCATGTTTCCTCCTCAAGTATGCTATATTTGCAAGTAGAATTGTTATCTTCGCTGGCTTTTCATGCAGTGGGATTTGCTTGCCCGTGGATACGCAGTTCACGAGACTATGCATATTATCAAGGGAGAAAGTCCGGAAAACCGTGTGTCTATCATGCAAGTGAATGTAAGTTGCTTCTTTTTTTATTTCTTATTCAAGTATGCTATATCCAAAAGTTCAACTACATGGAAACCACACATTAACAAAGAAACGTTTTCTTGATTATGCAGTCTGCTCAGAACCAGATAGAAATCTTGTACTTGCAAGAAAGTTACAGCCATCCAACTGGATCCCATGTTGTTTATGCTCCAATAGACATTCTTACTATGGGAATGATGCTGGGTGGTGGAAATTCAGATCTTATTAATATTTTGCCATCAGGTTTTGTGATACATCCTGATGGGCCACTAAGGAATGGAGAGGAAACCAGAGGAAGTCTTCTCACTCTTGCCTTTCACATTATGGATGGTTCATCCACGGATGACTATCTTCCTGCTTCTGATTCTGTTAATACCATTCGGAAAATCCTCACAGAAACTTCAACTTTGATCAAGACAGCTCTTTTATCTGACAATCTATAAAACAGTTCACCATCCGGCCGGCACACATAAATCGAAAGGCGTAACTATCCACACTGTTGGTAAGGCTTAATATCGCTGATTTTTGGATAATTAACTGATCATCCAAATTTTTAATGTTTCAAGTTCTTTAAACCCCTCGTAGGGCCTAGGATGTTATGAAACTATCTATATATGTACTTTGCATGGCTAGGGTTCGTCGTAATTGCAATTCTGATTCCCTAAGGATTTGCTCTAATGTTAAACTGTCTAAAGAAATACATGAGGTTATAAACGGCTACTGATTCTAAAAGAATGTATGAACTAGGGTTTTAAGATCAACTTAACAAATTGAGAAAATAGAAGAAGGAGAACAAAGTTGACGACAGCATAGGAGAGTAGCAAAAAAATACAGGAGAGAAACGAGACTGAGATTGAACTTCAATATAATCCCTACCATGTGCTTTTATAAGGATCAGCATCAGTTACTAACAGACTAACCAACTAACTTCAACCAATTAACAAACTCAGCTAACAAAATCTTCTCTGACTAGCTAACAGAATCTTAGCCACTAAATAGCGGCTTGCATGTCCTATATGCTTTTGACTCCCAGCCTTCGATTATGTGTAATTCCTTAACACTGCATTTGTACGCCGGCATGAACTTGTCGCCACACTTGAAACACCACCCCAGTCTTCGCCTTTGTTATGCATGGTCTCTGGAACTGTTTGTTTTTGTTGGTTATCATTCACATAATTGGTTTGAAGATTACCTATTGATCTTCCCATTTGCACCATAACTGCGAGCCTGGGCATGAATTTGTTTTTTATTTCCGACACATTGGTTAACTCCTCTTGCCAATTAGCTTAATCAAAAGTTATCATCAATGTCACCAGCTTTAATATCTTCAATAAGTAAGGAATTTAATGAATGCATTAGTGACTTTAATTCCTCAAACCTCTCCACAAATTCATCAACATCATCTTCTTGCATTAGCTTGTTAAATTCCTCTACAATGTCAGTTCTATTACTAAACCAGCTGCATATGGCTCCTAAGAATTCTTCTCAATCAACAATACCTTCCACTTCACACATGTAGCCTTCAAACTAGATCTCTGCCTTTCCCTCCAAATAAAGAGATGTTAGTTCTACCCATTGTTGAAAATGAGTTGTTTTAAGCTTCAAAAACTTCTTGCACCTCCTAAACCACTAGGATTATCTCCCCAAAACGTTAGATGCATTGTTGAAACGACAGCAATGATCATTCCATATGAACTCGGGTTTAACAGCAATGATCAGTGCACAGTTGGATTTGAATTCATGATCATTCCATATGAACTAGGGTTTAACAGCAATGATCAGTACACAGTTGGATTTGAATTCAGGATCTTTACTCCCTTCATGCCATTGTACTGTTTCACTTGGAACAGTCAACAAATTCCTTTATGTTCGGTTTCTTTAGTGCACTTGATTGGTAATTTTCCACTATAAAGGGCATAGTTCATGGGCATATACAAGGAACTTGTCATAAAATACATACATCTGATGGAGTTTACAGAAAACTAGCCATGATTCTTAATCTGTGGTGCCGTTTTGCTGGCCTTTCTCAGCAATTGCCACTGTGATTTTGACCGACATCGAATCTATATGCATTTGAATCAGTGTCAAAAAGTACTGAGTGACATTCTACGCATGCTACCAAAACACATCATATTCAGTTGAAATCATTCATGTCAGGGTGGATGATCGATCCTAGTATATTTTCCTTCTGCCCGTTCCAACTTTTTGACAAAAATGAAAATTTGATTTCTAGTATTTATACTAATTATCGTGCTCCTGTTGCAGTGGAAAAGAAAGGGAGAAAAATGTACAAGGAAAAAACACAACAGGAAAGAAATAAAGGATGTGATGACATCTGCTTATGGCTGAAGCTTAAGCTGTACGATATCCCCATGTATGTTGAATAAAAAGTGGGGAGTAAACATTGATGCTTTCTGAAATTTGTGTCTATGGACCTTAATTTTGTGTTGCCTAGTGTAACTCTTGGTTTCAGAACCGGAACCTGTTCTCTTGTTTTCACAATCTGGGATTTTGGAGAGACTGCATGTCTTCTGCTATTGGATGCGGTTTTCTTTAAACATGTTCATGCATATGGTTTAGGGTTTATAAATCTTGACCTCATGGAATCTTATCGTAGTAAAAGAAATGCTGTCCGAAACCACTAATCACTCGTTAATTTCTTAAAACACATAGGAATATACATTTATACACTAAAGTGGTGTGCAAATGTAGAACTAAACCTAGGGAATATGCAGTTGCAATAATCACTCATCTTCTAGGAGGGGTATATGAAAAAGAACATTCATAGAAAGGTGGACCTGCAACACAGAGCAATGCATGAGTTAAATGACTTTGCATTCAAAAGAGTTTTCACGTGTATGGAAACTGCAACACTCCATAAATAATCCCAAAGCATATCTCTGACCACGTTATTCTAAAGCATCAGAATCGTAATTTGAAACTTTGTAAATTGGGTCCTGTTACCATAAACTTTTCAATACATAATGGCCATTTTGACACATCTTGGAAAGGCAATTGATAGCTTGCCCTAAACATCTATACGGAAATTTCATTTGTAACCAATATAAGCTTCAAGGATTTGCCTACAGAAAGAGTAATAAAATTTGGAGATCACTGAAATGTAGTAAGGGTGAACTCTACGAGCCTATTACAAACCTCCATATATGATGCTATTTTTATTATTCATTTAATTTGGTCATAACTCTAAAAGTATAAACTACAAATTTCATGTTTTTAACGTAGTTTTAATTTTAATATTATCAATAACATTTTGGGCATAAAAGAAAATATAAGAATTGTCATCAAGTTAAGAGTTGACCACTCACTCATCAATTAGTTATCAAATTAATAGTTTTTAATTTTGACCTATAAAAGAAAGCATTTGTCATGCATTTAGGCATCTTGGTTTTCAGATCAAGATCATACTCTTGTTTTTTCTCTTTGTATTTTTTGTAATGTTTATGCTTTACTTTCATTAATATCAAGTTTATGTCTTTCATTTTCTTTCATTTGTTTAATTAACTTTTATCTTATTTATGTTTTTATTTATTTTATTTTTTTTTCTTTCATTATATTTAGTTAAGTTTATTATGTCAAAGTGAAAAGGTTATACTAATAGTGTAAGAATAAGTATAGTATAAATTTAATATGGACTTTAATGTTTGATACTAACATGTTTTGTATTTGTTATCTTATTTACTCTTTAATACTTTGCTTGTTAAATGACTAATATTGATTTATATTGTATAACACTTGGTATAACAAATATTTGACACTTTCATAGCTCATACTGTATGGTATAACTAACACCTGAGCTATGAAAGGAACTTGATTTATTGTTAATATAAGTTATAGTCATGAATGCTTAATGAGATTTACAAGTATTAGCATTAATCGAATAATATGACTAATGTAATCATGTTAAAAATCTATAATCTAATTGGAACCTCCTTTGTGTGTAGTTTTCAATTGAATAATAAGAGTTTATACTATACTTGTTTGACATATTATTAGTGGATCCTATTGAATAATAAGAGTTTATATTATACTTGTTTGACATACCATTAGTGGATCCTCTAACCTTAACATTTATTGTTATCATTATTTAATTCTTATGTAAATATTTCATCTCAAAGTTCACATCTTCTCCTTCTTCTCCTTCTTCTTCTCCTTCTTCTTCTTTATTATTATTACTACTACTACTATTATGAGTATTATTATTATCACTATTATTATTATTGTTGTTGTTGTTGTTGTTGTTGTTGTTGTTATTGTTGTTCCTATTGTTTTTGTTTATAATTGTTTATAATTTGTATAATTAACCTCCTTGTGGTTCAACCATGGTCTTGCCGGGTTATTTATTATTTCGACACTCCTGCATTTAAAAAAAGATATCAATTTTTTAGTCATGTCACTGGTTCATCATTGAAGTCGATGGTGAGGAAATAAACAGACTCTATAAGCTACTAGGTCTCTAGTGATGGTAACGCTTTCATGCCTATTGCTTTGGCCGTTGTTACTAGAGGCCAAATAGAGTATTTGATCTAATTATGATTTTAAATCTAATTATTTTTCTAATTGACTAATAAATTAAAACACTATAATATTTTTAATAATGGGTATTTGATCTGGATTTACAATTATTTAACCCTACAATAAGATGAAATTCAATATAAAATTGCATACAAAAATTTAGTGAGAAAATAAGAATTAAATTGAACAAATATTTCACTTTTTTTCTCCACGAATCATATTCGCAAACATGTATGAAAACATAATAATATAATAGAAAAACAATAACAAATAACACAATAAAAAATATTTTTGTTTTTTATGAATAAATAACAGTATTGTAGAGTTACATTTATAAATTTAATTTATTGTTTATTTATCAAAAACAAAAGATTTAATAGACTTAAGGAAAAAAAAATATTACAATCCTTTACTCATTAACATTCTATCAATAAATTTTTTTTTTAACATATACTCATTCACATATATTTATATATCTATGTAGAAACCGTATTTTTGCAGGGTAATAAACACACACACAAGAAGTTAACCAAGTGACTTGCTATATATAAAAATAAATACGAACTTCTAAAAAATATTATTTGTTATTTTTTCTCTAAAAATTAAACTTGAGATCTAAATACGCGCATAACTATAATTCAACCTCGGATCCTTCTTCCTCTACATCAACCCTTCCTAAAGGTGTTTTTCCCAACACTGTTGGTCTAGATGCAGATCCGCTGGTGCTACAGGATCTAAGCCTCAGGAAACGGTCCTTGGATGTAGATCTGGAAGAGGAACAACTGGATTTCACCGTCTCTGAAGATGAAGATGACATATCTCCTAACCCCTCCCCTCCACCTTCCGCCACACATACGTCTCCTGTCCGTACTCAGGTGGAGGTCTGTGTCCAGGTAACTCTATACCAAAGAGTACCCCTCCTCCTCTGTGCGATGGCAAGTGGAGGGATCTTTTCTCTTCCAATAGAAACTCTGACGCTTATACTAAGCTCAGTAACTTCTCCCTTTTTCACACCACCAAATCTTGTTCTATCTCCTCTGATGATTTTCACTATATGTTTGGAAGTGGTGTGCTGTGGGTTGCGTCTCTGGTAAATACCCTGGCATTAAGGCTCTGAACAACCTTATTTCCACTGTTTGGAAGTGTGAAGCCACCGTCTCTACCCGTCAATCAGGCTGGCTGGTGTACAGATTCAATAGTGAGGAGGATAAGCTTGCAGTTCTGCAAGGCACCCTTATCTTCTTTATGGACGACCACTTATTCTAAGGCCAATGACGCAATTCTTTGACTTCTCCAGTGAAGAGATGACCAGAGTCCCTGTCTGGGCTTCCGAATCTTCTTTTTATTTTTATTTTTTTTAATTCAGTTGTTCAGCCAGCTTGCACATGATTGGTTCCCAGATCTACTAAATATTTTACAAGCTTAGCAAATATATAAAATATCATAAAATAAAATAATAACCATACATATAAATAATCTTTTTTCATTATACTAGGTGTGCACAGAGAATTTTTTTTTTATTAATGTGCGGTGTCCGGACCAGCTTGCGCGCACCATGACTAATCCCCACAGCTTACTGAACACCCTGCAAACCTAGCAGGCAGGTAAAGCAGCGCGGGACTGACAGGCATGCAACTCCAAGGCTCGAACCCATGGCAGCAGAAGGCGCAAGACGCCTACCACCGCTGGGCCAATGCCTTGGGTGCAGATATAATATTGGTGATATTAATGAGAATCTTTCTTCATTATATTGGTGATATGCTTAGATGAGAATCTTTCTTCATTATATTGGTGATATGCTTAGATTGCAGATATAATTAAAAAAAATTGATATCTTATTTAAAGCATAAAAGTATTAAAATAATAAATAATGAGATTAATCTATAAAAAGATAAATTATATAATAATATTGATGTTGGAAAGAACTTTAAGAAGATGTGATAATGATAAAAAAAATTAAACAATTATAAATAATGATGAAAAGATTAAATCATAATAAAATAAATACCAAAATTAGATAATTTATTAATAGTATTTTAAATAAGTATAATATAATTTTTATTATTATTTAACTAGAAACCACATACAAATAAAGTTTTAATTGGATAATTTATTATTAATAGTTTATTATGAATTATTAACTTGATCATATCAATTATTCTATATAAGCAATATCGATGTTAATTTATATTAACAACAAGTTATATTCTTTGTATAACAATGATGTCAGCCGAAAACAATGAATGATCAATCATTTATTGTACTAAATGTTATACAACATAAATCTAGATAGTCATTTAACAAGCAATATATTAAGAGTGAATAACATAAAAATAATAAGATATGTTAATAGCAAACTTTCTTGGATATAAATATTAAAGTCTATATTAAGTTTATATTATGTTTATTCTAACATAAAAATGATAAGATATGTTAATAGCAAACTTTCTTAGATATAAATATTAAAGTTTATGTTAAGTTTATATTATGTTTATTCTAACATCATTAGTTAAACCTTTTCATTTTGACATAGTTAATTTATCTAAACATAATAAAAAAGAACATAAATAAACAAGATAAAAATATGGTTATAATGAAAAATGTAAATAATACATTAATAAAAATAAGATATAAAATAAAACTTGAACATTACAAGAAAAAAAGGTAAGAAAATGATCTTAATCTGAAACATAAGATACCTAAATACATGGTAAATGCCTCTTTTTATAAAATAAAATTCAAAACTATTGATTTGATAACTAACTATTAAGTTGATGGCCAACCATGGACTTAGTGGCTTGTTATTGACATTGTTGGCTAATTATTGACTTTGTTGGCCGATTAAAATGACATTACTAACATTAAAATTAGAGCACATAGTCTTTATAAAAGTTATGGATAATAATCTCAGCTTTTTGACAAAAGAATAATAAGCTTATTTGGATGTTTGGAACTTGAAATTTGAGCTGAACACCAAATAGTGTCTAGATTGTAGAACATATTCAAACGTCTTTTTTGTTGCTAAGATTTGAAATTGAAAATAAAATATTTGAATTTTGGACTCTTCATGGATGTTTTAGGCCTATGTCTTAGCTTTCCATCAAAATAAATCAGACCTAAATCCAAGTTTACAATTCTAGTTATAATTTAATAATCGAATGGTGTTACAGTTTGAATTGAAACAACAACTTAGTCCTCTCTTTGTTTTTTTACTTTAAATAGTTAATCATATCAATCAATTCTTTGAATTGTGAAATATATCTACTATCATAACCCAATTCTAGGTTATTCCCCTAAAATCATCTTTTCTCAAAATAAAAATAAAAACAAAATAAAGGCTGACATCATGGAGAATGTAGGCTGGAGAATCAAGCTGTAATTTTTTGAAGAAGTTCAAGGCCTAATTGTATCTCATTGCGCCCAAAAATAGAGAAACAAAATTCAAGGTCAAATTAAATGATGATTGGATGAATTTGTATAAAAATTAAGTCCAGGGACATAATTAAATTTTTAATAAGTCAATCTAATTTAATTTAGCCCATGATTAAATTAGATTGGCTTAATAATTAAATTTTAATTATGCTTAATAATTAGTCTTAGTCCAATTAAAGGATTTAATTAAGTGCAAGGACTTAATTATATTTAAAATGGGTCAAATTAATTTTATTTGGGGTTTAATTGGTAAAAACAATTAAGTTTAGGGGCCTAATTTTAGCTTAATTGAGAAGATTGGAATTTTAAAAGACCAAATTTAATTTTTACCAAGTTAATTGGTTGAAATTAGGGGTCAAATTGCAAGAAAATTAAAGTTTGGGGGTCAATTAGGGGCTAAATTGAAGAAATCTGAGACCAGGAATGATATCGCAATAAGCATGTAACTTTGGGACTCTAATTAAAGTTTATCAGGGCCTTAATTGAAAATTTTTAAGGTTAATTAGGGGTTCAATTAAAAGCAATTAAAAGAAGAAGTACGGAATGAATTTTGATCAAATACAAGATTTTGGCATTGTTCTTCTTCTTTAAATCTTTGAAATAACTGGTCTGGTTACCTACTTTACAACTGCATTTAATATACCTAATGTCCACCAAATTTGCTAAAATTTGCACAAAACTAATTACCAGATATTCCTCTACATCAGGTATGGTTGGCACCAGCTTACTAGCAAATAAACGGATGTGGCACCACCCCAAAGAGGCTGACTCAGGCAACTTGTAGCTGTAAATTTAATAATTTGACAGTGCATCATACCTACTTTGAGCCAATGGTTGGGATCCTTTTAATCTGAATCAAGAGCTGAAATTTTTCTTCGGTGCAAACAAGATTGCCCTTTTCCATCCCTATAAATATAGGTGGATTTGATAGCCTGAGGGAGGAGAAATTGGGGTCCAAAATAAGCCAAAAAACTAGCTTCTCCCATGTTTTTCTTCTAGCCAATGTTCTCTCTTCTATCTCTCTCTCCCACTGCTTCTTCAGCCCTTAAAAACCCCATAGAAACCTTCCTCCTCCACCAACAGACAACATCTTAGCCTCCCTATAAACCTAAATCCTCATTGGAGATAGGCACAGCTACCACGAGGCTTCCCTCTCTTCTCTGCAGATTCTCTTCTTTTGCATCTTTTTCTTTCTTCCTCCACCATAAACAGTCGACACTGCCACGAACCTCCACCTCCATAACCAGCTTTACTACTATCATTTTCATTAACCTAACTCCTCACCATTGGTATAGCGCAGCCATTGTGACCTTCTCTCTCTTTTCCTTCCAGCTTTTCTCTCTCCTCTGCAATGCTTTCTTCTTTCTCCCACAGCCGACTCCAACCACCATCACCTTAGCCGGCACTCCCTAAGCTACTGGTCGAACCACCTCATCAAGCCAAGACCCCCACGCTAGACATCTTCCTCCTCCCTGCTTTGCCTCTTTCTTCTTTCTTTCTCGTCGTGGCTGCTACATGCAGAATTCATTTCTACATACAGCAACTAATTAATTAGCTTCTTATTTAGGTTGGGCCAGTTATGACCCAATCTAAATGGCTGGGTCTAGCCCGACCCCCATTTTAAAAAAAATCTAATTTTTTTTAAAAAAACGTTTCAAAAAATTATGATTTTTTTGCTTATTTTTCTACCAAATTTTGCATAATATCGAATTGTATATTTACACTGTAAAATACAAATCCGATATTAAAATACCTGATTTTATCCAAAATATTTCAAAAAAAATCAAAACATTTTTTTAAAAAAAACATATTTTATTGCATACAGCCAATTCCTAAAATTTTTCCAAGCATGTTTTTCATAAAAAAATAATAAAAATTGCATCTTTTTCCTATTTCAATTTTTTTTTTTCAAAAATAGATATCGTAACATTTTATGATTATCCATTGGGATTTGGCCAACATGTCAAAAATCTTTTTTTATTTTTTTAGGATCTAGATGAAGACTTTAATATTTATGGGGTGTAAAATTACACGATAAAATACTCCCTCGGGTATTAAAGATACAAAGTGTAGAAATGCGATGCTAAAATTTAAACTTTAAAATGGTTAAGATTTAACCCAATAAGGTAGAGATTTTCTTATAAAGAAAGATCTGTCTTAAACTTTAGAAAAGACCAACAAATAAAAACTAACTAAAAAAAAAATCAAACAACAACGCAGTTTACCTTAGGTAAGGTGCACTGGGGGTGATGTGTCTTTCCCTTGCACAACCAATCCCTTAACTAGACTTTCGCAAACTATAGATTCTTAGTGACCATAATACTAGGTGACGACTCCTAAATATTAATTATAATTTTATGATTAAAACCAAAAACTTATGATTAAAACCAAAAACCCTTCTTAACACACAACACCCCTCATCACGACAAGAGCCTCCGTCGTCGCCAAACACTCGCGCATCACACACCTACATTCAAAATAAACATTTACAAAAAATTATAGATATATTATATTATCAGATTTGTTATTATAATATATGCTTTAGTTAAAGAATTTTATGATATTCTAATACAATATGTTGATACAAAATCTTAATAAAAATATATTTTTAAATAATATTTAAAAGCTAACAAGCAACCCTGTCCACGAAGCACATCAACGGTTACCGGCAAACCTTCTACTTTTTCCAAAGGTAAGGACGTTGTTCAGCCTGGTGAACTGGGTCAGGCTAATATTCTTAATGCCTCTGTTGCAAGACGGATCGCCAGGAGGTCTGCAAGGGGACTTGTTTCTCTTCCAACTAGAAGTGGTGGGGACAACACCCTTACCACTCCGAATTCATGTTAATATATTGTCGGAACATCAGGGGGCTTAATAGTTCGCTGAAGCAGCATGAGGTGGTTAGCCTCAATAAAAGAAACAGGGTTGATGCTTGTTGTTTGTTAGAGACCAAGCTATACTCTTCTGAAGCTGGTCTCATGCACAACTTTCGGTTAAAGTCTTGGAAATATCTCACTAATAGTGTGGCTGCCTCCTATGTCCGGATTGTTATTTTTTGGAATCCTAGCACTGTCAATATTGATTTATTTGACTTTTCTGCTCAGGCTTTTCATGTTCTTATTTCTAGCTTGGAAACTCCCTCCACTTTCTTTGCTACTTTTATCTATGGGTTCAACATTATTCTTGCTCGGGAGGATTTACGTAGATGGTGCCCAAGCTCTCCTTGGTGACTTACAATTCCATGCTTTCTAGGAGACAAACATAATGGAGCTCATGTCACCAGCTATGAAGTTTCTGATTTTAGGGAGTGCTGCATTGATTTGGGTTTTGCTGATTTACATTCTACTAGATGTTTCTTCACCTGGTCCAATGGTCATGTTTGGAGCAAGCCTGATAGGCTCATGGTGAATCCCCTTTGGTCCTCTTTACCTCAACAAGCCCATGTTCACTTTAACACCCCTGGTGTTTTCTCTGATCACTCTCCAGCCTCTGTTCAGATTGGTCAGCGCAAGCCTAGAGGGAACAAGAACTTCAAATTTTTAAAGATGTGGGTTGATCACCCTCAATTCTTGGAGGTTACTTTGCAGAGTTGGAACAATCCAGTCAGCGGCTCCTGTATGGTTACTCTATGCAGGAAATTAAAGTACTTGAAGAGACCATTGAATGAGCTTAACAAACTCCATTTTATTCATATCTCTAAGCGTGTTGCCCGTGCTGAAAAAGATCTCGCTGCTCAACAATCTCTTCTTTATCAGAATCTTGATAATGACCACCTTTGGCTTCAGGAAAGGAACCTCAGGTCTTCCCTGTTGAACTTAAAGCAGGCGAGTTGCTGTACTTCAGGCAAAAGCTCAAGTGTAATTTTCTTAAGGAGAATGACAAAGGCTCTTGTTATATACCCTAACAAAATATATATATTAAAAATAATAATAATAATAAAATTAATATTTTTATATTAAAATTAAAAAAATNAAAAAAAAAAACTTTAGATCTAAATGTACGCGCACACTCGTATTAGTAGAATGGGTATTATAAGTACATGTGTTTGTAAGAACATACATAGTATTTTACAGTAACATTCATTCCAGATTTCAAGCAGCATTGCTAAGGCCTATTTCAAAACCTCATAAAGAATCATAATAGAAACAGAACATCAAAATGACAGAAAAAACATGTTGACGAGGCAAATACACAAGTCGTAGAGCCATTAGTTTGAGCAGAAAGGAGAACGAAAATCCACACATTAAACAATAAGCACACAGACGAGTAACATTGTGCCCTTCACTTGTTTTTGAAGGTTCACACACTTGAAAAGAAACACAAATGGGCAAGCAAACATACGCCCTTATTTCTTGAGGTTCGCACAATAAATGACTGAAGACACAACATGATGACATACGCCCTTATTTTCTAGAAGTTCAATATCCTTCTTTTAGGAGTTGTATGGTAAATATGACTGTTACAATGTAAAGCCAAATTGCATCTCATTGCCAATGAAACAGTTGAAATTACTTCCACGAATGAAAAGAGTACTCGCAGCACCACCGCTCAAAGACATGATTCTCCGTGAAATCATCGCATGACGAGGTAACCAGCCACCCTTATGCAAACATGAAGAACAACGACCGTTCAGGTATATCGCATATGTTAATTTATTTCAACCAGTAAGAGTTGAAGGAGAAGGATAGAGCATAAATAACTGCAGCCATATTACTTGGTTCGGGAAATATTGAATTATTAGCATGCTTTTCAAATCCCAATGCCAAACTAATCTACTTACCTATCATCATCAAGTAGAAAACGAATAAATCTTATTATGGCCTCGTCCTCGTCGTCCTCCTCCTCCTCCTCCCACCCATTATTTCGGGTCCACATTCTACGAGTGTTGGTTGGCACGGAGCGACCAATGCTTGAACCCCCAGCTACTTGAGATACCTGCAAAGCCAATTCAAGCAAGGCATACACATTCTAACTTGTAAGTCTTATTATCGAGTGAAAACAAGAAACAAAAACACTGAAAAAAAGGCAAGAAATCATGTCAAATAAGCAGCACCTCTGATTGAGCACTCATTGAACCATTTGTTGTAGTAGCAAATTTTGTGGTCAGCTTTGGACATTGATGCACCTTCAACATCTCCAGTCGAGGGAATAAGAATTGATAACATCCAAGACTGAAATAGACAATCCTCGGTAATTGTTCTAGATACAGCTCCTGCAGTTCAGGGAGCACCATCTCCTCCTCAACATTGACAGGTGAAGCATGATCATCCTGCCCAAATACTCCCAGTAGTTGAGAGGATTGGCTTACTCTAAGTATTTGGAGCTTCGGGAGACCTGAAGCCATGGCTACTGGGAAGAGACTCGTTAACTTGTTGCATACATTGATCTCAATTCGACACAAATTGGGGAAGCATAAAGATTGGAGATCACTTCCTGACAATATTTGATCATTTCCATCATCAATATCCTTAGCTATGATTTGCTCCAATTCATCACAAGTTGATATCTCTAGAACTTCTAGTTGAACCAGACTAGCAATCATGTTGCCTGTAAATACATGCGTCAGTCTCTCGCATTTCCTCACCACCAAAGTAGTCAAATGCCTCAGCACGAGAACCTTCCATATACACCTCATGTCAGACACAGGCAGTGAGGAGAACTGCAATGCTTCCAAACTTGTTAAGCCCTGCATAAAAACAAATAAATAAACAAAGCTCCCAATTTGTTTGATATAATTCCTCGGAACGTTTGTGCACTTTGAAACTATTGTATAATTTTGGTACATAGGTCGAACAATTATCCCCAATACTTCAGCAAAATACTTTATCAACAAAAAAGATATAAATAGATAGGGCAATGGGTCATCGGATTATGAAATCATAATTTTTCATATTTATGATAATCTAAATATAAATTATTATTTTATATTAGTTAAATTAAAAGCAATCATGAAAAGATTACACTTATTAACTAAAAAATAGTTTTTTTAATATTGGATTTATATAAAAAAAAAAACAAATTATGACATTAACCAAAAACAAATATATAAGAGAAAATAATTTTAATTTTACTTAGTAGTAAGATTTCTTGTATATAAAGTAAAAATGCTTTATTATGGATCACTTTTTTTCTTGTATATAAATTCAGTGCATAACTAAGAGCTTATCAATTGCTTTAGTTTTAGAAATTTGGAGGAAGAAAGAAGAAATTATCAGTGTATTGAAGTAGACAATTTAAATTAGAAAAGAAAAAAATCATGGAGAAGTATAAAGGACGTACTTGGAGCTGTGCCAACAAATTACCCGATTCTTCGTGGCCATCAATGGTTAACTCTTGCAAAGAAGGCAACTGGGCACCAAAATCTTTTGGACCAAAGAAGCTGCAATTTGAAAGAGACAATTTTCTTAGCCGAGGGAAGTTGATGGTGCCACCTCTGGTGACAGCATCTCCTTCTGCACTGTAAAATATTTGCTTTAAATTGCTAGTAACTATAGTCATCTGTTCCAGCTTCAGAAGACTCGGAGACACAGAGACAGGGAAGACGTATTCCAGGTGACCACAGTATTCTATAAGGAGAGTTTTTAACTTCGGGAAGCTAAGAGATTCTGGAATTATTTCACTTTGATCATCATTTTCTCTGATAAGATGCTTCAATCCACGACAACTTCTTATCTTAAGTGTTTCTAGCTGTAGTAGACTTTGAGCGAGGGACGGTGTGAAGATAAATGTCAGTTTGTCGAGAGAATCCAAATTCAGATGAGCAAGACTTTGGTGGCTGACATGCCCGGTGAGCCCCTTCCATATGCATCTGAGCTCAGGTAAGCAGGACAGTTGTAGCTCTGTTAAAGATGACAACAACGACAGCTCCTTCTCCTCACTGCTTCCTTCATCATCCTCGCCCAATTCAAAAACCTCTTCCAATGATTTACAGTCTTTAATTTCCACACCCCTTAGATTTTTCAAAGCTTGCCGCCATTTAGCTGGAAACAGAGTGCGAATATCCCCACATCCATTCACTTTGACATGTTCTAATCTTTGCAAGAAGTCCTTTCGCGACCCATGGCCATGGGTGGTCATCTGATCAGAGGACAATACTATATTTTCTAAACCCTCCACTCTATGAAAACTAATTTGAGACACAGTCGGAAACAATTGCTCAAATGTCTTCGCATTTAAGGATGTGGCGCTGATTTCACCCAAACATAATCTTCTCTTTGCAGTTGGGTATTCATTATCAAGTTCTGAATACCCATTCCCTAACACCCAAATATCATATTTGAGCAACCTGGGAAAAACAAAATCTCTGGGAATGCATTCAGCCTTCGGTATCCTCAATGATAATACAGCTAAGTGAGACAACGAGTTTAGTTCTGTTAGGCTCGCATTCACTCCTCCCCTGCTTGTCCCAACGACATCCCATGCCTTAAAGCTGTAACACCCGATTAGCAGTTCTTCTAACCTCTTCAAGCTTCCAATCAAATTCACGGGAATCCTTCCTAGATTTCTACAACCTGTCACGTCCACCAACCTCAACTCCTTGAGCTCGCTCATTTCACCAGGTAATTCTTCAATGGAGTCGCACCCTATAAAACCAAGAATCTTAAGCCTTTGCAGCTTTCTCAACCAAATGAGGTCCTTGCATTTACACTCCATCAACAGCAACGATTGAAGGTTCGTTGAGAATTGAAGTGACTGCAATGACAAACACCCTCCCTTTAGGGACAAAACTTCAATTTCTTTCATCCCTTCAAAAAACCTCTCTGGAACATTCAAACCAGGATCCAGTTCTAATAATACAACTTTGAGCTGTGGACATACCAATCCTTCAGGAAGTTCTGCTACTTTATTGCCCATTAACGAAATTGCTGTGCAACGTTCAAAGCTTTTACTGCACATTGGCCACTCCTTCAACCCAAGGCCTGAATTTACCACGAACCCATATTCTTTAGATGATGCTATCTGAATAGCCACATCACGAACCAAGTCATGCATTTTCACACGCTCTTCAGTTTCAGTGCCTAACAGCATACAACAATCTTTGAGGGTTCTTATTTCCGCATGAACTTTTTCCCTTGCATCTTCAATGGACTCCACATCTTGATGTAACCCGTAGCCAACTGCATATCTCGTCAAGTCCTCAATTGGAATGTTGTAATCTTCTGGAAATAAACAGCATAGCAAGAAACATAACTTGGTTTTCTCGTGCTTCAAATAATCATAGCTCAACTGAAGACATGAATATGCATTTTTTTGTTCACCAATTTGTTCCATGTGCCGAAATTGAGAGTTTCTGAGCTCTTTGGACGCTACTTCCCACTCAACAGCAGATTTATCTCTTAGAGCCCTTCCCACTGTCACAAGTGCTATAGGCAGTCCTTGACATTCTCTCGCAACCTTCTTTGCTACTGAGTTCAAGGTAGAGTCCGCGTCACGTAAACCTGCATTGATTTTGAACAAAGCCCATGCTTCATTTTCTGATAAGAGACTTAAGAACACTTTTGGCTGGCACTCCATATAAGAACATATGTCTTTAAGACGTGTTGTTAGAAGAATTTTACAACCCCTGTGAGCATCACCAAATGGGATCCCTATCTCTTTCAAGTTAATAACTTTCCAAACATCATCCAGGATTATAAGCATCTTCTTCTCTGTCTTCAGTCTCTGCCATAATCGATCTGCTCTCCCTTCTTTAGTCTTTTCGTCAAGATGCAGACCCAAACTATCTGCCATTCGATCCTGAATGTCTATGACATTTGGATTCTGGGACAGTGTAGCCATCAAAACTTCATCAAACAGCTGCGACTCTTTGGCACTCCTGCCTACTTCTTTCACCAGGGTGGTTTTACCCACCCCTCCCATGCCGTACAGTCCAATCATATTGACGTTGTCATCTTCGAGAGCTTTCATAATCTGTTCGAAAGCTTCTTTTGACGATTCCGAGGGTGTGAGTCCCTCTGATGGAAGAAATTCTATGTCTTGAAGAGGTGCTTTGTGGGACACTTTGGGAAACTTTTTGCTATTTTCTTCAAGCTTTCGCAAAGTCTGTGTCTTCTTTTCCAGTGCCTTGCTTAACTTGAATTGTCGCATCCAATTTGGACACCAAGTAAAGCATTTGCCATTTTTTCCCTTTTCATTTTCCAAACGATTCACACCTTCAATTTCGTTTTTTGCATCTTCCAGCCATTTGTTGACATCAATCTCAATCTCTTCAGTATTCCTTTTAGCAACGTCGACAGCATCTTGTAGACGATAAAGTGCCAAAGCCAGGCTCATCTTTTGTTCATTGAATTCTTGAACAAAATTGTTGAAACAGAACATATAACGGAGCTGCTTGATTGCTGGTTCCACCAAGACTTCTGCTATCTTAGATACAATGGATCCACCAGCACTTTTGATAGCCATTTTCCACCAGTCTGAAACATCAGAGAAATGAGAATAGTAATTTTATCACCTTAATATGTGAAGATATAAGCGGAAAGCAATGAAATAGCAGGAGGGGGGAGGCGGGAGGGACAAAAGGATATTAATATCTATCTATGCCAACGAGCAATTAATCCCTTGTCCCCTCATCTAAATCTCTATTCATGCCATCTACAAAAGTTACTTAGGGTGTTATCTTTTCTTGAAGACTATAAAATCTTCAAATTAATTTTTCATTAATCTTAAATTGTCATAATGTTGTTAATAAAATATAGAATGTTAATATGGTTGTATTGTCAATCAAAAAAACTCTATACATCAAAAGTTAAGAAATAGAATATTAATATCTTTCAATCCTTAGTTCTTTCAGATTTTTTATTCCCTTGATATCTTTATACAGTTCTAGGAGTGTATTTGCTAGGATCCAATTGCAACGACTTTATGGTGGATATAAATTACATTTTAAAGACAGGATCTTTATGCCACAAAAGCATACCTTCAATTCCATTTTTTTAAAGTTCTGACTTTCCCAAATATATGAGAAAGGTAGGTTTCTATAATAATTTTTAAATTTGTTTTTACATAATTGAAGACGAGTAAGATTATATTGTTATTGAGTAGAGAATCAAAAAGTAAAGACAACTTGAAATTAAAAATATTATTTATGGAAAATAAACCATATAAATGTATGAAAGTGGTGGTGGTAAGATGAAGGTGGTGGTTGAAAGTCAAAATGGAGACTAATAATATTTTGTTAAATATTTTATTGGCAAGGATAAACATTCATAAATAAATGGAAGTTTTGAATTTTGCAGTGCATGAGTAAATGTGATGAAGGTTGTGTGCCATTTGAAAGGAAAGAAACTTCGCAAAGATTTTACGTACTTCAATCATAAGATGCAATTACACTAGACTGGACTGCTTGAATTTTGCAGTGCATGAGTAAACAGTTGAAACTTTTTATACAATGAAAAAATAAGCAAAATTACACTAGACTGGACTTGAAATTCAATTTTCTATTCTAAATTAAAGATACATTAGAACTAGATTTGGAAAACCTAGGCGCATACTAGGCAACTCTTCTTAAAAACCTAAGTTAAGCTTGTATTGAGCCTCATGACTAATGTAAGTTCAAAAACAAATATCAAGCTAGTTTGGAAAGTCATGTCGTGGACTTTCACACGTTAATATTCAAGGTAAGACTTCAGTACCTATAATTAAATGCAAGATTGTGAAAAACTGATGCCAATTATTTAATTGCACTATAATAGGCTATGTTTTCAAAATACAGATTTAATTGCTTGAATTGAACATATTTTATAAACAACTGAAGATTTAATTGCCTGTTTAAGCTATATCGTGTGATATGGAGCTTGCAATGATAAGAACCAATCATCTACCAAAAAGGATAAAACTATACTGATTACTCCTAATGACAACTCCATCTTTCCTAGTTTAAAAATTAATCAAAGGTTTGGTGTTAAAAACTATTGATAGATGATTAGACTGAATATTAGGGCATGTAAATCTAAATTTTAGAGTTCATTAATAATGTTATTGTTACTAAATATGTTTTATAGTCATTTAGTTAGTTAATGTAGCATTGATTTTATTCATGCAAAACATAGTCATTTAATTTTTATTATTAATAAAGTTTATGAGACAAAAAAATTGTGCTAAAAAAATCATAAAGTTGTTATAATTATAAAATTCATATTGCATCAAAATATCATTTCTAAATGTTCTAGGTTAATATTCTATCAAAATTGAATATTAATTAAAGCTATTATGACTGGTGTATATTATGTTCTTTTTTTCTTTATAAAAACAAACAATTATTCTCATAAACTAAGACATGAGGGATAAGTGAAACTAATATGCAAATATTTGTCAGATGACATGTATAATGAACTAACCTGTAAAAGAATTCTATATAAATAGATTACCTATGTATATGAAAAGGATCGTGTAATAATTGTGTAAATGATCTTTAAACTTGAGATAACTAAATATTATTGATTATGAAATTATTGGCCTATTTGGCAGCAAATCCTAACTTCACATTGATAGTTCTTTCTCGTCTTGAAGAATGAAAAGGTGTATCTTATATCATTTGAAAGGTATGGAAGTTTAGTTTCTATCCCAACTAGAATCACCTAAACATTTGACTTGTAACTCTAGTTATGATAAAAAAAAAAAGTATTGAAAGGTTAAGCTGACCGAATCTAGTCTTTTTATCTCAGTCTTTATGTAAAGGACTTGTTTCCACCAAAAAACCCTTCTTGAACATAAATCAAATTAATCACGGCTTGCCTATTATTTAATATCCTGTTGAAGTCCACTTTAACCCACGTAACTTGAAGATGTCCATTGAAAGTCTCTTTGAATCTCTTAGTTCTAAACCTTGTAACTAGACCAACCACAACCTCCTATGGATCCTTTAATGCTTGGATTGCATCACTTAGACATGAGATAATTAAGTTATTGTATATAGTCAATATTATATTTTAATGTCCACTATATGTTTCTTTAATCAAATGTAAAAAATGATTAAACATTGGATATAATAGAAATTTTATGAAGGTATTTGAGTGACCAAGAAAGAATTCATCATTTTAGAAACTATAAAATATTACATGTGTTCTCGAATAATATTAAATATGAAATCCTTATTATTAAATATGAAATCCTTATAAGGTAAAATGCTATTTGAAAAGAATTTCAAATCTTATTCAAATAATTAATAACTATCGTGATGAAAATTGATATGATTTATCAATGCAAACACACTTTATGGTCAAATGTCTATATCAAAACAATACAAATGAAAGAACATTAGTTATATTGATAAACTAGTTATTGAAAGGTTAACTCAAATCATAAATAACTTTTTTCTAATATGTTGAAGATCATAATAGCTAGTGATTTTCAATCCTAAAAGAGATAGAGAGTTAGAACTCAAAGAGTAGCAATCCTTCAATCCTAAAAGGGTTTATGAGATTTCTAATTTGGTAATTCATGTGAATTATGGTTAAAAATCAGATAATTGAACAATTAGTGACATATAACAACCTTGCCATAAAGAGCTTATCATGTCTTAAAAAGAAGAATTATTCTTCAAGTAATCTTTACTCAAAACCTAAATGACCCTAAAACATTATAGTCTAGATGTATTTATATTACCATCACGAAGACTTGCAAGTTAAAGATGTTGTTCATGCTAAAGATGTTTATGGTGTCTCCTATATACATAAATCAAAATAAGTTTGATATATTCAAATGATAAATTGTATACTTGTTAAGCATGAAATGTCTAAGAAATTTATTCAGTTGCAAAACGTTGTTGGCTATTTAGGTGTGAGACAAAACTGTTGATGTTACAAAAATAAAAGATAGCTATTGTGTGAACAATAACCTTTTAAGATTAGAGTTGGATACTGTTTTAGAATCACAAGGGTGGACAAAATGATATATTGTACTAATAAAATATACCTGGATGATAAAATTTGAAGAATATTGGTTTTTATGTGAACCATTTGATCGACTCATATAACTGGATCAACTAGTTGGTCGATTGAGCTAAATAATTGATAATGAGGCTACTATCCATATTTTTAATTTTTTATCCCCTCGATTTGTTTTTCTTTTGGATATATTTTGTATATGGAAAGGATTTATTTTTAGTATGAAGAAAGGATTTGATAGAATTTTAGGAAATTCTTAACTTAGGATTCAATAGACCTACTAGTTAAGCTTAACCCAAAACAATCGGTCAACCGGTTGCTCAACAATATATATATATATATATATATTTGTTATTTCTCAATCAAAATCACAAAATAAAAACACCCTAACGTTAACTCTCTCTCAAACACTCTCCAAAATTTGTCCTCTTGATCATAATTTTAGCTTATTTCTTGAAGATTCAAGTATAATGGCAAGCAAAAAACGCATAAGAGACGTGGAATCGAGTAAAACGGTCAATGATCCAACCTCTTGAGAAAGTGATGATATTTAAAGATTTATAAATTCTTCTGCAAATAAGTCTATTTCTAGAGAAAGAGGGTTGGGCAATGATCTTAGTACTTTTGATACACGCACTATTTTTTAGTAAATGGGTTAAAGCATAATATATGATTTCAAGAAATTAGTTATGGTTTTTTTTTTTTTTTGCTAATATGAGGATAACAATGGAATCTAGGATTATAAAGTGAGGATTTGTTGTTAAGACCTAGATTGCTATATAGGATAATAGCACATAGTATATTACCAAAGAAAGGGCATTTTAATGGAATAACTTTCATCGATATATGCTTAATCGATTGCATAATTAGAAAATGGCCAATAATATATATGTTATGATTAGGAATATGATCATGTCGCATAATCAAAAGTGAAAGTCTTTTTCTTATGGTCAAGCATTAACTTATATTTTTTAGCATTTTAGGATTATTTTGGCAAATATGGATAGGAATCTATAGTTAAAGCTCATGGAAATAGATAATAAGACCCTTACCAAGATGAAATATATGTTAAATAAGGATGATAAAATATGTGTTAAATAAAGACGATGTTTAGGTTTCTAAAAACCAACTAATAGTACATGCTAGAAAAAAAAATGGCTTGATGATGACGAAATTAAAGCTATGTTTAGGTCACCACTGCCTGCTTTCTCACCCGAAGAGGCTATATCTAATACATGGAATTCAAGGATGAAAGTCACCTAATACATTGCAAAAGATAAAGGGAGAAATATTTTTATATCTAAGTTATATATTTATTGTTATCATAAACAAATAGGAGATTATCGACCTTTAGATTCTTTTATAAAAGAAAATAGTTATTCCTATAAGCTATGATATAAGATATATTTAAAACTAATATTTAGGTGCTTATTTAGTGATAAGTTTATTGATTGCATAAAGATTCTATATGAAGAGAATACCTGTGTATATGAAAAAATACTTTTGATAATTTTGAAAGTGATTCTTGGTGATACGAACCCAAGATCTATTTAATCAAAGTTTTTGTTGAAAATATAATGAGCTTATCACAATAGAAGACCTGCTCCAAGACAACAAGATTAGAAATCAACTTAATCACAACACTTATACCTTGAGACGAGCAAAAGAAGCATAAATTCATAAAAAAGATTGGTCAATTCTTTGAAAGAGTTGAAAGTTCAATCAACAACCAAGATTGACAACCAAAAGTCAGCAAAAATTAAAATATTATTAGCCAAAAAAAAGTGTGCTGAAAATTATTCTTAAAAGTATTTATACCTAAGCTAAAAACTCTAGTTTTCCTAATGGGTTACATATAAATCCAATTTAAATAATAATCAACTCAGGCTAAAACTAGCCCAAACTAATTGAAATAAAACAATAAACAAGTCTAAAACCCAAACAAGTGTTTCCTCGTAAAATAAATAAAGTTTAATAGCTCAACTAATTTAATAAAACAAGTTCAGTTATTCTCACATTCTCTCTGGTAGGAGCAAATCATAACCTCACTTAGATGGTTCTCTCTCGTCTTAAACTTCGACTTGTAGCTCTAGTTATGATTAAAAAAAAAGGATAGTGAAAGGTCAAATTGACCGAATCTAGTCTTCTTCTCTTAATCCTTATATAATGGTCTTGATTTCACTAATAAGCCCTTCTTAAAGATGAATCACATTAATCATGGCTTGCTCATTATTTAATATTCTTTTGAAATTCACCTTAATTCATGTGTCTTGAAGAAGTTCATTGAAAGCCTCTTTGAATCTCTTAGTTTCAAGCCTTGTAACTAGACCAACTAGAACCTCCAATGGATCCTTTGGTGCTTGGATTGCGTCACATAGACTTGAGATAAGTAAGTCCTTTTATATAGAAAACACTATATTTCGATGTCCACTACATGTTTCTTTAATCAAATGTAAAAAATAATCAGGCATTGGATATAATAGAAACTTTATGAAGGTATTTGAGTAATTAAGAAATGATTCATCATCATAAAAACTATAAAATATTACATGTGGTCTCAAATAATGTTGAATATGAAATCCTTATGTAAGGTAGAATGATATTTGAAAAGAATTTCAAATCTTATTCAAATAATCAAGGACTATCATGATGAAAATTGATATGATTTATCAATACAAACACACTTTATGGTCAAATGTCTATATCAAAACAATAAAAATAAAAGAACAGTAGTTATATTGATAAACTAGTTGTTGAAAGGTCAACTCAAACCATAAATAACTTTTTTTAATATGGTGAAGATCATGATAGATTGCTAGGCATTACACTTAACCTTCAAATATATATTAATCAATTATTAGATTTATGATAAATTAAGTTATTTATATATAAAATTATATTTTAATTACGATTATAATTTATAATTTGGCAACATATTAGGAACAACTAAAAATTAAAATCAAGTTTGACTTGACTATGAATAAGTTTATAAAAATTGAGGGACTAGAATGTAATTCATATAAGGGATTACAATTGCAAACTTGAAAAAAATCAAGTAGAGATTTAATTGTAAAATAAATTTATAGAGGGTTAGAAAATAAATAGCACTCAAGGTTTAGCAATCCTTCAATCCTAAAAGGGTTTATGAGATTTCTAATTTAGAGATTTATAATTTAGTAATTCATGTGGATTATGATTAAAGATTTGATAATTGAATAAGTAGTGATTTGTAACATCCTTGCCTCAAAGAGCTTATCAAATCCTAAAAAGAAGAATTATTCTTCAAGCAATCTTCACTCAAAACCTAAATGACCCTAAAACAGTATAGTTTAGATGTATTTATGAATAATGCAATTTCATGACATATAGATTAAAGTTGTATGCATATCATAAATACAATTAAAAAAAATCTATACAAGAACTTACTTGATAGTAAAGAGATAAACGAATGAGAAATTTGGGATAATCAGTTAAACAACTTTATAAATGACATAAATTTAATTAAACACCTATATAGAAACTATATATATAGTCTCTCAAAAAGAAGTTTTTGTATAAAATAAAAAGAAAAGTCTTCAAAATAAATAAATAAATAATTGAATTAAAGAACCTCTCCCACTTGCAAGGATCAAACTATAGCTAGCATCTAATAGTAACTTGCATATGCATACCTTATGATATATCCATAAAAACTAAAAGAGATTCCTCACTTCAAATTTGATTTGCTCACGAAGGCCAGAGCCAAAAACATTCAAACTAAAAGGCAATTTTGTATTTCAAATTTGATTAACTTACATTTTTTTTCTTATATTATCATATAAGGCTAAAGGCTTCATGAACAAATGAGCAAAAACAAAATATAGCATATGTAAAATATAGTTATAGCAAAAGGAAATCAACCTTTCAAATCAAACATGAAATTTATAAAAATAATAATAATAATTTGTTGCAATTTGAGTAGAATAACTCCAACCTAGAAGTGTATTTGGTATATTAGATAGAAGTACATTAAACAAGACATTTATAACTAGCTATTCTATATGGATTTGACTTGGGTGCTTTTGTTTTTGTTTTTTTTAATTGAATATTTTTGTATTTCATCCTTAAACTTTGAATTTATTAGGAATTTGACTTTATAAATTTTTTTAATAGATTGACTTGAGATTTTTTTATTGGATTTTTCATTTTATTTTTTCAATATTGAGTTGAATAAAAATTAAGCTTTATAAAAAAAAATATTTGATTTCTATGGGTTTATTATAGTCTCATGATTCTAATCACAGGTTAGCCTAGTTGCCTTAGGATTCTTTTTTATTCTTTTTCAATTGAATGCTTTTTTTTTAATTTTATCTTTTAATATTAGGTTAATTGAAAAGTAAGCTTTATAATGTTTTTTAGATGTACAGTAAGAGAAGAAGAAGTTTTGTTCCCTTACATTTTCCCTCTCGCTCTCTCTCCCTACTTGCTTAAACCCTAACATAAACCCATGCCTCTTATGGCCTGCCACCATCATAGGAAAGGCATGGGAGCTATGCCCTATGGGCAACTCTAGGTGATTGGACAAAGGCCAGCTTAGCCACCTTACCCTATCCTTGTCACTGTATAGGGGTAAGGTAGCTCCCGCTCCTCCTGCCCCAATAAATACCCCCCCGGTCAATAGAAAGTGAGAAAGGGAGGGAAACAGGTAAGGTTATAGAGAGGGGATGAACAAGATAATTTTGGAAGAGGAAATAGAGGAGGGGAAGGGAGGTGAAAGAAAGGGAACAAAGAAGAAAACAATAGAGATCAACATACATGAGGGAATTGGTGGGAGATAGAAAAAAATATTGAAGGCGAGAAGAACAAAATAAAACAAACATAGAGACCAGAGTGAAAGAAGAAAGGAAGAAAAACCAAAGCAAAACAAAATGAAATTGATAAAGGAAAAATTAAAAAAAAAAACCAAGAAACAAAAGAGAAAAAAGAAGGAACCACCGCTTAATGCCGTAACATCTCCACTTTGAGCCACCGTCAATGACAACAACACCACCGACAGGTCAGCCTCCTTCAACTTCTATGTCATTTGTAGAGTCTCCACAATTCTGGAAAGTAAATAGTAGAGATTTTCTCCACAATTCTGGAAAGTAAATAGTAGAGATTTTTTCGCTGTTTACTGGGTTGGACCAGGTCCGGCCCAAATCAAAATGATCACGCCAAGTCCGACCCAATCAAAAAATATAAAAATTTATTTTTTAAAAATTCTTTCAAAATTTATGATTTTAAAATTCATTATTTTTCTTATTGACTAATAAATTAAAACACCATAACTTTTTAATAACAGGTATTTGATCCGTATTTACAATTATTTAACCCTACAACGAGAATTATAAAATTGCATACAGAAATTGAGTGAGTCTGGTAGGAGAAAATGGGGATTAAATTGAACAAATATTTCACTGTCTTTCTCCATAGATCATAGTTGCAAACATGTATGAACACATAATAACACAATAGAAAGACAATAACAAATAACACAAGAATCAGTAGAAATACACACCTTGTTTGTAGCACGTAGAGACAGGAACGAATGGCAGATTCACGATCACTTAGACACCCACAACCTCTCTATCAATCGACTGCAACCACAAATATAATCCTCAATGTATTTAGTGTTGATGTAATTATGATCTCTCAAGGTTCTTTTTTTTTTATTTTTTTTTTCTTTTGGAAAATGATGATTAGGGGAAAAAAACGAAAGGACCTGAACAGAAAACAACAATTAATTAAATAAAGAATACTCTCTGCCACTTACAAGGATGAAACTCGAGCTATATGATTGTCTCTATATCCCACTCAAGGAATATGATTTGCCCATAAAGAAAAGGAAGAAAAAAAGACATTCCTTTCTTTAAATGTGGTTTACTTATGAAGCAAGCTAATGACATCAACATTTGCAGGCTAAAGAGAGATTCTTATTTCAATTTTATTTTTTTATTTATTTATTTGGGAGCATGCAGGCCAATGGCTTCACGAGTAAGCGAAAACATTACTGCTGCATGTACAAAACCAATTTAATTTTCTATATTGAGTTCTATAAACAAAGTGACGCTAGAATATCATGTTTTAGATACTTCTATCATAGGAAGATGATAACAATAAAAACATTTTTTATTCTTATAATGAAAGTATTATAAGTGGGTCTGGGGCTGCCATTCAACCTGTTTTTAATTAAAATTAAAAAAAAATTCTTTCAAATTACTTTTTTTGAATTGTTTTAAAATATTTATATCAAAAATAAGTTTTATAAAATAAAAAGATATCATTTTAATATATTTTTAAATAAAAAATATTTTAAAGAATTACATTTTTGATACCCAAAATATATGACTGGTCACCAAAGTGACGCTAGAATATCATGTTTAAAATTTTAGTATAAACCATATAGAATGTTTTTTATATGCAAACGAATCTAAGTCCTGCAACTAGATTGTGTATGCCACTCGTGAGATGTGTTTGAGAAATCATGATATGGTATAAAATACAGAGGAAATAAGAAAGTTAAAAGCACACAAATTAATTAGACGTCTGCCCCTGTATTATATATGGAAGTGAAATAATTTTGATCGTTTAACTATTTATAGATAACAAATTAATTGTGGATGTATTGTTAATTATAAGTATTTCTGTATACATTGTTTCTGTTGGGTTTAAACAAAAATAGTAATATATTTCGTATTCATTAAAATGCATAACAGTTGCTTAGAAAAATAGATAGGTATAGGTGTTTTTAAGTGAGAGAAAAGAGAGTTGAGTGGTAATAATTAAGAGCTATTTTACTCACTCCTTGCTAAGGACTGGGTATTTTTTTTTTGTCAACAAAAAAATTAAACATATAAATTTTTTTGACATATTTTTTTATATATAAAAATATCAAGCATAAATTAAAAACTTTATACATGCATCTAATTAAATAAATTAAAAACCATTCATGTCAACAAATTTAAAAATAAAAACATTAACGATAATTAAATAAATATCTAAAAAATTCAATAGGTGGGTGTGGATTAAGATATTTAATATCGCAACATGATTTATTTATCTAATTGTGTTTAATGACTCTGATTAATAAAATTAATTTTTTACTTAATCAAATGATTGTAGAAATAGACACATATAAAATTGATTGTATCAAATTATAGAAGGAAAAAAAAATCTTGCAAAGTTGCACTTACTTAAAATATTATTTAAAAATAAATATTTTTTATTCTTAAAAATAAAGATATATCAATTATATAAAGCATAATGGATGAGTAAGAAAAATCTTTTAAAAATTAAATATTTACAAAATACTTTAAAAAACTAGAAAATTAAAAAGGCTATTTAAAAAGGCTAAATGAAAAAAATCATAGAGAAGAAGTATTAATTTAAATATAAAGTAAAAAAATATTTAAAAAACACATATAAAAAAAAAGCATGGTTGTTTTTCTTAAAGCCAATATTATTAAAACAAAGCCAAAGTTGTTGGGTTTAGTAAGTCAGGCCAACATCTAGCCCATTTAAAAAGCTCATATGAGAATCTATTTTTTTAAAATCTAATTGAGATAAACAACATGTCATTTATTTTAATATTTTAAAAAACAATTAATTAAACAACATGTCACTTGACTTTGTTAAGATTTCAGCCACTAAACTTATTTTTCAACCCATTTTTTACTCTTTACTTTTGTAAGAATTTTGAAACCATCATCCATTTATGGTGTCTTTTTACTTTCTTCCCTGAATTTTTAATTTTATTCTTAGTCAATAAATTTAATTCAATTAAAATTTAATTTGGCTCGTCATGGTATAAAGATTTAAAAATAATATTACTATTAGAAAATAATATAAATCATATATTGGAATCTCATCTAATAACTTAAGTTATTCGATTGAAATAATTACTTGACATATCAAAGTCTTGTTAATCAAGTTGTCATAAGTTCAAATTTCACTACCTCCATTGTAGTTGATAAAAATTAAACACAAGGTAATATGAGAATTTGCAAGTTTAAAGCCCAAAAATATTTTACTTGAAGGGGTGTCTTAGATAATAATATAAATTATATCTTAAAATATCACCTAACAGTTTAAATTTTTAGTTGAGATAGTTCTTTAACATAGTATCAAAGCAATTTTAGGTGAGATGGTTCTTTAACATGATTATTTGACATTAATAATAAATGGTCACAAGTTTAAATCTCACTACCTTTATTTTATTTTATCAAAATTAAGCACAATGCATTATGGGCATGTGCAAGTTTCAACATGAAAGAACTTTTATTTGAAAGAAAACATTAAAAAATAATATAAATTATATATTAGAGCTTTCATGTGCATGTAAAAAATACTCAACACAATTTGAATAGTAATACATATGTTTGAAAAAAAATTATTTTAATTCAAGTAAAAAAAACTTTTAAAAAGTATCATGTATTTTATTACTCAACATAATCTAACTCATGATATATATTTTAGAAATCATAGTATTTTATTTTTGCTATAAAATATTGAGGACATAAGAAAATTTCAAAACATAAAACCATATAAACTATAGATAAATTAGTTGTATGTCCTCCTTGTAAGGGAGTGAAATAATTTTGATGATTTTATTATTTTTATGTAATGAATCCTTTAATAATTTAATTATGTTATTATAATTTTGTTTATGTGTTATTGTAGTATTTATAATAAGTTTTATTTATATTCTCCATATTGGGTTTAAATAAGAATAGTAATACATATTATATCCGTTATAAACGCTTAATCCAAATTTTCAATTATTTTTATAACATTTTATTTTTTTTAACTTGGTGTCGTTGTTTTTTTAATTGATTGAAATAGAATTTAGAAAATTCATATCCTAGAAAAATATCCTTATTTAATTATTAAATGAACAAAAACTAATTGTGAGCCTCACAAAGTATTGTTAAGGTGGGTTTTTTTTTACTTTCTATTTATTTTTATTTTTATTTTTATTTTATAATTCAACATTAGATTTGTTCATTCTAATCTTATGATCTATATCATTTTTTTTTTCAGTTTCATCATTTAATGTTGGGTTTTTTTAGAATTGAACATCATAATTAATTTTGATTTATTTTTTATAGGGTTATCCAATTCACATGATTTCGGTTGCGAGATTAACATATTAACATAAATTAATTTAAGTTGTTGTTTTTTGCAGGCTTCACATATTCACATAGATTAACTCAAGTTTTTTTTGTTTTTTAATTAATTTTTTTAATTTTATCATTCAATATTAAATTAATTAAATATTAAATTTTATAATTTCTTTTATTTTTTCTATAATCATTTTGGTCTCATGATCTATGTCTTGTATTTGACATATTAACTTAGTTGACTTGGGTTCGATGCAATATGTTTGAGTGTCATTATAATAATAATAAAAAAAGATGTCATTTTAAAATAAGTTTTAGTTAATATATTCTTGATAATCTTCTTGTTTGTCTTTGGATTTGTCAAGTTAACTAGATCACATCAAACCAATCCCCACATGATTTAAATTTTTTTTATTATAATACACAATGACAACACTTAAATATTTTTTTCATTAAAAAAATTGATATGACCCGTAACATAGCACAATTCAATCATCTAAGTGTGTTCTTTATAAGGTTTGGGATTATGGTTTCATCATGCTTTAAAAAAAACTTGAATTTTTTTAATTTTAAATTATTTTTTGTATTTTGGATCATTTTTTGTATTAAAAATAAATTTTAAAAAATAAAAAATATTCTTTAATATATTTTAAAAAACAGCACATAAAACATACACCCAAAAAAGCAATCTCCTGCAGTCAATACATAGAAGTTTTTTTTAAAGATGCTATCATGTAACAGGAAATGATAGTACAAACCAAATACACACTCCCGCTCTGGCAGGGAAACAAAATCTGGGAAGGAAAATTTGAAATAGTTTTTCAAAATTTGTAGGCATAGGCATTGACAACTGAAATGTTGTGCTTTGATAATGTTCAGTAAACACATCATTGCAACCAACATTCAAAATTAATTTGTAAATGCCACTTCATCGGAACTTCATTAGTTTGTATACTTACTAGATGTTTTTGTGTTCAGATAACGCTTTCATATTAAAAAATGATCTAATTAAAGAAATTAAAAAAAATAACAGATAAAAATTAATTAATTTTAATTAATTAGGTGCGCAACATGTCTTTACAATGCATTTTATTTTCTGTTACACTATAATATTTAAAAAAAAATATGTCTTGACATATGTGTATCTATTTGACATGGTATTTTTAAATATGTTTTGAATGTGTTTTATAAATATATTTTCTTAAAAAAATATTAAATTAATGTTTTTTCTAATATTTTCTAAAGATTTAAGTTAAAAGTTTGTAAATGATTAGTAAATATAGTTTATATTAGCTTTTTTTTTCTTTTAGTTTGTGTTTGTGGTAAATCATCTCTATCAATCATTATAAATATATAAAAGGGCTAAGTACCCCTCTTAATATTTATCTAAACTAAAAGCATTATCGATTGAAGTAGTTTAATAAAATCTCAACACTAGCCCCAAAGAGTTACAAGGGCAGCATAGGAGGGTTAGGGTTTTTTTTTTTTTTACTATGATGTATTTGGCATTAAAGGAATGTTCAAGAAGAAGATGGTCCCTTCAAGTTTTGGTGGAGCTACCCTGGATGTTAGCTTAGCCTACACCCCCACATGAGGAAACCTGGTGCTTGGGCTGACCTGTCCTTGCACTAAGTCAGACCCGATCACCACATGGTGCTAGGCTAGCTTATCTTTATCCTGGGCATGAGTCAACCCGAACCCCCACATTGACACACCTGGAGCTTAGGCTACCTACCCTTGTGCTAGGTTAGACCCGAGTGCCAAATAGCGCCGAAGCTGGCTTCCCTTGCCTTGTATGGGAGCCATGCCCGCATCCCTATACAGGGATACCTTATAATTAGGCTACATTAATAGTTTGAAATACAATAAAATAAATATTCTTAGTTTTAATTATAATAAAAATAAAAAATATTTGTACCGCAAATAATAATATTTTTTATATTAATGCTTTAAACTATAATAGAAATATTAATATTTATAACACAAATATTAGTATTAATATGAATACTTTCAATTATAATAAGAATGATAATATTTATGGCATAAATAATTATAATAATAATAATTTTAAATTTTATCCTTTAAATCAACTATATGGTTTTTCTTTGCTTGTAATAACATGTTGGATCTGGATATGTCTATGTTCAACCCCACGTTGGGTCTGGACACGTCCACGCCTAACTGCAAGTTAGGTATACATGTGTGCCCCCCCAACTTCATATTGGACCTGGACGCATCCACGCCCAACCCCGCATTGGGTCTGAATGCGATCGTGCTCGCCTTTATATTGGGCCTAGATGCATCCACGTCAAACCCCACGTTGGGTCTAGGAGTGACTACGACCAACTCTATATTAGGCCTGAAATTCATGTTGGGCCTGGATCTGATCACGTCTACCTCCATGTTGGGCTTAGATGCATCCACGCCCAACTCAAGGTTAGCCCTGGACACGTCAATGCCCAAAACCACATTACACTGGACCTGTCCACAGCCACCTCCAGGTTGGGCCTAGATGCGTTTGCGCCTAGCCCAATTTTGGCCATGGACCCATCCGCGCCCACCTTACATTGGCCATGAACACGTCACCGCCCAACCCTACATTGCATCTAAAATACGTCCCTACCTAACTCCATGTTGAACCTGAACAAGTCCCCACCTAACCCCACTTTAGGTCTGAAGAGACCACACCCAACCCTATGTTAGGTCTGGAATGATCGCGTCCAACTACATGTTGGACCTAAACACCTCCGTGCCCAACCCCATATTAGGTATGGACGCATCCGTGACCAACTCCAGGTTGGCCCTAGATACGTCCCCGCCCACCCCATTATAGCCCTGGACATGTTCCTGTCAGACCCCATGTTGGGTCTGGAGTGACCGCGCCTAACCATATGTTAGACCTTAAAGCATCCACTCCCAATCCCATATTGAACCTCAACACAATCGCAGTCAACCCCATATTAGACCTAGACACGACCATGGTCATCCCTATTTTGGACCTCTACAAGTCCACGTCTAACCCCATGTTGGGTCTGAATGCAACCATGACCAACCCCACGTTGAGTCGGGACGTGACCGCACCTAATAACATGTTGGATCTGGATGTATCCCCTTCCAACCCCATGTTGGGTCTAGACGTGTCCCTAGCCAACCCTGTGTTGGACCTAGACACGTCCATCTCCATGTTGGATGTGGACGCATCCAGGCCCAACCCCACGTTGGGCTAAACATGTCCACACTCAACCCCATATTAGACCTGGACACAACCGCGAACAACACCACGTCAGTTTCCTTAATATAATAATATATTACTATTTCCCTTATAATTCAAAGTGTTCAAATTAAAAATATTATTATTCATGTTATAAACATTATTATTTTTATTATAACTCCAATTATTGATATAAAAAATATTATTATTTGTGTTATATTCATCCTTGGAATTCTTAATATAATTATTTATGTGATAATATTTTTATTACAGTTATAAATATTCATGTCAAAAATAGTATTATTTGTGTTAAAAATATTATTATTTGTATTCTAATTAATATTTTTAATAAAATAATTAATAAATTCAAAAAAATATTATTAATAATATTAAAAAAAATATATTATTTTTTATATTATAAATTTTTACAATATTTTTTAAAAATAAAAGGTGAGTCCGCCATGCAGCGCGAACATCCAACTAGTCAAAGTAGTAGAATGCATAGCAGTAACAACAACAATTATGCTTAAATTAAAATAAATAAGGGTTCTTACTTGTTGAATGCACTTTAAAGCATTGAAGTTTTTGTTGTCGTCAATGATAAATCATTTGAATTTATTACTTCTTATTTATTCAACTAAGATGTTTGTAATATGCTTCCTCAAATTTCAACCATAACATCTTAGTTTAGATACATTTTTAAACAAGGTTTTTAATCTAAAAATTATACAACTCAAATATTTCTCAACAAAAAAAAAACTTAAGCTCTAGTTTTTAAAAATAAACTAATGCATAAAAAAGAATAAAACACTAAAATATAATATGAGAAAGAGTGTATAAAAACATTATTTCAAATTCTTCATTCACCCTTTTTTTTATAGTGAATGTTGGAAGTTAAAATATTAAAAAATTAATTCTCACCATTCAACCTTTGATTAACTACTATAAATCAAGAATTAAATATAAACATAATGGACATAAATTTTAATTTTTTTAGCTAAAAAAATGTTCAAATTCAAATTTGTATAAAATACTTATGGAAAATAATGTTAACATTCTTGATTGTACTTGAAAAAATAATGGGTTGGAATAAATAATTCTTCATGGACTAAAGCAAGTTTAAGTTTTATGGCAAAAAAATAATCTTTTGTGGCCCCACATATTATTTTACAATAAATCCTACCTAGACCTAGTTTGAAGCCTAAGCTTGGCCAACACATGCATGTTTAAACTCAAAAGCCACATTACTTAGGTCTTCTTCTTTTTGGGTGTCATCTAGGCTCAATTTTAACTTTCTAACTTCTCACTTTATAAATTCTAATGAAGTTTTTTTTTTCTATATAGAATAGAAACCTTTAGAGAGTTTTTTGTTTCAATAAAACATGTCAACTAAGAATTCTTTTATATCAATTTATCATCCACCTATAATTTAATCATGTTAATATTCTATGTTAAAAAGTAAATATTAGAGATTAAATTTTAAAAAAGTTTAAACCCAAAAAATAAGTTAATTCTATTTTTAATTTGACCTCAAATATACTAATTAACGAGATTCTTTAAATAAATTTTCAGCATCATTGGGGTCTATCTTTAATTAGATAGGGAATAGTTGAGTTGTTAAAGTATTGTTGCAGGATACTTTTGGAAATACGCGCTGCTTTTAAATGTGATACAATTGAAAGAAAAAAAGCACTTTCTAAGCATGCAATCAAAAGTTGGTAGCATTAAAAAGCATGTGATTTGACTTTTAAGCAACGAATAAGTAATGTAAAAAACTTACTTAAATTGTCTTGAATTTCATATAAGAATCAAATCGTTAAATATAAAGGGACATCAATCTAATATAGATATTATTTGAGAAACTCAAAAAAAAAATAGCATGATAAAAAAAATATGAAAGCCTAAGTTATAAGTGAAAAGTGAAGTCTCAACAACTGTTAGCAAATAAAGAGTAATAAACGTTAGTCAACTCTTTGTTATTGCAAAGACTAGAATAATTTAGTTAAGTGTTTGCAAAACCATTTTATATATCTATCTATTTGTTTAGATCTAATATATAAAATGAGTATGATACATATTTTAAACACACATCTTAGAATGTAATTTTTTTTCCTAAAAGAAAACAACCTAAAAACACCTAAAGGCTTTAAACTTTCTTAGACAAGTATTAGCCAAATAGTTTCCACTACCAAGTTTTTCACACACACACACACGTAGTAAGAAATAAAAAACTCCTACATGTAAATCAAAAAACATATACATGCATCTAATTAAACAACCAAGTAAAAAAAAAGATCAAGATATCTAATATCAATATAGGTAATTTACATGGTTATATTTAATAATTCCATTGTCAAAATAAATTTGTAATAGAAAAACACATAAAATGTGTAATAGAAATCAACACGTATATAAAATTTATTGAACAATAATTTAAAGACACAACACAAGGTTACACATAACACATGAAATTTATTAAACAATAATTATATAAAAAAAAAGGCAATACAAGGTTACACATATGAAAAGTCTTATAAAAAAATCAATATTAAAAAAATTAATCTACATAAATTAAGAAAAAACCATAGATGAATCATAACTACCTAAATATAAAACAAAAATTTATTTGAAAAAGCATACACAAATAATATATTATTTAAGAAAAAACTTAAAAATTAGAGAAAAAAACAATATAAAGAAAGAACCAAGTAAGGCACTTGTGGACATATGGTTAGTACGTAAAAGCATATTTTTATCAAAGTTTATATTATCATTTTGCACTTAAAGTATCAATAACTTCTTAACTAAAATATGTTTTATAGTATCATATCTAATAATATAAGATACATTTAATTTATGGTAAATGTTCATGTTAAATGCAGGTCTATCATATAAATGAAAGGATTGGTTGATGAGTTTAAGAACTGAAATTGAAAGGTCAAAGATATGACTAAACTTAGAAAAGAGATACTGGTGTAGTACAAACCAGAATACTATTCGGTAATTGTGTCATATTTAGAACTGTAGATCTTAGATTTAAGTTTACTTTATATGGATGAAAAGGTAAGACATAGGCCTACAACTTTCATGTGGAGCTCAAATTTAAAAAGGTCATTTTCAAGTCCAAATTGTAGCAACAACGAAGAAGTTTGAATCTATCTTGTAGCCCAAACACTGTTTAGTGTTTGGCCCATATTTGAAGTTCTAGAAATCTAAATGACCTCAATTTCTTTTTCTTGGAAAGCTAAGATAATTTTCTAAAATTTTCATGTTTTCAAGTGGTTTCAATTCTGACGTTATCAATAATATTTTGGGTAAATAAGAGAAGATAATAATTGTCACTAAGTCAAGAGTTAGCCACCCTCATTAATTAGTTATCAAATCAATAATTTCTAATTTTGACCTATAAGAGAAGGTATTTTTCATACATTTAAGCATTTTGATTTCTATATCAAGATCATACTCTTGTTTTCTCTTTTTGTATTTTTTTGTAATGCTTAAATTTTGCTTTCATTAGTATCAAGTTTATACCATTCATTTCTTTTTCTTTACTTAGTTAACTTTTATCTTATTTATGTTCTTATTATTTTGTTTATTTATGTTTCTTTTTTTCATTTTGTTTAGCTAAGTTTGTTATATCAAGGTGAAAAGGTTACACTAATAGTGTAAGAATAAGTACAACATAAATTCAACATGGGCCTTAAATTTCTGATACTAACATGTTTTATATTTGTTATTTTGTTCACTTTTAATACTTTGCTCGTTAAATGACTAATCTAGATTTATATTGTATAACACTTGGTACAACAAATACTTGGCACTTTTATAGCTCATACTATATGGTATAACCGACATTTGTGCTATAAAAGGAACTTGATTTGTTATTAACATAAATTATAATTATGAATGTCTCACAACATTTACAAGTACTAGCATTAATTGAATAAGATAACTAATGTAATCATATTAACAATTTATAATCTAATTAGAATCTTTTATTATTATTATTATACTATTATGATTGTTGTTGTTGTTATTGTTGTTGTTTATAATTTATACAATTAACCTTCCTATGGTTCAACCCTAGTCTTGTTGGGTTATTTATTACTTCGACACTCCTATACTTAAGAGAAGATACCATGTTTATAATCATGTCAACATGGTAAGCTAGGCATTTAGGTCTAGCAAAAATGCTTGACACACTTTAACTTAGTTTTAGCAAACATGTTAGACCCACATTACTTTAGACTTCGCTGCCCGTTATGTCCACACACTTTAGACATGGATGATGATAAAACTCAATGCCTTGGGTCTAGTTTCAAATTCACCAAGTGCTCCTCCTTCAACAAAGACAATGTGTAATCCCACACGTCAACAATGATAATGTTCTGTGGTTTCACGTGCTGGCGGGATTACCTAACAGCTTTGGAAGGTTTCCAACAATCCATAGACAACCACAATAACCTTAGAATGTCAATTCCTAACCCTAAACCATTTATTTGATAATTGTTAGTTTTAAGGACAAAATATTAATTATGAGTGTGGTTTTAGGACTGTTTAATAATGATTTATGATTGATTGAGTTATTATGACAAAAATTATCAATTTACTTTTAATGCATATGGCCAATTCTATAAAAAATAAATTATATTTGCATATTTTAGCATATTAAAAAAGCACAAAAATATTTTATCATTTATTACATGTATTTTTGGATTTATGAATCGGTATATTAAAGCCATAAGAACTTGGCCTACATTTTAAAAATACCAAAAAAATTATTTTGTTATTTCTGATATTAAACCAAAAAAATACAAAAATATTTTTTGACTCACTAGACTTTAACCTAATAAGATAAGGATCTCCTTATCAATAAAGGCTTTTCTTAAACCTTGGATAGACCAACAGCTAGAAAACATAACAATATCTTAATTTATATCAAACAAATAAATATTATAACTTATCTTAGGTAAAATGTACTAGAGATGATAAGTCATCCCTATACACAACCAATTCTCTTATCCAAACTATGAGACCAATTAAGGTTTCTAGTGATCAAATACTAGATGACAACTTTATCTCTTTTTTACTAATAAGAAATAATAATTTCCCAATTAATTTTTAAATATCCAATTAACTATTTGTTAATATGTTAGCCCTATATTCTTCAATCTGAAAGGCATAGCTCTATAACAATAAGTACTAGATTCAATTATAAAAGTTATTTTCTCCTCATCTTCAAGATGCATGAGGATTTAATGGTGTCTTGAGTTAGAATCCAGGACAAGAATTCAAAACTCATCATAGCGTCTACTAGATGATCAATCTTAAGATTGGATAATTATCTTTTGGGTAGGCTTTGTTTCACACATCTGTCACTTGTCGTTACTTTTCTTAACCATAACATTTGTAAACCAATTCAAGTATAACACCTCTCTAATAAAGTCAACAGCCAGAAGTTTATTTACTTCTTGAGTTATAACCTTCTGTCTTTACCCTTTAAAATTTATTTTCTTTTGGCAAACCAGATTTGTGTAATTGGATCTACCCTCAGCTGGTGGGTAGCTATTTTTGGATTGATGTTTGGCATCCTTTATGTATCTATTATGAAATTTAAGTTTTGGATTTGTAGAAGCTCTATTAATGATTGTTATTGTGTTAGTGTTAAGGTAGATCCTATTTTAGTGATTACTTGTTCATCTCCCCCACAAACAAACATCCTTTAATTTCTCATCAACCTTATTTTGAGTTCTATTTTTCCCTACAAAGACCCTTTTAGTCTAATATTAGCATTTTATTGCCTTTCAAGCAAGTAGTGGCACATTTTCTTGAGGTTATATGATCTCTTCATGATGTGGCTACTCCCTTCTAAATTAAGAACTTCAAGCCAAGTATCGGGTACTAATGACAATGTTGATTTAATATGGAAAGGGCCTTTCTAAAATGACATTATAAGCCAATGCCATATCAATTACCATGAAGTTTTGTTGGAGTGAAACATATTTTGAAATTATTCCCATTACAACGAGTAATTCTAAGGCGCCTTTTATAGGAATGCCCTAACCCTTAATACCAATGAAAGAAGTTTTTATTGGCATTAGTTTTGAAAAGGGGATTCCTATTTGGACATAACTTTTATGAAAATGATGTTGATTGCACTATCATCATCTACTAGTAACTGATATACTATGTGATTAGAGATAATAGTGAAAATAATAAGAACATCCTCATATGAAAAAGTCACTCATTTTCCATCTTTAGGAGTGAAGACTATTGACTCGTGCCATTGAACCAGCAATCTAACAATTATGAGGACTTGTTTTCCCATACTTTCTTTTTTCATTGTTAGAATCCCCCCAGCAAAGTTCTTTCTAGGATAACATTGATTTCAAGTAAAGCTATAGCGGATTGACCAAGGACTTCTCTATTATAGTCATGACAAAAATCCTTCTTTAAAAATTAGTGAAGGTAGCCCTTAGCTATCAGTCTTTCAATTTCTTTCTCATGTTTCTTATATTTATGAAAAAAAATATTACTTTTTAGATATACATGTAAAAAGACTTCATAGGCGAATGACTTCTGACAAACCTTTTTTCTTGGATGGTTGTAAGGACCTCAATAAGGGAGGAGTTTAATGGAGAAGCACATGCTCTATAATAACCCAAACATTCCCTAAATAGTTTCTTCTGACTCCTCTTGAGATTATTGTATTTTTTAGGAGAACAATCCCATTTAGGAGAACAACCTTGTTTGGGGAACTTTTCTGGTTATTTTCCCCTAGTAAAACAAGGAGGGCTGTAATGCAGCATACTTTCCTCCTCAACCAAAATAACACTCTTTGTGGTTTGCTTCACCTTTAGTAATCTTCCATATGATAGATCTTATAATTCCCTCCACAAGGTTTTACCCTCATTCCACTGATAAGGGCTTCTAAAACTACATTTGATTAAGTCTTCAACCTTAAGCATTTTCTCATTAAATCTTATGAGGTATGTCCTTTTAGACTCGTCCTTTACTTGGTTGATTCCAAAAAGTTTAGTTGAACTCTTTTTAGCTAGAATACTTGTACTGAAACTGCTACCAGTTTGGCATAGAGGTCACTGAAGTTGGAAACTAAACCTAGTTCTAAGTTGTACTATGGTCTTATTGAACCTTTGAAGGTTGTAAGGATAATCTTGCACATAACATGGTTGTCCTAAATCACTAGCTTCAAACTGTAGTGCACGTTTTATACATGTTTCCTGGGATCTATAAGCCTATTGTAATTATCCAGGGTCATTTTGGTGGTGATGTAATATTTGGGTATGCAGGTGTTTAGCACATGTTTGGATAGCGAAGAATCTCCAATCGAATGAGGAGTGTAGACATCCTCATGGATGAATTCTTCTTTTAGTCGTTTGCCACTTTTACACCTTTCAAGCTTTAAAAAAACTTGATGTCTTTAGTGTAGAATGACATGATAGATAAAAAGCCTTTTTCATATGCTACCAGATGGACGCCTAGAAAAACCACTTCGCACTCGAACATCATGAGGGCATGTATGCTCCTTAGAATGGCTCAGTGACTCCTAAGATTAAAGACCCTCTATTGAATCATTTTTTCTATATTTTTTTATAGTGTAATCATCTACAAACACTAGGTGGAGTTATTAGTGCTTAAAAGTGTATTTTTATCAAGGTTGTATATAATTATTTTGCACTTGAGGTATCAATAACTCCTTAACTAAAACATGTTTTATAATAACATATCTAATAATATAAGATACCTTTAATTTATGGTAAATGTTTATTTTAAATACAAGTTTATCACATAAATTAAAGGATTGATTGATGAGTTGAAGAAATGAAATTAAAAGAATAAAGAGATGGTCAAACTTAGAAAAGAGATATTGGTGCATTCCAAACCGAAATACTATTTGATAATTGGGTTATATCTGGAGCTGTAGATCTCAAATTTAGGTCTACTTTATATGGATGGAAAGGTAAGACATAGGCCAACAACTTTCATATAGAGCCCAAGATTTAAAAAGATCATTTTTAAGTCCAAATTATAGTAATAATGAAAAAGTATGAAATTGTCCTGCATCTTAAATATTGTTCGGTGTTTGACCTATATCTAGAGTTCTAGAAGTCCAAATGACATCTATTTTTTTTTTTAAGAAAGCTGAGACAATTTCCTACAACTTTCATTTTCAAGTGGTTCCAATAATGACATTATCAATGATGTTGGGCAGACAAGAGAAGATAAGGATTGTCACCAAGTCAAGAGTTGACCACCCACTCATCAATTAGTCATCAAATCAATAGTTTCTAATTTTGGCCTATAAAAAGATGTGTTTGCATGCATTTAGGTATCTTGATCTCTAGATCAAGACCACGCTCTTGCTTTCTCTTTTTATATCTTTGTATTGTTGAAGTTTTGCTTTCATCAATATCAAGTTTATGCCTTTCATTTTCTTTTTTTACTTAGTTAACTTTTATCTTATTTATATTCTTATTTTGTTTATTTTTTTCATTATATTTAGTTAAGTTTATTATGTCAAGATGAAAAGGTTATACTAATGGTGTAAGAATAAGTATAGTGTAAACTTAACATGAACTTTAATGTTTGATACTAACATGTTTTATATTTGTTATCATGTTCACTCCTTAATACTTTGCTTGTTAAATGACTAATCTAGATTTATGTTGTATAACACTTGGTATAAAAAATGCTTAGTACTCTCATAGCCCATAATATATGCTATAACTGACACCTGAGCTGTAAAAGAAACTTAATTTATTGTTAACATAAGTTATAATCATGAATGTCTGATAAGATTTACAAGTATTAGCATTAATCGAATAAGATAACTAATGTAATGATGTTAAGAATTTATAATTTGTTTAGAACCTTCTTTGTATGCTGTTTCTAATTGAGTAATAAGAGTTTATACTATACTTGTTTGACATATCATTAGTAGATCCTTTAACTTTGATATTTATTGTTATCATTGTTTAATCATTACATTAATCTTCCATCTTCTTCTTTTATTATTGTTATTATTGTTATTATTATTACTACTACTACCACTACTATTATTGTTGTTGTTGTTGTTGTGTTATTGTTATCTATAATTTATACAATTAATCTCCTTGTGGTTTGATCTTGGTCTTGCCAGGTTATTTGTTACTTCGACACTCCTACATTTGAAAGAAGACATCAATCTTTTGATTGTATCATAAAGCCTGTTATTATAGAGGTAAGTGGAGAGATGCAACAACTTGCTAAGAAGCTGAGATTCATAAAGATGGTTTTCTCTAGCTTATTGATTCTTCAACATTCCCTGGGTGAGGAACTTAACTTTTTCAATGAGTTGTTGAAAAATTGGTTGTGTAAGGGCTACAACTATAGTAGAGAAATCAATAACTAGCTATATTCTAAAATTATCTTGTTATCTCCACGACTACCCATTCATATCTCTTTATGGTATATTTAAAAATTAATTACCATTCATAGCTAATTTAGGACATACCGTACAATCTTTGACTTGATTTTTCAGGACTTTATTATCTACGACTAGTAAAGGTAATCATACTGTGTTCCTCTTTTTTCTTTAATGCTTTGGGCAAAACTACTATAAAGCATTTATGATAAGGATTGGTACTCTTATATTCAGTTCCTGAAGAGTGGGTTAGATTGAGTTCATGCAAGTGCTTTTGTGCTTAAATTAGAAAGGTGTTGTTACCAATGAAAGCAAAAGCTTGGTTTTTAGCTTTTGCATGTGCTGTCTTTTTTTAGCTTTTGCATATGCTGTTGTTCATGTTTATCATTATTTGCATGCTACTGACTCTCTTTCTTTTGTAGAAGGATCTGACCAAGAAAAGGTACAGGCAACTATGGCGTCAATAATCTCCATTGTTTAATGGCTTCAACACTTGTTTGCTTTATTGAGCTACAACGAATTAGTGAGATGTTAACTATTCCTGCATGCATCGGTGCTTGATTAGCTACCCGCATACATTTGGATCTTATCTTCTCAAGGACTAAGCAAGAGCGACTAAAGGCCAGCATAGATAGGATAAGTGATCTACCTGACGATTCTTTCCCATACGTTATTATTCCTTCCAACAAAAGATGTAGTATATTCCAAGTATAAAGTTCTTTCGTTCCAACTCCTAACCTTGATTTTGATGATTCAATGTTTTTGCATCCATCCAAAAATGGGTAAAAGAAATAAAGCAGAGTTTCATGAATTTCGTGGATCAGATGATGTTTCAATGTAATATAGATCATGCATGGATAAATACCACCTGAAATGAAAGCAAGCTATCAATTCTTCGAGGATTAATTCATGGATATATTCTGCACCATGATATTCAAGAGCTAGATTTATAGATCAACATAAAAACTTCATTGCATGCCTCCTATATATTTTGCTTGGAAAACACTAGTGGTTTTAAAATTAGGTTCTAATATCGTTTTGGATGTACCCGCTGATGTTTTCTTCCCACGTCTCAAGTTTCTCTTCTCAATTCTTTTCTGACAGCAATTATATAGCAGAAAGTTACTCACAATCTACATTATCTTGTCAAACCTTATATTGGCAGTGGACATATCTCAGGGAAAATTGCAAGGATTATTCTATTGTTATATCTCCATGTATGATAATGAAAACCTAGTGGCTAAAAAATTTCTAGGGGAATCAAATAAGTTCAATCACTTTACATATATGTGTTGATGGGAGAAACCACTAGTGGTGGCTTTGAAACAGTCAGAGGGAATAAAAACACACTCTTTATTTCAAGAACAAAAGCTTACAATATTTAAACAAAAGCTTTGAATACACACCCTCTCTCTTTCCCTCTTTCTCTTTAGTGTTTCTCTTAAATCTCTCCACATATAATTGCATAAGCTTAACTGCCTATTTATATACGAATTCAAAACAAGAAAATTCAACCTTCAAAAATGAAGGCGGTTGTGGTCGATGGTGTGAAGGCGGCTGCGGCTAGACGGTTGGGCAGTGATAGCTAGTGGTAGCCTTCATTGACCTTCTAGATTGAATTTACTTTAACAAATCTCCCCTTTAAACTCAATCAAAGGATGTCATTCCAAGCATGAATTTCAATCTGATAAATACTTCTCTATTCAATGGCTTGGTAAAGATTTCTGTAACTTGATCATCTGTTTTGCAGGATATCAACTCAACTTCTTTGTTCTTTACATGCTCTTAGATAAAGTAATGACATGTATCAATATGTTTACTTCTTTTATGATACACCGAGTTCTTTGCCAATACAATCACTGATCGATTATCAATATAAATCTCTGTAGGATTTTCTTGAGAAAATCTCAAAAACTTCAGCAAATTTCTTAACCATATTAAATGGCGTATAGTTGAGTTGGCAACAACATACTCAACTTCACAGCTTGATAATGAGACAATCGATTACTTCTTGGATGACCATGTGAAAGATGTATCTCCCATAAAAAAGACAAACCCTGTTATGCTTTTCCTTTCATCCAAATCTCTACCCCAATCACTATCCGAGTAGTTAGTAAGATTGGAATTTGTACTTAAGGTATAAAATATACCTTAATTTATTATGCCTTTAATGTAGCTCTTGGTTGTATTCAAGTGAGACTAGTCTAGTTTCTCCATATATCTACTGATTAGTCCAACTCCGCAGAGTATATCCGATCTGGTACATGTCAAGTACCTTAAGCTTCCTACTAAGCTCTTGAAGTAAGTTGGATCAACATTTCCAACTTTACTCTTCTTCAATTCTACTCCATTCTCAACTAGAGTTGATACCGGATTGCAATTTTTTATCTTGAACCTTGTAAGAATATGCTTGGCATAACCACTTTGGGATACAAAAATCTCTTCTTCTTTCTGCACCATGACATGACTAAGAGATTAATGTCTTCTTTCAAGTGCAGGAGTGTAGAAGTAATAAATAACCCGGCAAGACCGGGGTCGAACCACAGGGAGGTTATTGTACAAATTATAAATAACAATAATACAACAACAACAATAACAATAATAATAGTAATAACAGCAATAATAATAATAATAATAACAACAACAATAATAAAGAAGAAGAAGAAGATGAGAACTTTGAGATGAAATATTAAAGTAAAGTTAATAAATAGTAATAACAGCAATAATAAATAACAGTCAACAACAATAACAACAATAATAGTAATAACAGCAATAATAATAATAATAATAATAATAATAATAATACTAGTAGTAGTAGTAGTAGTAATAATAATAATAATAATAATAATACTATTAGTAGTAGTAATAATAATAATAATAACAATAATAAAGAAGAAGAAGAAGAAGAAGATGATGAGAACTTTTAGATGAAATATTAAAGTAAGGATTAAACAATGATAATAACAAATGTCAAGGTTAGAGGTTCCACTTATGGTATGTCAAACAAGTATAGTATAAACTCTTATTGTTCAATTGGAAACCACACATAAAGGAGGTTCCAATCAGATTATAGATTGTTAACATAATTATATTAGTCATCTTATTCAATTAATGCTAATACTTGTAAATTTCATCAAGCATTCATGATTATAACTTATGTTAACAACAAATCAAGTTCCTTTCATAGCTCAGGTGTCGGTTATACCATACAGTATGGGCTATGAAAGTGTCAAGCATTTGTTGTACCAATTGTTATACAACATAAATCAAGATTAGTCATTTAACAAGCAAAATATTAAAGAGTGAACAAGATAACAAATATAAAACATGTTAGTATTAAACATTAAAGTCCATATTAAGTTTATATCATACTTATTATTACATCATTAGTGTAACCTTTTCACCTTAACATAATTAACTTAGCTAGACATAATGAAAGAAAGAAAAATAGATAAGCAAAATAAGAACATAAATAAGATAAGAGTTAACAAAGGAAAGGAAAGGAAATGAAAGGCATAAACTTGATATTAATGAAAACAAAACATAAACATTACAAAGAATACAAAGAGAGAAAACAAGAGCATGATCTTGATCTAGACACCAAGATGCCTAAATGCAAGGCAAATGCCTCCTTTTATAGGCCAAAATTAGGAACTATTGATTTGATGACTAATTGATGAGTAGGTAGCCAACCCTTGACTTGGTGACAATCCTTATCTTCTCTTGTTTGCCCAAAATGTCATTGATGACATCAAAATTAGAGCCACTTGAAAACATAAACGTTTTAGAAAATTGTCTCAACTTTCTTGTGTAAAAAATTCAGCTCAGTTTGACTTCTAGAACTCCAGATATGGCTAAAATACTGAACAGTGTTCAGGCTGGAGGACAGATTCGGGCTTCTTTGTTGTTGCAACAATTTAGACTTGAAAATGGCCTTTTTAGATCTTGGGCTCTATATGAAAGTTATAGGCCTATTTCTTACCTTTCTATCCATATAAAGTAGACCTAAATCTGAGATTTATAGTTCCAGATATGACCCAATTACCGAACAGTGTTCCGGTTTGGATTGCACCGACATCTCTTTTCTAAGTTTGATCATCTCTTTGCCTTTGCAATTGAAGTTCTTAAAGTCATCAATCAATCCTTTCATTTATGTGATAGGCCTGCATTCAAAATGGACATTTACCATAAATTAAAGGTATCTTATATTATTAGATAAATTATTATAAAACATACTTCAATTAAGAAGTTATTGATACTTTAAGTGCAAAATGATGATATAAATCCATGATAAAAATGCACTTTTAAATACTAATCACACCACTTCTAATCCAAGAAAATATGTCATCAGACCAATGTTTATCATCTCAAACTTCTGTACCATGCTTTTCTTAAAGTCTTCGAACATGGTAGGATTGTTACTGGTAATATGCTTGTCATCTACTTCTTTCTTCACAAAAATTGCATGTTCATATGGAAATTTTTCAAATCCATTATCTTGAAAATACTTGTCAATTCTAGTATTCCAAGCACACGGAGCTTGCTTTAAACTGTAGAGGGTTTTCTTCAACTTGTATACTTTGCCTTCGTTTTCAGCATCAATATATGCAAGTGGTTGTTCAACATAGATCTCTTTTTCTAGGAAGCCATTTAGAACTGCTGACTTCACATCGAGTTGATAAATCTTCTATTTATATTGTGCTGCTAATGAGATCATCAGTCTGATTGTCTCTAGCCGGGCTACTAGAGCAAACACTTCTCCATAGTCAATGCCTTCTCTCTGTTTGTAGCTTTTCACCACTAATCTTGTTTTGTATCTTTGCACTTCTTCTTTTGCATTTTTCTTTGTCTTATAAACCCATTTGACACCTATTGCTTTCTTGTTTTCTGGTAGATAAGTTAGCTTCCACGTATCATTCTTCTCAATGACATGTTTTTTCTTCATACATTGTTTTTATCCACTTCTCTTTTGTGATAGCTTCATTGAAGTTAAGTGGGTCACTATCTACAAAGAAACAAAATAAAGTTGTATCTTTCATTACTGGAGTGGCGTCATACAGCTTTTCTAGATTTCTCATCCTTCTTGGTCCTTCCAATAAGGGTACTGATAATGGTTCTAGTAATAATGGTGTTGATGATGATTCTGGTATGTTTCTCTTATTGAATATAAGAAATCTATGTACCGGACTTTGTGGCTCATCTTCTGGTACTATCGAACCTTCTACAAGTACTGTTGGTATTTCTTCATCTTCAAGGATTAAATCAGTGCTGATCCATTTAACTGTTTCTTGGTCATTATTCTATTGCAAGTTTTATCTTATTCAAAGATAACATCTTTACTCATAATTACCTTCTTTGTGATAGGATTATACTATTTGTATCCCATCCTTTTGTCACCGTATCTGACAAAGATGCATTTCTCGCTTTTATCATTAAGTTTGGTCCTTCTTGCATCTAGGAACTTTGCATGTGCCACACAACCAAAGACTCGAAGATGAGTAACACTTGGTTTGTGACCCTCCATACTTCTTATGGAGTGACAGCTTGCGAACTTTTGGTTGGGCAACGATTCAGCAAATACACTACACATGATACAGTTTCAGCCCAATATTATTTGGGCAGCTTCTTTACTTTGAGTAGACTTTTTGCCATGTCAAGAATCATTTGATTCTTCCTCTCAGCTACACCATTTAGCTATAGTGTATAAGTTAGTGTTGTCTGATGTATGATGTCTGATGTCTTGTTGTGTACAAAAGGCTTCAAAGTCATTTGCTTTATATTCTGCATCTTGATCAAATCTCACGGTTATGATCTTATAGCCACTTTGCTTCTCAACAATTGCTTTAAAATCTTTAAAACAATTGAACACTTCTGATTTCCTCTTCAAAAAAATATACCCATGTCTTTCTGCTAAAATCATCAATGAAAGTGAGGAAGTACCAATTTATCCATTCGACATAGGCTTTATAAGACCACACATATTTATGTGCATTAACTCCAGTGGCTTCTTTGCTTTCCAGTTAACTTTTTTGGCACAACTGGATTTATGATGTTTGTTAAAGACACAGCTCTCACAAACTTCATCTGGATGATCAATGTGGGGCATACCTTTAACCATCTTCTTGCTTCCTAGCATCTTCAGACTTATGAAATTCAAATATCCAAGTCTTAAGTGCCAAAATCATTCTTCAATGTTGGTGATGGCACTCAAACACTTTGCTACACCATATTGGATGTTTAAAGGAAACATCCTATTCTTGGACATTTTCACATAGGCAATTAATCTCTCATTGTAGTTTGTAATTGTTATATAACAATTCTTCATGTAAAGTGTATAGCCTTTTCTCCAGAAGTTGACCTATGCTCACCAAGTTCTGCTTTATGACTAGGACATAGTAGACATCGGCGATGTAGCTATGATCGTCATTCTTCAACTTGATAGGGATGTTGCATTTACCTTTGAATGGAACTTTTAAGGTATCTCTAAAGATGACAAAACCTTGTATGGTCTCATCTAGATCACCAAATAAATCTCGTTGGTCATACATATGATTATTGGCTCCAGAATCAAGATACCAAATATTCTCTTGATTCTTGTCAAGTCTTTGTTGGATAAATAACGCAATTGTTCCTCTGTTGTTGGCTTTCTCCTCTATATAGTTGGCATGCTCAAGTAATTCTAATGGAGCTTTTCTTTGACATTCAGTGTTATAGTGCCTAAATTGATTGCAATTATAACACTGGATATTCCTCTTGTCACGGTTATTATAACCGTCTCCTCTTCCTCTAACAGTGAATGCTTGTTGTCCTCGACCTCCTTTGTTGGTGTTTCTACCACCTCTTCCTCTATAACCTGTATTCCAAGAACCTCTACCTTGAAATCATTGAAATCCTCCTCGTGTTTGTTGACTTTTTCCTCGAGTGATATTTCCACTTGTTGAAGTCTCCCCTTGCTCATATCTGTTTTTGAGAAACAACTTTGCTTGTAAGGCATGCTCAATTTTCTTATCTCCATTTCTTTTTACAATCTTTTGCTCATGAGCTTGCAAAGAACTTATAAGTTCGTTCATCCACTATCAACTTGTTCACTTCTTTGGACTCTTCAATAATAACAACAACAAAATCAAATTTTGGATCTAGGGATCTCAAAATTTTCTCAGTAATTCGAGAATCTGTAAGGGCTTCTCCATTTCTAATAATTCAAATTCACCTCGCAAAGATTGGAGACGAATCTTCTTTATTCTATCAACACCTTTATATTTTTATTGGAGAGCCTCTTATATTTCTTTTAATGTTTCTATGGAAGCAATGATTTCAAATACAGCTTCATCAAGATCTTGATAAATGATGGTCTTTGCTTTGTTGTCTTTCTTTCTATTGGCTTTGAGGACTTGCTTATGTGTATCTAGTAGAGCATCTTCTGATTCTTTGGACTCTGGTTCATCATAACCATATTGCACAATGTTTATACACTCTTATAAACCAAGAAATGCCTTCAATCTAATGCACCAACTATCATAGTTGTCTTTGGTTAGCTTCGGGATGAGTGTTTGTGCATTTTCTATAGTCATTTTGCTCTTTGAATGTCTATATCACCTTTTATGAGTTGAATTTGGCAAAACGGACATCGTAGATGGATCCGGAATGGTCCAAATAGTAAGGAATTGATTTTACTTTGTAAAAAACAGGTCACAAAAGGGTTGAACCGGTCCAAAAACCAATTTGGGCGATTTACTGGGTTGAACTGGGAATATTCCAGGAATATTCTTTTTGGCTTGGCTCGGGTTCGAAATATGGCTTAGTGCTGACTCGGCTCATGACACGACTTATGGCTCGGCTCTGTATAGGCTTAGGTGGCTTGGCTCGACTCAAATATGGGACGCGTGTGGCTCAGTCGTCTTGTTCCTCGGGGCACGTAGGCTACAGTACTGAAATTTCAAATGGAGAGTGTGGGCCACCCCATGCTCCGATTAATCTGATTTTTGCGTTGTTGAGATCTTATGGATGAGCTCTACACTTTGGAATGATAAAAATATATTTTTGACAACTTTGAAAATTTGAATATATCCTAAAAATACTTCTATTTTCTGACGAACGGAGCTCTTATACAAATTGTTGGTGGGAGAAACCACTGGTGGTGGCTTTGAAACACTCAGAGGGGATAAAAACACACTTTATTTCAAGAACAAAAGCTTACAATATTTAAACAAAAACTTTGAATACACTCTCTTTCTCTTTCTCTCTTTCTCTCTTCCTCTCTAGTGTTTATCTTAAATCTCTCCACACATAATTGCATAAGCTTAACTGTCTATTTATACACGAATTCCAAACAAAAAAATTTAATCTTCAAGTGTGAAGACAATTATGGCCGACGGTATAAAAAGAGCTGGCGGCTAAATGGTTGGACAGTGATAGCTAATGATCACCTTCATTGACCTTTTAGATTGAGTTAACTTCAACAATATGTTGGTTTTACGAAGGTCAGCTCTCTTAACCCTTTTCTTCTTATACTTCTGTTGTTCTTCAATAGCTCTCTTAACTCTTCTCTTCTTGTACTTCTGCTGTTCTTCCAATTTTTGGGTTAGCAACGTCCAATTGGCTTATTCACCTAGTAATCATGCCATGCTTCCAACAAGCATAGAAACTTTATATATGCTTTTAAATCATAAAGGATTCTAGGAAGGGTGCAACCGATTTCAATCATTTCTTCTTTGAAGGCTCTCTTAAAATCCTGCTATCCACAGCCTAAGTTCAATAACTTGACCTGCTTGAAACTTGAATTTTGCTGACATTTTGGGTGTGAAGCTCTGGAAAAGTTTATTGAAAGTTCTCCTACCCTGGAAACCCTTTATATTTGAGGTAAGACTTTGCACGTCGCTAATGAATTTCTCTACGGATTCCATGGTTGGCTGATATGATCTTTTTATTTTATTACTGGCCAACCACTCTTGGACTCTGGTTTGCCATCTGACACGGATGAGTTGGATCCACTTGATGCGGTACCTTCATGTTATCTGAATAATCCTTAGTCTATCATAATTAGATTCATCATTCCAAGGAGTTCTGAAGATGATGATTATGAATATTGCTAGAGTGATGCACCGGAAGCTGAAGACAGGAAAACAAAGAAAGAACATGGAAATATTTAATGAGTGAAAGGAGCTGCAGATATTTAACTTCAAGTTCGTAAATTTTATCTTATCTAGGATAATAATAATAAAATCTATCTCTTAAAAGGTTTATAAATCTTAAATAAAAATCTTACTTCAACTAAAATTCAAAAATATAATCATTTTAATTCATTACTTTAGTTTGGTTTTGTATTACTGATCCATAAATATATTTGTTGAACTACTTATATAATCTGTCATAGACATGTTCGTATTTAATTATGACAAACAAATATCTAACTACTTAAAATCATTTTTATCATAAGCTCAAGCATATCACAGAGTCAATAATGGAGAGCATTAAAGAAGAAGAAGAAGAAGAAGAAGAAGAACTATTGACACAACCAAGCGCCTCAGATAAGTTCCAGGCCAAAATCCTCTGATATTGAAAGTGTCAGTGTTCCTTGTATAGCATTAACGTTCTTTTAACTCATTTCTTACTACTGCCATTGGCCTTGTAAACTGCATCAGTACTCCCATTTCTTCGACGTGAAGGAGAAGAGACTACAGATCGATTTTGATGGAGAGGATTTTATAGAAGCTGCCGTCCTCAACTTTTCTGTGCGCTCACGTGCATCCGGTGTGATACACTACCATAATTCTTAAATTTTAAAATAATTAAATTAATATAAATCTACACTTAATAATACTCAAAAACTAAATTACTTATTAAAAAATCAACTCAAATAAATTTACAACAAATAAATAAACAACAACAACAAAATAAAATAAAATAACTAAAAATCATTTTCATCTATTTTAGAAAATCTATTCAGAACCCAACATCCAACAACAAATAAATTAATTTAATTAAAATTAAATAATAAAATTTCAAAAAATAAAATAAAATCCAACAAAATTGACCTTATATGAAAAAAATCCTACAAGAATTTTCATATAATTATTTAAAATAGAAAAATTTAAAAATAAAAAAATAACAAATATAATGAAAAAATAACACAAAAATTAATAAAGTATGTTAATTAAAAAAATGAGAAGAAATAAGAAGAAGATATACCTTAATGTAAATTTGAAAAAAAAAATATGGATGGTTTATCTAATACTTGATTGTAAAATACTTAGTTTCAATATAGATTATTTGAATTTTAGGTTATCATAATTATTTAAAAAAAAACATACAATAATTCATATTGAAACATTATATTTATGCAATTAATAATGTTAAAATTATAGTAAATATTATTTTTTAAATATTTTTCATTTAAAATTTTATTAAAAGATTTTTTATTATTTTATTTTTAATATCAAAATATTGAAACAATCCAAAAACATTTAAAATTTTAATTTAAAGATAAAAAAAATTAAAAATTAAAAAACTTGTTCAACAGCACAAACCAATATCTCATAAAATTCAATTCCAACCCAAATCTACTTTAGCTTCAACGTTACCAAAAAGTCCTTGGTAGCCACCATCTTGCAATATGGGAGAAAGCAGTAGTTGAACTTTCGTTGGGGAATCACTATATAATTTCAATACCTAGCAATTAAATCATATGGTATAATTTTTTACCACCTTTTCCTTTTTTATCCAAATCAAAATTTACGAAATTCGAGAGAAATCAACTCTGAATTCAACAAGTGCCGTGTAGAGACTTAGGTCTCTTCTCTCAATCTAGTAAAAAGCAAATTATGTACATCCTTAGAAGATCCTGAGAGCATGGAACTCTCAAGAGAATCGAAAATCTAGGAGAAGTCATCTCCTCTTTAGCTTTGTCAAAGTCTTTGAGCCCATGTCAAATTCTTCATGTTCATGCTTCACGCAAACACAAAAAGGTCCACACGTGTACATTGCTCGATTGGTTAGAGACTGAGAACCCATTCTGCCACCAACAAATCTTTGCACACAGTAACATTTGCCGCCCTCATTGACACCAAACTCTTTTTTTTTTTTCGCTTTCCTTCTACCTTTTCCAAGAGGAAAGTTGTTGAAAAGAAGGAAAATTCATTAAAACGTATAAAATAGATCACATGAATTGTTGCCGAACGTCAGTCTTGAATTTCTATTTGGACTGAGAGTTCAGAGAAAGTAAAATTAAAAGCCACCTTCTCCTCCTGTCCTCTCTTTGTACCCACCCACCACCAATAAAAAAAGAGAGACTCTTTTTTTATTTCACACTATTTTAAAAAAAAAATATTTCTGCTACTCCGTAGATTATAAATCTGTGATTTTTTTTATTTTATTCAGAAACAAATATATAACCCTCCAAGATCTTTATGTTTCCCTGCCTTTTACCCTTTGGTCGATATTTTAAGAGAGAGTCTTAGATAAAGACATTGGTTTGTTAGAGTTTGTGTTGTTTTTGAAACTTTCTCTTGATCTTTGATCTTCACGGGTTGGTATTTAGATTTTGAGTTCGTTTTTTGAGATTTTGAGATAAACCCATTAGACCCTTTTGGATTTTGAGTCAAACGATCAAATTTTTACATCATGATTTGCAGTGTCAAGCAATCTGTTATAACGCCCACAATCAACGGATCTGACACTATTTTTCGCCGAAAAAACCCGTCGGCTATACAAAGATCTTTGATTTTGCCTTCACTTAATGGCAATAAGAGTTCAAAACCAGTTCTTTCGATGTCCAAGCCTTTGCATGTGTCAAAGGTTGAGTCTTTTGCTTTGTCAAAGCCTCAAAAGAGGAGCTTGATCACATGCAATGCCTATGAGGCTGATCGATCAGAGCCAATTGAGGCACCTGTGGTGAAATCAGAGGCTGCAAAAAAGGTTAAGATTGGGATATACTTTGCTACTTGGTGGGCTTTGAATGTTGTGTTTAATATTTACAACAAGAAGGTTTTGAATGCTTTTCCATATCCATGGTTGACTTCTACACTCTCTCTCGCTTGTGGATCTCTGATGATGTTGATCTCATGGGCTACCCGGATTGCTGAGACACCGAAGACTGATTTTGAGTTTTGGAAGACTCTATTCCCTGTAAGTTTTTATATCTGGGTTTTGTTTGGTTTGATAGAAAAGTGAGAGAATTGATGGGAAAGTGAGGTTTTTGTTTGGTTTGTCAGGAAAAACAAATGATGGAAAACATGGGAAAGTGATGTTTTATTTTTGGTTTGGGTATTAAGAAAATATCCCTTTTGTATGATTGCTGAGGAAAGCTGAGAGATTAGTGAAGGAAAATTATGATGGCTTGTTATTCGTGCTTTTATGTTGTTGTTTTTTTTTCTAATTTATTTATTCTGATAAATGAAATAGCCCTTGTTTGATTGCTGATAAAGCTGAGAAAATAAAGTTTCAAATCGCCTGTTTTAATTTTACTGGTTTCAAATGGATACAAATTAAGAATGCACTTCAGGTCAGGATGATATTTGAATTTGGTTCAGTTTATGGTGGCTTTTGATGCTAGAATTCAAATTAGGGAAATTTCCAAGGTCTGGAATTCTTTTAGCAATTTATACTAGATTTTTGTTATTCCAATTTTCTTGTCTTCAAAATATAATTTGATGTTTGTTGGATTTGTAATCTGGTTATGATATGCTTTCATTTTTTTTTCTTTTTTGGCAACTCTGTGTTTACTAATAATTTTCTCCTTAAGGTTGCTGTGGCACATACAATTGGGCATGTAGCAGCAACTGTTAGTATGTCGAAGGTTGCAGTTTCCTTTACCCATATCATTAAGAGTGGTGAGCCTGCTTTCAGCGTATTGGTATCAAGATTCCTATTGGGTGAGACTTTCCCTTCATCAGTTTACCTGTCCCTTGTTCCAATCATTGGTGGCTGTGCGTTAGCTGCTGTTACTGAGCTCAACTTCAACATGATTGGTAAGAATATTAGCTTTCATTTGTTGAAATTTGATTTGATTGTCTTAAGATATTCTGTAACTTATTTATAGTTTTGCTAAGAAGATGTAGGGAAAAAAAACAAACAGCAGTTTTGATCTCTGAGCTTTCATTACATGGAATTTGAGATGGCAAAAAAGCCAACACTCAAGCTATATTCCATTTAAATAAAAGACTGGACCAAAATTTGTGCTGTCTAAAACCAAATTCAATGCACTCTTTACTTTTCCTTTCTTTGTTCATGATAATCAAACCAAAATTACGATCTGAGTTCCTATCATTCATATTAATTCTGTCGCATTGTTTCTGACTGTATTGGAGTCAAGCTGTCAGCCTGTTTTTCTTTTTATGGTGATTGGTTTCTAGCAGGCCATGTGACACGGGTTTGGCATTTTCCTTGTATTACAGTCATTATAGGAAACTATCAGGGCTTAGAACATGATTTCAATAATTTTGCTTTTATGGGTTGTTTTCAGAATTATGAATTTGATTAGCTGCCTGTTTCAGGTTTTATGGGGGCCATGATTTCCAACTTAGCTTTTGTTTTCCGCAACATATTTTCAAAGAAGGGCATGAAGGGGAAGTCTGTTAGTGGGATGAACTACTATGCTTGTCTCTCTATGTTGTCACTCTTGATTCTCACACCTTTTGCTATCGCTGTGGAGGGACCACAGATGTGGGCTGCAGGTTGGCAGACAGCCCTCTCTGAAATCGGACCGAATTTTGTATGGTAATTTCTGACAGCTACGAACTCAATTTTCCTTGTATTGGTTGGATTGCTTACTTTTCATCCACTTGGATTTGTTTTTACGTGGTAGAAATTTTTAAAAATCATAATGTAAATTAAATTTGCAAGAATTTGTTTGATTGACCAATAATAAGATTACCTAGTATTCTTATCCCTTGTTGTAAAGAAAGTTGAGGTCTATAGGTATTTTTTATCTGAAAAACTTAACGGTTTATATTGCAAAACAATTTAGACATCCTGGTAAAATTCCATGTGATGGCTCGCAATTAGATTTCTATGCAGTCTTGCTTTTAATCAAATAGCTTAATTTTACTTGTGCATGTCATGTCTGATGTACAACATATTGAATTGAGTTGGTACAAGACATCAAGCACAATCTGAAGGCTTTAATCGCTAATTTGGTCCTGTTTGGTTTATGCTTGATGAGTGTGAAATGAATTCTGGTCATTTTGTTCTGATTAATCAGCCATGCGTTTTATTGACAAGAATATATTTTTGAATTGACCACCTTTTTGTGAATATTTCGCTGCAATGTACTGCAAGCTTCTTTTAATTTTCTTGTACAATAATCCAAAACATGTATTTCATCTTCTTTGGAATTTGACATCAGATTTCTGCATTTGTTCATGTAGTGATATTTATACCTTTTCCCGTTGCTTTTCGTTAAAACGAATGCTTATGTGACTCTTATTTTGCCTTGTAGGTGGATTGCAGCCCAAAGTGTATTCTATCATCTTTACAATCAAGTGTCATACATGTCCCTAGATGAGATCTCTCCCTTGACCTTTAGCATTGGAAATACCATGAAGCGTATATCTGTCATAGTCTCATCCATTATCATTTTCCACACACCCGTCCAGCCTGTCAATGCTCTTGGAGCGGCCATCGCTGTCCTTGGAACCTTCTTGTATTCCCAGGTAATTTTCCCGCGTCTCTTGATGAATATAGTATGACACTTAATAATTCACCTTTTTCACCCCTGAGATCTTCAAAAAGACATGCTTGCCGTTGAGAGAATTCTGTATGCTACGTACTGAAATTTTATCTGTATACATTTTCCCCCGTCAATTGTCTGAATGTTAAAGATGCCAAATGAAAAGCTGAAAATGCTTGCGGTGGGAATAAGATGCATCGACTATCAGGGGCTCATGAGAGAGTTTTCATGTTGCATCCTAAGCATAAAAGGCTGCCTCTATAAGTTTCAGAAATATCACTCACCTGCTTAAGAAATATACAATACACATACAATATATAGCCGGACCACACTGCCGAATTCATCTCAACTGCCTCTTTGGCAGTTAATGCTTTTGAATACAAAGGAAAGTTGAATATCAGATGCAAGGGTAGTTGAACTCCTGATCCAAGATTTAGGTTTAGGGAACTATGCCATGTGCTTCTCCTCTGATAAAAACAGATATGGGAGATCGATTTTTTACCTACATCACGTGCACAGTGTGATGATTAGCTTCAGTTCCAAGGGAAATTTTACAACTTCAGTAACCGTGCTATAGTGACTCTGAGAGTTATGTAAAATTGGCAATAAATGGATCGAGATTTTACGGGATTGTGTTTGACTGTTAATGCGGTAGAAAATGTCATTACTGCACTTTTATTTTCATCGTCTAATCTTGCAGCATGGTAGTCACTGACAGTAGTTTTGAAAGCTGACTGCAGCAAGCAGGCACTCGAACAAGTTAATGATGGGGTTAGGTGTTAACTACCAATTTTGAAAGCTGATCGCCTAGGTGACGTAATAGTTTTAGGAGTTAGTTGACTTAAACATTCTCTGTTAGGTTGGGCCATACAGGATGCCTACCTAACATTAATAATTTTGTAAGGTAGGTACCTATTATTTATTTCTCCTTGTGAAGACGCAACGTTTTCAATCTGTTCATAGGTACACCTACTGTTTATGTCTCGGAACATTCTTGGTTTTTTCCTTCAGAGGAAGAGATCTATGCTTAAGATTCTAAATCTTGTTAGCCCTCTGGTAAACATGATTTATCTATGTAATTTAATCATTTGTTTTGGTTTTTTGCAGGCTAAGCAGTGATTGCACCAGACTTGGCAATTTTAGTACTCTTCATGTGATTATGATGAGAGAACAAGCATGCCGACAGCCGGAGACCTTCAGATTAGGGTAGTGGTGTGTCAATAACTATCCGCGGGTTGATAATAAAAAACAAATGATGGAAGTCATTATATATTTAGTAGTTTTAGTTCTGTATATTTTTCAAGAATAATTGGGGCAGTACATGGAAATTGAAATGAGAGTGAAGAATTTTGTTGATGAAATCTCAATCATCATTGTTTAATTCAAGGATACAGCCCTTCATGCCCTAGCTGATGCAAGGTTCTTGGTGACATATCCTTTGGTTTTCATTGTTGCAGAAGCTAGGAGCAACTATCTTGAACAAAATTTAAAAGAGAGTAAGGCTAGATATAATAATCGATCTTGTAACTTACTAGTACTCTGGATCAAAATATTATCCATGAATTTGGCAATCAACTGTGCTAAGTGGTGTAAAACGATCATATCCAAATGGAAGCTGAGCAACAAAACTAAAGTTGTTGAACAGCCTCTAGATTTCATCACTGATGAAGCTCATGTGAACATCTCTTCGTGTGCAAAAACGTGGCAATTGTCAACATTGAGATATGGAGAGTTTATACCTGCCATCTGACTGTGCATGAGTCCATGTGCCCGAGTATAATATGGTACTGCTCGTGTCTCAAAGCTCGCGTCTCTTTCGAAGGGCATGAGGTCATATTGTCGGCTAAGATTTATCAACATATCTTACTCAGGATTGATTGAGGAGTGGACGGAGTGGGTGGCTGCGGCTCCTTCACGCATTAAGGTGCAAATAGACTCTACTGGCAACTGGAGGCACCGTCTCTCCATGGCACTGAAAGGTCGACGTATTTCTCAGCATTTCCATTGTCAATCTAAACGATAATATGTACTCTCAAAGTGTTGTCTCATGTGGGTTAAGATTTTTTTTTTGTGAATATTCTACTTCACGTATAAATCTTTGGGAAAAACATAATATTTTATATGTAAATAGCAGGATTAAATTGTCTGGATCAAGTTACCTCTCACAACTTTTTGCCTGGAAAAGAAGTATAGTTTCTGAATTGCTCACAGATACTCATCAACTTTTCCTATCAAGCTACCGCACAAATTATTCATGTTGTTGCTCTTGATGTCTTCATGTTTTTTTTTTTTTTTTGCAGAGCTGATTCAGAAAAAGAAAATGAAATATAAATTGGTTGATTGGTTTTACGTGAGCTGAATTGCAAGTTATGTTTGCTCTAAAACCTATGAGCTGGAGACCCCCAGCACAGTAAAGAGGGAAAAAAATAATACAATGGCCCATCATTTAAACAAGACTAGGCCATGGCGTGTTGAGGATTTTGTGACCTTGACGGAAGAGCCTCCCTGCTCTGTGGGCTCTCCTCAAATATGAAAATCAGTTACATCACAAAGAAATGGGGTTTTGGGTATTGTTTATATGCTTTCAAGAACAATCTTTCTCTGTCTAAATCTAAATCACATCTTTATTTTATACGAATGTTAAAAATAATTTCAAATGAATAATAATTTAAAAAACAATTATTATCGTAACCCTAAACAATATCACAGTTATCACAGTTCTAAACAATAGCTACATCTGCAAGTTTGCTTTCACTTTCGTTTTCAAAACAAAATAGCATCGAAATATTGTTATTTTATTACTCCGATGCATCCTACAGAATAACATCACCTCAATTATTTTGCAATATCAAATATACATGCTTTACTCCAATTTCTGGATTGATACATATTCTAGCACATCCCGCATACATTAGATGCACCAACTTTGCTGATACATATATGGAGTGCGTGCATGTCTGTATTTCAAGTAAATGAACAAAAATCCACAATTTGATTTGACGAAAAATGGAGTTGTGCCAACACATTTGACAACATCGAAGCTTTTCATATAGAAAAAACGCTGCAAGACTTCCATGACCAAGATAGCATTTGCCTATTATTCCTCTATCAAGTAAACAAACAGCATCACAAACACCATTAAACCTGCAAATACTTTATGGCAGTTTGAACATCTTTGTCCCCTCTGCCACTGCAGTTAAGAACCACCTTTGTTCCATCAGGGAGAGTGGGGCAGAGATGCTCCAAATACGCCAGTGCATGTGATGTCTCCAAGGCAGGGATTATGCCCTCTAATCGTGATAATCTCTTGAATGCTGCACGTGAAGATTAAAAAACTAGTTAACAAGAGAGAAAGGACATGTCATAATTTCGTTGCATCACATGACAAGAAACCCAGTAATACTGAGAAGGTATGGTTTACATAGAGAATCAGAAAGCATTAATGAAAATCAATGATGTGAAATATTTAAAGCCTGAAAATGGATCAAACAATAAATCTTAATAGGATTTCCATACCATCCAAGGCTTCTTCATCTGTGACGCTATAGTATTCAGCACGTCCTTTATCTTTCAAGAAGCTGTGCTCGGGTCCAACTCCAGGGTAGTCCAACCTACGCAAAACAATGATATTGTATAAGCACAGGGAAGAATGTGATAGTACGAAACAAATAAAAGCAATCAAAAAAGTCGACTAGAAGTCTTACCCTGCACTAATAGAATGAGGCTCAATTATTTGTCCATCTTCATCTTGTAACAAATAGCTCATAGCTCCATGCAACACCCCCACTTCTCCTTTGGTCAGAGTGGCAGCATGCTTGCCGCTATCTACACCTAAACCCGCAGCCTCCACACCAATCAACCTAACATCCTTGTCCTTAATGAAATCATCAAAGAGTCCCATTGCGTTTGAACCACCACCAACACATGCAACCAGCACATCTGGCTTCCCACCCCATTTTTCCAGCGCCTGTTTTCTTGTTTCTATACCAATAACCCTATGGAACTCTCGCACCATCATGGGAAAAGGATGTGGCCCTGCAACAGATCCCAGAATATAATGGGTTGTCTCCACGTTAGTTACCCAATCTCGTATAGCTTCTGACGTAGCATCTTTCAAGGTTGCAGTGCCAGAATGAACTCCTCTCACTTCAGCCCCAAGAAGACGCATCCTGAAAACATTAAGCGATTGTCTTTCCATATCTTGTGCGCCCATATAAACAACACATGGAAAACCGAACCGTGCACAAACGGTAGCAGTTGCAACTCCATGCTGACCAGCTCCAGTTTCAGCAATTATCCGCTGTTTTCCCAAACGCTTTGCTAGCAAGACTTGGCCAATAGCATTATTAATCTTATGAGCACCTGTGTGGTTTAAATCTTCCCTCTTGAGATAAATATGAGGCCCTTCACCATTAGGACGCTTATAATGCTCTGTAAGCCGCTCAGCAAAATAAAGAGGGTTTTCCCTTCCAACATAATCTTTCAATATCCCGTCTAGTTCTTTCTGCAATATAAAAATATTCATTCCATAAATTTTATTCAATTAATGGAAATATTCTGGCATCATTGCATTACATCCTTAGTCGTCACTCAACCAAAATCTGTCAAAACATGTTCCATCCAAATTCAGTATTTTGAAAACCCACATTCATATTTTAAGTTCATGAATCCCACAAATACTTAAATTCTTTAAAGGCAATGTGCTGTTTAAAAAGAAGAAAAACACTTCAAGATTTCGAATGTTTATATACCAGAAACGCTAAATAATTGCTTCAAATGTGTGATTCTTTACTTTATTATATACATAATAGGCACCGAAAATGAAAGAAACATTCTTTTCCAGAGAAATTAAGCAAGCCCACAAATGCAATATATAGAGAAAGGCCAATGTATGTGCAGGTAGGCAGAGATACCTTAAATTCAGGGTCATCCTTTAAGGAATGGAAAGCAGATTCAAGCTCAGTGAGTGCATGCATAAGGGTTTCAGGTACATATTTCCCGCCAAATTTACCAAACCGACCAAAAGAATCAGGTCGTTGCCATTGGACCGGGTCAGAATCCACCACGTCCTCCATTTTAACCACAGCCTCTCGGGCCAAAGTGCAAGAAATTGCCAACCTTGAAGGTGCGCGAGATGCTGTAAATTTGGAAAATTTGAAGGGTAACTGCGAAGAAGAGTAGGGTTTGAGGAGAGAGGAAGATTGAGATTTAGTGATGGTTGCAGCGGTGGTCGTTGCTGCTGCTGTGGTTATGGATGCGGCGGCGGTGGTGGTAGCTGCCATTAGGATTTGATTGATTTTTTTTATGGATTTACGCCACTTTGAAGTTTGATTTGAAGGATGATTTTAGAGTTTGAACATGAGTAAGTACACGTGGCATTTGTTTGGTTAGTGGATGGCGGCTGGTGATGTGGAAGACTGTGGACGATGAGTTTTTTTTTTTATTTCTTTAAAATACTGCCTCAGAAAAATATATGGAGTGCTAGACAGATTTGATTCCTTGATATTAAAAATAAAAATAATTATTTTAATATATTTTTAAATAAAAATTATTTATATATATATATGAATATATCAAAATACGAAATATATATTAAGTATTTGTTAGTTATTACAATAACAAATTACTAAAAAACTATTAATTTAATATTTTTTCAAATTAAAACATAATTAAATATAAATTCAAATATAAAAAAATTATCAGATTTTATATAATTATTTTAGTTGATAACCAATTCCAAAATAACCAATATTCAACTCTTAATAAAGTAGATCTAATTAGTAATTTTTATAGTTGATGATGTTAGGGAAGAGGCTTGTTTGTTTGAATTCAATATTTTACAATCACCACGTTATTTATTAAAATATTCAGAAGTAGAGGTGTTAAAATGTTTAATAAATATTTAAGGTTAATAAGGAATTTTTTATTTTTTTTTACCAGCTTGCGTAAAATTGATATGCTAAAATGAAGTTATTATGTGTTGGGTAATAATATAAGAAATATTGTAATTATCAATTAGATTAGGCTTTAAAAATATTAAAATAATTAAAATAAAACGCAAAACAAATACTAGAATTCTAGATATTTTGGATATAACGAGTTTTTAATCTTAATTTAAATATAAATAAAATATATATAAATTAAATTAAAAATATTATTCTACTTTTAATAAATAAAACTATATAAATATTATTTAATAAAAAATAATAATAATTAAAATTATAGTGAATTATTTTGCTCCTTGGCCAACCTTTCCTTCTGCATTTATATTAATTTTCTTTCATTAAAAAAACATCATTTTTATCTAAATATTTAGTAAAAGATGGGATAAATCTTATACGAGCAAATTAGGAAATTGGAAGATGGAGAAGATTTGTATTCTAGTTGGAAGATGGAGAAGATTTTGAAGTGTGTTCTTATTGGGTGGTTGGTTTGTAAGGCTTTCTTCTTCTTCTTTTTTCCTTTTTTTTTTGTTTTTTATTTCTTTGAAATGACAACTTGATCATCTTTATTATTTATATTTCAAATTCTTTCTTTATTTTTTATTTTTTTAAAAAAATATTTGTTTTCAATTTCATCCATCAATTCCAATTTGATACATACATACATACATACATATACATACATACATATATATATTTGGTCCTTATTCTTTTGATTTATAATTTTTTCCTTGTTATTTTGTAAAAAATTTATTAGTTTTTGATTATATCCTTCAATGAAAATTTATGGTATTATACTTTCTGATTTGATTCTTATTGTTTTGATTTCTAATTTTTTTCTTAGTTTTTTTTTGTAAAAATTAATTTATTTTCAATTTTATCCTTCAATTTAAAATTATAATATATTATTTTTATCAATTTTTCCTTTTATCAAAGTAATTTTTCTTTTCAATTTCATCCTTCAACAAAAAATTTAAATTATTTTTTATGTCAATTTTAATCTTGATCCTTTTCAATTTCACATTTCAATCCAATATAAAATTAATTTTATATTCTAATTTTTATCATCATTCTTTTAATTGTTATTTTCTTAATCTTTTTTTAGAATTGAAAATAGTTTTTAGGAATTTAGCTTTATAATTTTTTAAATAAGATATTTTAGGTTTAATGACGTAGGTCACAGGTTTGAAAAATTAACATGAATTGATGTTTTTTTTTTAAAATATGCTTTATAATTCTCTTTATTTTTTTATTAGGTTATTCTAATTTCATGATTGAGACTATGAGTTTAGCAAAATATTTGAATTGTCTCAATTTCAATTACTGAGATTATAAAGTTTTTTTTAATTTTTATCTCATTTTTTATTTGTAATTAGTTTTTTATTAAGGTGCATCAATTGTCTTAGGAAAAAAATATATTTTTTAAAATTATTTTAATTATTTTTTATTAAATTTAATCTATCTATTATCATTTTCTATTTTTTTTCCTCTAATTTTAAAAAATCAACTCATCTAACCCAATCAAATTTACAAGTCAAGCCACAAAAATTTATTTTTTAATGTTAAATTAAAAAAAAAATAGCATGGCTCCATGATGAAACACGGGCAGAAAGCGTAGTTGACTTCTAATATGCAATTCAACGCATCTTTCCCCGGTGCATATGCACTGTGGGAGGAGCAATTGAAATTTCTGAATTTGACAAGACAAGGAGTTCGGCTAGAAAAATAGTAAACTTGGCTCGCCGTTGCCCATTTCAAGGGCAAGTGGCTAGGTATTCAAGGCTAAACGTGGTTCGGTCTTTTTCACCAGTGCATTTGCTCATTGGGATGGGCAATTGAAAATTTCCAATTTCACAAGACAAGGAGCTTGGGAAGTGTGGTTGGAAGAAGGTAACATGGCTTGTCGTCCCCATTTCAAGGCTTTAGGGTTTATACAATTTAGACCCCTTTTTTTTAAATCATATTTTTTGTAATATTTAACATTATTTTTAATGAAAATTCCATTGTTTTATAATTTTTTTTACAAGTCAGCCAATAAAACAAGAAAACAACATCTAATGGCACCATCCAGCTTGGAGATGAGCTCCACCTTTCCTTCTTTCTCTTTTGTAGCAAATTGCATTTGGGATAGCATGTGCCGTGCTTTTATACAATTACGTCCCATTTAGTCCCAAACCTACATACTAATTCTTAATTGAATCCCTAACATATAAATTCTATCAATTAGGCCTCGAATGTATCACAAAAATCTCAATCAAGTCTTTTTTATTTTTAATCTTATGGTATACCTATCAAATAGGCCGCGAACATTAATATCCATTAATATTTTTGGGAATTGTTTTGAGGGTCAAAAACACTTTAGTGCATAAATATATATATATATATATGCATTAGACATAAACTATTAAGGGAACACGATTTAGAAAAGGAGAAAACATTTGAGACCTAATTGATTAAATTTATAGATTTGGCATGCAATTGAGATTGAATAAATAGTTTTGGTACTAAATCTAGGTCTCCCTTATTTCTTTGTAGGAGTGATGACTTGGGATTAGCGATGAAAGCCCATTGAAGCAGATATATCGGCAATGAAAAAGGCAGGCCTATCTTAAGCAGAATCCATGAAACCCAGGTCTAAAGCCCAGGGTTATGGCCCATGTAAAATAAACAAACACTTGGGCATCCGTTATCAATAGCCATTTTCTGCTCACAGATTGGATTCCCATTGAAACCCCGTTTTGGGCTTCTAGCCCATTAATGTAATTCAATCCTTCTTGTTTTCATCAAGATGCAATTAAGTCCTTGAAACATCACAAAGCTATTTTGTATTGTTTCTTTTCCATTTTATTTCAAGAAATCAAAAGGTCAAAATTAAAATTATTGATGAAAGGGAATAAATTTTTTGAAATTAATAATATTAAATTATGCATGACGGTTTTTGAAACTAAAAAGACTATTTAATTCATTTTGTAAAACTAGAGGGACTACTTTATAATTTACATAGAAAATATGTGACCTTTAGTCTTGATATTACCGTAAAACCATGGTCTATATTATTCTTAAATATTTGTTTAATATCCATGGAAAGTGTTAAGGGATTAATATTTATTTATTTTTTCAATTTAAAATCCAAACTTTTCTTTTCTTTTCTTTTCTTTTTTATCAAACATTAGATTTATTTACCGTGAATATGTTGTTATTCTCACCATAATAATTGCAAGTTTTTCTTTATAACATTCTTATTAACCAAAATAATCTATCTTTATATTTCTATTTAGTGTTATAATTGAAGTTTAGAATATAAAAATCACAAAAAAAATAAAAAAATGCATTTACAATTGATTTTATTATGTTTTTGTAATGGAAAATAGCTTTTTTTCCCTATTCAACAAATATTATGCGATTTTCTTCTTCTGTATCTCTCCCCAAATTTTCAACTTCTTGTCCACATGTCCCCTTCAACAAGACAAGGACTCAATTGAAACTAAATTGGATTTCAGAGACGCAAATGAAACACCTTATATTTCTTCACTCATTGCTTGTATAGAGAAGTTAAGTAGTATTTTTTAGAGAAAACTTCAAAAATAATCCCTGCTAGTTTGCATACTCACACTATGATTTGTGGGATGAAAATTTTTTTAATATAAAAAAATTAAATCATAAAAAAATCTTTAGCATGTTATTAAACCCAAAAATATATTTGTTTTAATTTTTTATATTAAAATAAATTATCATTACAAAATACAGTCATTATGTGAATTTAATACAATAAATCACAAATTGTATGTTATAATAGACTTCTTCATTTGAATGCTCTCACTCCTTAACTTCCTTCTGGTTGAAAATTCTTATTGTCTCTCTGGGTACAAATTTATTGACCAGACCAAAAATTGAGTCAGGAACCTCAGATAAAGATGAGGATATGTAATCTGATATTGGATGTAGCTTTTCAATTCTTTTTATTTGATTACAGAACAATAGTTTTTCTTATAAAATGAATATAAGTTATTTTAAATAATTAAGAAATATATATTTCTAAAGTGTAAAACTATTTTTTTATTAATGTACCTATTATTCATCTTAGTAAACACAATGTTTTAAATTAAGAAAATATTTTATGATTGTTAAATATGTTGAAAAAAATATATTATGTCCATATTTTACGTGAGATTGGAAGCTAAAACAATCATAAATATATTAAAATCATATACAAAATCAAGTTAAAAATAAATAAAATTTTCAAGAGCAATTTATTATTAGTATTATTATTTTCATATTAGATATATAATAATTAAGAAAATAATAAAAACTTAAATATAATTTATAATACTATTTAAAAACTATATTAAAAATAAAAAATAAATAAATCAACATAATATTTTGTTAGTATATATAACCAAAAAAACAACTTAAAAGGGTGCACACCTAAGCTTACTTTTTTTTTTATTATTATTAACATGTCATTTATCTCATATTCTTGTGATTGAAAAAAAATTAAATTGGACAAAGTGTCATTTATTAAGGGAGATAGTATGTTATCTGTTTTTCTAGATTCCAATAGTCTAAGTAGCCCAAAACTCGCATTTTACTTTTTTGAACCAAACAACATGATTTACTTGCAAACATATAAAAACGTAAAATACATAACTCAACAAGTCTAGATGTGTTTTTAAAATTGTCAAAATCAGTTAAAAAATATAAAATCAATTCAAGAGTACAAATATTTTCAAGCCTCAATTTATTTTTTTATATAATTTAAATATAAAAAATTATTAATAGCTTAAGCTATAAGATAAGATTTCAGGATGTGATTTATATTCTCATGTAAAAATTTAAGATCTACATTACCTTATATTTAATTTTTATTAAATAAATAAAGATAATTAGATTCAAATTCATAACTACTTGGTTATCAAAACCTGATACAATGTTAAAGAGTCATTTCAACTCAATAGTTTAAACTGTCACGTGAAGTTTCAGGATATAATTTATATTATTCTCTAACATATTAAATTTTATAATATTTAGACACTAAATTTAATTATTTTTTATGCTAAAATCACAACAATTAATCATTTTCTCTCTCCACTAATTTTTTTTGTTATTGTTTTTCATATTTTACATTTTAGTATTTTTATTATTTAGTTATTATATCATAATGGCAATACCAATTCCATCTAATCATGCCATCGAAGAATGTAAACGAATGAAAAAATAAATTGAACATGAAAGCAAAAAGAAACAACTGCTTTATTATTTTCCAGTGGAGCACCTTCAAATAGCCCAATTTTTTTAAATGTTTTAAATAATTAAATAATTTAGTTTCACCTTTGCCACCAAACACTATTTAGTATCAATTCATTCGTAACTTTTTTCTTATAAATTTTCAATTAAAAGCTTCAAGCTTTTCATTTCTATTTCAATTTCAAATTGTACTTTTATCAACAAGAACTAATTAAAAGAGGGAAACCTTTACATATTATTGTTTAATTCATTTTATTATTTAACAATTAAATTTTATTATTTAACTATTCTTATTGAAAAATAAATTTTATAATTTATTTTAATTTTTTATAAAATTATTTTATTAATTTTATAATGCATGTCACGAACGAATTTGATGAGTCAACCTGATTGACCTAGATTATTTTTTAATTTTATTCATTAATATTAAATTAATTAAAAATTAAACATTATAATTTATTTTAATTTACTATTTATGAGGTTATTTTAGTTTAATTACTCACATGATGAGTTTGACTTAACTTGATTTAAGTTTTTTTTTAATTAAAATTTTAAAAATTTTACAATTTAATATTTAATTGATTAATAATTATGATTAATAATTTAATTTAATTTGTTTTTTATTAAGCTATCTTGATTTTATGATTCAAGTTGCAGATTTGAATGTATATTTTAATTTGACTAAAATAAATTTAATATATTTTTATTTTAATATTTTATTAAAAATTATCATTTTAATTTTTTTAAATTAAATTATGGTTTTATTGATAATTCATGCTATTTGGAAATTTATAAAGTTGAATGGTCATATTGTATTAATTCCATGCAACTTAATTTTTTTATTAGAAAATATATTAGTAATGTTGGGATATTTTTTATATGTTAAATCAAAATTTGATTTGATCCGCAAAATAACATGAGTGAATAATTAAAAGAAAGTACCAACTTTAATCTTTTTTTTTTTATTAAGTGATTTTAACAAGAATTCTAATTAAGAAATCAAAACAATTTAAAGGTAAAATTAATATAAAAACAGTTTGAATGTAAAAATTTTACCCATTAGTCAGAGAATATATTTTAAGTTTTCCTTCTCTTAAGACCACACCCATGGTTACCCGTTCTCAAGGTTTAGGCCAACTCAAAGCAGATCATGGATTAATTTATAGATTAGTTGATTAATTTAATAATAAAATGGTGCAGTTTTTATTAAAAAAATCTTGTTTAAAATGAAACCCTACTGATTACTGGGTTAACTGATCGGACCGGTCCGGATTTTATAACATTGACCTAACCGGGCATGCGGGGCAAGAAATAATCAGAAAAGGAAAACCCTATCTTCACTTTCTCTGGAACGTTACAGGCGACTATTAGCTGTCAAAGTGTTCGCCAAGTTCTTGCTTTTGTTTTCTTCCCTCAAAATCTTAGGGTTTAAGTGAGGTTTATATTATTATTACTATCATCAGTGTCCATTGGAATTGAAAAATCAGTGGCAATGGGGCGCAATTTATCCCAATCTCCACACAGGGATCGACATAGAAGCTCTCATAGGGATAGAGATAGAGATAGAGATAGAGATGCTTCCCCAGTGAGAGAGAAACAGCAACAGCAACGCTCTAGCCGCAGTAATAATAATAATAAATCTCCCAAGAAGCGGGAGATGTCTCCTCCTCTATCTCCTCCAGCAAGACACAGGAGCTCGCAAAAGGACCGCTCCCCAGTTGAAAAAGAGAGAAGTTCAAATCGCGGGAGGTCTCCTTCGCCAAGAACGAAAAGATTAAGGAGATCCCAAGATGAGAAAGAGGGTGCAAAAATGAGAGATAGAGAGGTTGACAGGAATCACGACAAAAAGGGAAGCGAGAAGGGTGGCACACGAAGGGAAAGAGAGGGTGAGGGAGAAGATTATGAAAGGAGTCTTGGAAAGGGAGGCGATAGGGGTTTGCAAAGGGAGGGAGAAGCTGAGAGGAATCGTAGAGAAAGAGGAGAGAGGGAAATAGGGAAGGACAGAAGGTCAGGGAGGGATGAGATTGAAGGAAAGTCTTCTTCTAGAGGAAGACATAGGGGGCGGTCTACTTCACCATTGGAATCAGGCCGTCGCAACAGGAGCAAGCATGGGTCTCGATCGCCGCTGCCTCAAACAGAGAGAGACCGCAATGAGGTGTCTGGTGATATTCACCCCTAACAACACTCATCTTTTTTTTCCTTCTTCTTATTAAATTATCTTATTATTGTGTTGTTTGTGGTTAAAAATTGTCTGCTTCACAATGTTGCTGATGAATGTAGGCTAATTTGTGTTGTTTTTCTGTTTGCAATTCGATAAAATTTCAAACTAAATGTGATTTGTGTATTTAAATTTTGATAAATTCGTTTTTCCTTTTTGTGTAATTGTTATTGTTTGATTCAAAGGTTTGTATATGTTTTCATGAAGTTGTTGGAAACTTGGTAGTATTAAAAGCTGATAACCTTTACAAACAATGCCATTCAATTCCCATTGTTAACTTACTGGTTGCACTTTGCATATGAATTTCAAATCATTAACTTTAACATTAATCTCATCCAGAAACCCCACCAACCCCCTTAATCTCTCATTATAACCATAAAATCTCCTCTTTTGCCCCTTTCCCTAACTGCTTTCACACTGTAATGATAATCCATAGCAAAAACCAAACAAGTAGCCACTAGCCAGAAACATTATAATTAACAAAATCCCAACCCTAGAAGTTGCAAGAGTATAAAGAATCCCAATGGAAACCAATGGAATGCTTTGCTAGAAAATTAAGGCCCCAAATCATTTTGGCCGGAATTCTGCTTTTCCTTGAACAGAAAGTGCCTTGTGGATTGTGTATGTCTTTTAAGATTTCAAACTTGATGAATCTTTGGAATTGCTTTTCTTGAAAAGATTCTCTAACAAACGCTGATTGAAAAAACTAATCATTTCAGGAGACAAACTCAAGGGGAGGTGAACAAAGGTAGGCTGCTTCTTAAGCTTTTCTTTTTCTCATGTTTGGACTGGAACATTGGTAATGTGCCTCTGCCATGGAAATGCTATATAGAAACACCTCAATAATAATAATAATAATAATAATAATAATAATAATAATAATAATAAATTGTCCTACTTAAATTTGCTTGGGCAGGAATAGCGATGATGACAATTATGATGATTCTGTGGCTAAGATGAAGGCTGCTGAGGAGGCTTTGGAAGTCAAGAAGAAGGTGGGAACAGCTTGTGTGGTTGCTTTACTTCCCCGTGCTTAATGCTCTTTATTTAGTTTGTAAACATACTTTTGTTTGGCTAAGAAATACATCTTCATTGTGTCTGGCTAATGACCTTAGTATTGATCATTATCTTTACAAATTGCAGCAAGAACCTTCTTTTGAGCTATCTGGAAAGCTTGCTGCCGAAACCAATAGAGTTAGAGGTGGGTGATATGGACATTGCTTTTAGTTTCACTGAAGAGAATTTCCTTTTTTTTTTCCTCATCACTAATAATTCTACTGAACCTCTCTCTCTCGTCTTTTATACAAATCTGGTGGCAAGCTAAAAGTTGGCATCTTTGGTTAGTTGGTTTAGATATAGGGGTCTTTTTGTCGTGCAATTGCTTTACACATTTGACATAAACGCATCATTTTTCTGGTCAGTTTAGTTGAACCCATGTAGAGTTAGTTATTTTGTCATTTGAAAAATAATTGGGGAAGTTTAACAGCGTTTGGGAGGCAAGAAAGAAAACAGTAGATTCCCTGAAGTGACATATAGGCTATACCTTTTGAAATTACATCCATATGAGAGGAAGAATTAGGCACGGGCACTTGAGGCTTCTTGATTGATGGTGGATTTGATCTCCGCAAGCAGTTTTACAAATTGAGCTAAAACATGTTCTGTTTTTGTTTTCTTTCTTTCATTGGTTCATGCCTGATGCGAAAAAGCTTTACCAACACATGCCGTGTGTAGTTTCCTTTTTCATATTCACTTATGCTAATTGGTTTTTTCATTTTCTAGGTGTTACATTGCTGTTCACCGAGCCCCCAGATGCTAAGAAACCCAATATAAGATGGCGACTTTATGTTTTTAAGGGCGGTGAGGCTCTGAATGGTAAGTCCTGCATATGCATGTTGTATATGTATATGTTTCTGGGAGACATGGAAATCCATGAATCAGACATCATCCATTGCCTTCTCAAATCATGCAATTTTACTGTCATCAAATTAAAATGTGTCTGGCTTGCTTTGATGCTGGGCTATCTGACTGTATAGTCAAAACAAATTTATATATAGTAGCTGCAAAATCTTAGTAGAATTCAGGGTTACATTTCAATACATATGTAAGATGCCAGGATACAGGTCGGGAGTGGACCTTTTGGTTAGGTCTTGAAGCTTTCACTTCTTAAGGGGAAATTTTAATTATTTTTTGTAGTCTTGTGAAGAACTTACATGACTTCTTTTGTTTTCCTGACAATTTCTTTCCCTGCTTCTCAAGGACAGAACCGTACTTTATTATGAGGGGGCCACCGAAGTCTTAGAAATTTTAAATTTTAGTCCTTCAAATTTGAAGATTTTTAGTCTACTCCTCCATTTAAGGCTTGTTTAATAGGAATTCATGTTTTGCACCCCCCAACAATTATGTATTATTAATATGGATTTTTCTTTTTTATTTAATTTTCAAGTCTACCCTGATTGCTTTCATATTGTGCCCCTTTCCCATTCCAAAAACTCAAGTTCTGCCCCCTACAAGTTGTCCTTGAAGAGCTCTTTAAAATACTTTAATGCTCTCAAAACAAGAGTGTATAAACGTTGAACAATTTAATTTTCCAATCTAAACAAAATAATTTTTTTTCCTCTGAAAAGAGTGCACAGCCTTTAGCCCTTATCTGAAAGGAGTCAATAGTCAGTTAATTTCCTTCTGTTTTTACCAGAGCTTTTCTGTACTTGGTGTGTTGACATTGCATGTGGATTTTTTTCTCTTATGGTCAGTCCTTGTTCAGGATGGAATTTCTGATTATGGAAGAAACCTCTTAACTCACCCTTTGGCTGATGTTTATGTTTCTAACAATTGTATTGGTGAACAGAACCCCTTTATATACATCGTCAGAGCTGTTACCTTTTTGGGAGAGAAAGGAGGGTGGCAGATATTCCTACAGACCATCCATCATGCAGCAAGCAACATGCTGTTATTCAATTCCGGTAGATCTAAAATTAGCAGTTTAATTTTTCTTCTTCGCTGTTTCAGGACATTTTTATGATTTCATGTTTCTGGTTGTTAGGCAAGTAGAAAAGGAGCAGCCTGATGGCATGTTAAAAAAGCAAGTAAGGTAAGAATCAGCTGTGTCATGACTATTTTCATTGATGAATGGCAATTTATCACATCTCATAGTCAAACTTTGTATTTTCCATATGCCATGGACAGGCCTTATGTAATGGACCTTGGAAGTACAAATAAAACTTTCATTAATGTGAGCAATCTCTCTTAATATCAAGTTAGCATATACTGAGCTTTTCTCTTATTTATTGCTGTGATTAAATCTAAAATTTCTTCTGCACTTGCAGGATAATCCCATTGAACCTCAGCGTTATTATGAACTATTTGAAAAGGACACAATAAAATTTGGTAATAGTAGGTAGGCCTCCAATCAAAATGCAATTTCTATTTTTTATTGTATGAATCATGCTAAACTTTCTTTGCCTCTCCACTGTTATTATACTGGCTGAAGTAGGTTATTTTTCTTTGGTATTCATACAATATATGCTTTGTCTGTGATTTGATTGTGTTCATCTCTTTGGGCATTTGGGTCTGCTTTTCCATGTTCTTCAAAAGCTATTGGGAAGTGGAGTGGCTTACCATTGTCTCTGATTCTAAAAGTTGAAGCTGTGATTTTTTTTATCCTTTGAAGCTTATATATTGGGTATAGCTTCAATCTATTCTATTTTATCTTGGCCATTTTTCTCCTATATAAGAGTATAATTTCTTTTCTTTTTTTTTCCTGCTTATAGATGGAGCTTATAGATCTCATAATTTTTTGCCTTACCATTTATACATAACAAAACTCTCTTTTTTGTTAGAAGGCAAACTTTGAATCTGAATGTTGTGCAATTTCGTAGTAGTCACGGCCTATTTGTTTCCTGCTTTGTGCAATTTAGTAGTAGTCACAGCCTATTTGTTTCCTGCTTTGCAAAACAAAAGTCGGAAGCTAATTATGCATTAGTAAGTTGCATTTTTGATGTGTGAAACACTATTTCGTATAGAGATTAATTCCAGTGGCAAGTTGACATTTCGAAAAATCTGTTCTATTCTTGACCAGTATGAAATGCTTCACATTGACATGAATGTTTGTAGAACTCTAAATGAGTTTTCCCAAGCTGGTTATGCTCTGCTCATTGTAAATAATTTACATGTCCTGTTTTTGTTTCAGCCGAGAATATGTACTGCTGCACGAGAACTCATCTGAATGATGTTCATTATGTGGCTTCTCCAGTATGATTTTCTGACATCAGCATTCTGGAGAATCAAGAACATTTTGTTTATCCATCAAATCCATATTCTGATATGTATGAGACGTTGCAGTAGTGCTTATTTTGCTTCATCTGGGGATCGGAGAGGTCTTGTGTCAAATGTGAGAACTCAGTTGGTTCGCTCTTGCCTAGGCTCATGAGGTCTTATTATGGTAGTTTTTTTTGCCGATTGAGGTTTGTGGCCATCCCAGTCATGTGTACTGCATAACTGGCCGTTGTATTTGATCCTTTCTTGACTAATCACATTGATGGTATGGTTATTTGTTATCTTGGTTTATTTGTTTGTCCAATATACAAGTAATGGAAAGAAAATGGACCAAGGTTTAGATTGAGGCTGAGGATATGGTAATGGTTGTTTTTTAAGTATTTTTACTTCTAGAAATGTATTAAAATAATATTTTTGTTATTTTTTAAAAATTATTTTTAATATTAGTATATCAAAATAATTTAAAAATATAAAAAATATTAATTTTAAAAATAAAAAAATTAAAATTTTATAAAACGATGTGTAGCCACAACTGCGCCTAATCAGCGGTGAAGTAATAAAGAGCCAGAAACATCATTTAATGAACTGTTACATTGAAGTGCTGCATGTAATATCATTTGCCTTTACGAACTTCGGTATGCAATAATCTTTCCTCTTCTATTCTCTCTTCCAAATGCTTTAATGATCTAAGTTCTGTGTTACAGAATTAGTTTCTTAATCAATGAAAGTTATGTCAACTCAAATTATGCTCTCTAATCCAACTTAATTCAGAATTCCGAATGTATAGAGTTATTCTTATGAAGAAATTGACGAGCTCGTAATTTAAGTCTTCTTAACATAGGGGCGAGTACAATAGTGCAAGTGCAGCCAAACACTAGCTATTACAACACCGATGAGGCAAGAAAAAGATTAACGTGCCGATGAAGCAACACATATTTTTATTTTCTTGTAGTAATAAAAAACATTTACAGCAAGATGATGATAAATTTGGTATATAACCATGTGTAACTCATAAATGTTTTTTGGTCTTTTTCTACACCAGTTTTGGCTTACCAACTCGTGCCGATGAGGCGCCGGCGAGACTTTCTTTTCTTTCTTTTCTTATTTGGTAATATATTGAATTTTCTGTTTAGTGATTTTTGAGTGTTACCAATTATGAATCAAAATTGAATCACTCGAAAATAAAGGTCCAATAGTTTTTTGTATTTTTGAGAATCAGATCCATAATATATACAAGTTCTTTTTCTTTCTTGATGCAACAAATTAAGGAGCTCGTTCTTGGTTGAATGTTCTTCTCATTTTGCCAGTCCTATGTCTTGCAATCCCATCTTCCTTGCTTAATTTTCCAGTCAAGGACTGTTTTCCCTGCCTGTGTTTCAATTTTCTGAACAGACAGACACAACCTTTCACGGAAAACAAACGGTCACTGTGCAAAATAACTTCATTTCTTCGCTATAAAAAACCTCTGCAACTGTCTCTTCAGATTCTCAGACAAACCCCTTCATAATCATGGACAGAAACACAGACATGTTCTCAAACCTGCCAAGTTCTCTACTCATAATCATTGCAAGTTTCCTGTCATTCAAAGAAGCTGCTAGAACATGCATCTTGTCCAAACAATGGCTTAATATTTGGCGCGAAGTGGAGAACGTTGATTTCGACGAAAACAACTTTGTTAAACTTGATGAATCTGAGGAGAATCAAAAAGTTCAAAGAGAAGTTTTCATCAACTTTGCACGGCAGTTTATTGCAAACCATTCACAACAGGTTATCAAAACACTTGGACTCAGATGTTCAAAGCCAGGGAATTTTCTTGTCGATATGCAAAACATTGTCATGTTTGCCACCTCGCATAACGCGACAGGATTAAGACTAGATTTCTCTGATCCTACATGGAGAGAAGACGCAATTATGAATCATGAAGCAGTATTTGAATTGCCTTCACATGTTTATGAACATGGCCAGGCTCTTGAATCCTTGAAGTTGTTTTCGTGCAGGTTTGATGCATCTAAGTTCACTAACTTTAGTGCAATAAAGAGCCTTTCTCTGGGGTGGATTAACATAAATATTGGATCTATTTTGATTATATTGGAGAGTTGTCCATTGCTGGAGACTTTGCGTCTGAAAAAGTGTTGGAACTTGGAATATTTTGAGGTATCCAAGCCAGGTTTGAGGCTACAAAATTTGGTTCTTGACAAATGTGATTTTAGGCATGAATGGTTATTAATTGAAGGACCAAGATTTCAATTCTTCAAGTACTCAGGAAAAGTAGGTCAATTTCTCCTGGAGAACCAACGTGACATGGTAGAGGCTGAACTTGATTTTGGGATGCAGACTGAATTTGAAGAAGTTGGTGCCTTACTTTATGATCTCTTACAAGAGCTTTTTGCTGCTCGAATTCTGACTGTCTGCAGTGTCTTCTTACAGGTATAGATCCTTACATTTTTTTTTTATTTTTTTTCGCATTATGTCTTAATTAAAACCATTTTCGTAGTGAATTTTATGTTGCCTCTCACATATAGACAGATTTTGTCAGTTTTATGTAAGAATTCCCAGTTCCTGCAAGTATTGTCTTAAATTTGCCTTACATTTTTTGTAGTCCTGGTTTCATAAGAATAATTTTTGTGATAAAAAAATAGATAGAACTGGTATATCTGATTTAATCTTCTGCTATACGATCTGCTGCTTCATTTATATGTTGTGATCAAATTCTAAAGTTGTTAGTGATGTGTAATGAAGTCGCCAAGTATCATAAGAGGTGACAAAATATGCTGTTGCCTAAACTCCTTGGTGGCGATGTTTTCACTCTAAGAATTTAAGGATTGTTTGGTATCGTCTCTTTTTTCTTTTTTCCATTTCTGAAAACTAAACATAAAAATAGAAATTCAAAAAACATAAAAAATCAAGAGTTCAAACCAAATAAAGTGATTTTAAAACAATTGTGACCCTGATTGTTGGTTTAATTGCCAGCTTTTTTCAATTAACAAAGAGTCAAAACAGTCAATTTATTTGTTTTCATTTTCAAAAAAACTAAATAAAAAATAGAAAATAAAAACTTAAAATGGTGATTCCTTAGATTTTTTTAGTGTTCAAAGTTCCACCCATCAATCTTTATTTTTATCTAATAAAATAAAATTTCAATGTTTGGCAATTACTCTTGTTTGAATAGGATTATATTGGTTAATTTGGATAGTGTATAATTATATTATCTTTGACTCCAAAAGTCTAAACTACAATGTGATTTTTGACCTTATTTTTATCGGTTGATCTTTTTTTAGTTGAAGTTCTTTATTAAAAATACTATAATTTTTATAAAAATCTTGAATATATAATAAATTGGACTATAAATTCCTTACTTTTTTTATGTTTTATTTTTATTTTCCCTGCAATCTTTCTAATCTTGCAGCCCTCATCTAGTTTTATTTATAATATTTTTAATTACTATATAAAAAGAAATTTGTCAATATTATATTCAAACCTCCATATTTTTTTTTTAATTTCTCTTAGTATGCAATGCAATTTTGCTTTGCTTTTCTTCTTTCATTTCAAAATATTGAAAAAAAATCAGAAGTTTTCAAAGGCACCGATCTCATTTATCATAATTTTTTAGTTTTCATACATGGATCATCTTCTCCTTCAATTTCTCTCTTACTCTTACATTTATGATTTATGTTTTGTACTGAAAAAGGGGCGAAACTTATATTTATGATTTGATTTTGAAAACACTCAATTTAATCCTTAACAGTACATTTGAGTTACAAAACTTGTGATTTTATGCAGTGTCATCCTTTCGTCCATATATTATTAGTGAGGAAGCTAAAAGATTTCGTTCATAAATGTAAATTAAATGTTTTTATCCAGGGCATTGAAACAAGTCCTAATTTTCCCTAGAAGACAATTTCTTCAACCTTAAATCATAATAGATTCTGACCTAATTGACTAGATTGTATAAAAGGAGAAGTGGGAAAATCTTGTTTCCACAGTAAGTTCTTTTTTACAGTAAATTAAAGCTCAATACTGTCGCCTATTTGGGGCTAACATCATTTTCTTATGTTGATGGTCACTCACAGATTATTCCTAGCGGAGACGAGCCATTGGGTTTGCAAGCTCCACTTGATGTCCGCAATCTGATCTTGAAAACAGCACTGCACAGTAATGAATATTGTGGTATCAAGTTCATGCTAAGGAGCTGTCCTCGTCTAGAGACGCTTACCATAGACATTGGCCCTGCAAGAATTTTCCCAGTAAGTACTCTTGCAGAAATCCGGTCACCATTTTCTGCCCGCAGCAATGTTTTTTTTCGGAGTAGCTTGAACTTCAAGGATTAACGTTGGTCTTTAAACTATGTTTGTTTCAGGATTATGAACCTCCCTATCCATTCGACCCTGAGAAACTTTGGTCAAGGAACTTCCAAGTTGAATTTTGCGTCTCTGGGACTCTTAGGGTGGTGAATGTGAAGGGATTTAAGGGCACGAGGAATGAACTATATGTGCTGAGATACTTGCTCCACTTCGGCCGTGCAATGGAGGAACTTAATCTTTATGCCTCCAATGAAGATGACGATAATGGCGAGAATAGGGAGTTCTACATGGGAAGAGCACAGATAGTCTTGGGATTCTACAAGGCATCTCGGAATGTAAGCATATCAGTCTTATAAACCAGTCTTCCCAACCATTTTATTTTGGTATCAGCTTTGAAATAATACCAGCAACATGGTGATGATTCACTAAACTTTGTGCTGAAGATGATGGAAGCTTGTGCTTTTATCTCTACTTTTATACATTATGGATTCTTTTGAATAATTATGCGTTGATGGTTTCGTATGTATTACTCAAGAAGGTTCTTGAGTATGGATCTTTTACAGAGAAAACTCTTAATTATTAAGAAAAAAGTTTTAATTATAGCCGATCGATCTCGATTATATGTTAGATAACCTTGTTGATACGTCTAGACTTCTTTTTAAGCCTCGTTTTTATCCATCCAGTTCATAGTTTTAAAAAATAATGCTCAGGTCTCTTGAACCCTCTTTTTTTCCCCTTAATGTTAACAAACGAAAGCTTTGTCGGCCATACATGGAGGAGGAGGAGGGGGCTTCTTCCTTTCCATGGAGGTCTTTTTCGTTGCGATGGTGGGATTTCTGTTGTTTAGTTAGTTGAAGTGAAGGAATATGAATACGGGCAGGAAAAAAGATGCCGTGTGGTGGACTAAACAGATTATGATCAACAAACTGGCCCCGAGGGGGAGAAAACAAGTAGACTCGTATTTGAATTTCATCTGGCAGGAAGAAAACAATAAGAAAACTGATCATGTGAATATTTCTGTCCTGAAATTTTAAATATTTTTATGCAAGAATTGAGAAACCAATTTCCTGTGCATGAACATGGTTAGCCGTGCATGAACATGGTTAGCCGACTAGTTTAGAAAATGGCAGTAGGTGTTAGGTTGGTTGCCATTAATATGCAACAACCATTTGGTATTGCACCAAACATGTACATTTATACAAGATGTCAAAGGTTGGCAGCCACCATTGTTGAAGAAGAGTTGGAGTTGGCAGCCACCTTTGTTGAAGAAAAGCCTCCATGAATGCCTATAAATAGAGGCATATGTTAGAGAGCAAAATGAGAGAAGAGAATTGTGAGAATGTGAAGAGAGTAGAGAGGAAGAGAGAGCTGCAATGGCAGCAGCCTTGCTGCCATTGCAGCAGCTGCAAGTGCAGCAAAGAGAGGTGAGAGTTGAGTATGAGAGGGTGTAATCCTCCTCCTCCATGTATTTGTTTTGTATTCTTTCTCTATCTCTAAATATATTGACTTCTCCCGTGGATGTAGGCGGTTTTGCCGAACCACGTTAAATATTGTGTCAGTGTGCTTGGCCTCCTATGAGCAAATATCATAACATCACCGGTCGGGATTCCCCAACAATTGGTATCAGAGCACATGGTTTTAACGTGATGTTTGATTTTGCTCAAAAATGAAAGTTGTCAAAATTGTGTTTTGACCATACCATTGTGTAGAGGAGGAAGAGACGAAGCCACTGGTGAAAACCGCGTCGAAATCGGACGTCGGAAACCGCCGCACGCGCCGGCGGGGTGACTGTCCACGTCATCAGCCACGTCAGCAGTTCTGCACAGTCACCAGACACGTCACCTGACACATCAGCACTCTGACCAGTCAAACTGCCACGTCCTCTGCCATGTCAGTAGTTCTGCACAGTCAGCAGACACGTCACCTGACACAGCAGCACTCTGACCAGTCAAACTGCCACGTCAGCTTTTGTTGACCTATATGTCCTACGTGGATGACACGTCATTACAGCCACATCAGCTCCCTGGATTTTGATCCTGTGTGGCAGAGTCTACGTGCAACCGGTTCTGAGATTGAATCTGGGTCGTTAAACAGGCCAAAATTGTTTTGATCAAATCTTAGCCGTCTGAAGTGCGATTTGGACGATTTCAGACTTGTTTCCAGCTAATTTGATCGTTCCGGATGCAATGGTACGGTCCGATCGTTGAGATTGAGATCAGAAATGGCAGTGATGAATTATTAAAGAGAGATTGCCCGATCAGGAGGCATATGATGGTCATCATGGTGGTCGATGGAGCTGAAGAAGAAGAAATCACACATGTTTGCCCAATTACATGCGATGAACTATTACGTGGGGAATTTTAATTGCCTTAAGGGAAGGTAAAATTGGGACACTCTAAACACCCGATCATGTGGACAATTTGAGGTGGAGAGTGAAATTTGATGAAGACCAATCTTGACGAATCTGAGCACTGGTAGTCTCACCAGATGTTGAGAAATCAGGTATAAAACAAGGATACCCCAGATCACTTGTAAAGAAATGCCGCGACAAGGCTAGCAAATGGTTGTATATACGGAAAGACAGTACGATGGATAGATATGGCCTAAGAAGTTCTGTCTAGGAGATTGGGTTTTAAGCGGGACCGTTGTGACCCCTCCAATCTTTCCTGGGAACTTGCTTAGTGGAAGGATTATCCATACGGTACTATTTTCGTATATGTGACAGTTTGTTATGAAACTGTTGAAGACTAGCAGGATGACGGCACAAAGGAACAGTTGGGTTCCGTATGATCAAGGATCTGATGAAGTGATGATTTCTCCAAGAAAGTTAGATTCGGTGACTGTAATTTCTCGAGGGGAGAATTGATGAAGACCCTGATAATGGAAGAGAAATACAGCAAAAGGATAAAGATTGACACCCTATTTTGACTTGGATAGATGTTGTGACAGGATGAGCTGCTGTCAAACATAAGCAAGGAATAGGGAGAAATCTGGAGAACCAAAATTGCACGAGAGCACATGAAGATTGTGTAGGAGTACCCGGAGGATCCAACGAGGTACTGTAATGAGACAACAAGTGCAAGGAAAAGAATAGTTCCCAGATGAAGCTCAAAGCAGAGACTGTATGAAAAGGTTGTACAACAAGAAGTCTCTTGTGCTCTTGATAAAGGCAACAAACAAGGACCTTTCAATGCATGTAAAGATGGAAGGGTGAGCTGTTGTAGATGCACCTAATTGAGGGGGTGCAAACGCCTGTGATAAAAGGCGACCGCCTATGATGAAAGGCGAAGACACCAAAGGGAGTTGGTGTGGGTGGAGCTGTTAAGCAGAAAAGGCGTAGAAGCTCCAAACATAGAAATTGAGGTGGAGGATTGCGAGGAGTATACCGCAACTTTCTCTTTCTATGTAATTAGTGGCAGTGATCTCTCCCATAGTCCACATGGTGGTAGAGAATTTATGGAGCCACTTTGAAGCATCTCAGTTGAAGAAGGATGTGACCGCCTATGAAAGGCGAAGACACCTTAAAGAGAAGGTGTGAGGGCTATGAGAAAAGCCTATAATTAGACCGCCGCATGACGACGAGCGGAGACACCTCAGGAGAAGGTGTGAGGGCTATGAGATGAGCCCATGATTAGATCGTCGTATGATGACGAGCGGAGACACCTCAGGAGTAAGGTATGGAGGCTATGAGATGAGCCTATAATTAGACCGCCGCATGACAACGAGCGGAGACACCTCAGGAGAAGGTGTGAGGGCCGTGAAAGGAGCCCAGTTCAGAACGCCCCAGAGCCAATGTGATGGCTAGGTATGAGTGGACAGATGGATAGCCAATGAAAGGGCTATGATGAGTATGGAGATAAATGCAGGATTGACTTTCATGGATATTGCCCCCATGCTAAAGATCAATGAGCTAGAAGACATTTGCCTTGGACAATAAGTGGATGACTTGTGGAGCATTAAGACGCGGCTGCTATGAAGGAGCAGAAGGGCATGCGCAGGTTCCGGGAACAAGTTGACTCTTGTCAAGGTGGTGGGCTCGGTAATGGCATTGTAATACTCAGAGTATGAAGACAGATATGGATCAACCTTTTATGGGCTGCCCCCATGGTTAAAGGTGGAAAGCTACCTGGACTCTTGAGACTAAGAGTAGGAGACTCATGGAGAAGTAAGGCGTGGTTTCTAGGGTGAAACAGAGGGCAGGCGCAACTCCTGGATGAGTAAACTCTTGGAAGAGTGGTGAGCTTGTGATCATATTGAGATACTCAAATAATGACTGTCGCACTTGAAATATCCGTTTGAGGGGGTGTTGTAAGCCTTGATGAGAGGCTTGATGAATCATTCCGGACCGAGCACGCTCGAAGGGGAATGTTGTTCCAGAGACAAGCGTTAACACTATTCAGATGTGATGTGGCAGACCATCTGGTTATAGTGATCCTTTTGTGTGAGAAAAGGTGTGCTTAGGTTACTCTGATGATTGAAAGGTTTGGTAAGTACCTGTAAACTTGGCCACAAACGCTCTCAAAATGGAAAGCTTGGAAGAGCTGTAAGATGCAAGCTTGTGTTGAAAAAGAAAGAGGACAGTTGCCCTACATGAATGGCAAAGGGGGTGATTGTTAGGTTGGTTGCCATTAATGTGCAACAACCATTTGGTATTGCACCAAACATGTGCATTCATACAAGATGTCAAAGGTTGGCAGCCACCATTGTTGAAGAAGAGTTGGAGTTGGCAGCCACCTTTGTTGAAGAAAAGCCTCCATGAATGCCTATAAATAGAGGCATGTGCTAGAGAGCAAAATGTGAGAAGAGAATTGTGAGAATGTGAAGAGAGTAGAGAGGAAGAGAGAGCTGCAATGGCAGCAGCCTTGCTGCCATTGCAGCAGTTGCAAGTGCAGCAAAGAGAGGTGAGAGTTGAGTATGAGAGGGTGTAATCCTCCTCCTCCATGTATTTGTTTTGTATTCTTTCTCTATCTCTAAATATATTGACTTCTCCCGTGGATGTAGGCGGTTTTGCCGAACCACGTTAAATATTGTGTCAGTGTGCTTGGCCTCCTATGAGCAAATATCAGTACATCACCGGTCAGATTCCTCAACAGTAGGCAGGCAGGGAGAGAGACACAACATTGCAATGATTTCCTTCCAGAAAGGATGTTGCTTAACTATTATTTTACATAAATGCAGTGTAAGTGGTTTTCTCAGTAGTCACAACACACTAAATGATGCTGCAGTGCTAACTATTTTTTTTTAAAGTTTTTCTATTTATTTTTTATGAATTTATCCCATTTTATAACTCCAATTGAGAGTTGTGTAAATTAATCCAGATTATCTGGATTTATCTTTTTTATTTTTAAAATTTTAAATTAAATATTTTTAAATTAATTTTATGTGAATTAATTCAAGCTCATCTAATATATTATCATTTTAATATTTAAAAAAATATTATTTAACATATTTAAAAAAAATTCAACATATATTATATTTAAAATTAATAATTAAAAAAAATGTTAACAATACTTTAATATTTTTATGTTAAAAAAATTGACCTAACACATAATACAACGTGGGGCAATGATCTAATTATGACTAAGACACTGCTATTAAACTTGTCCATCCTTAACCCAATCAACTCAAGACATAGGGCGGGGTTTCACAAAAAATAAAGAAATTGATTGGATATGATCCGATAAAAAAAATTAGGTCGACCCATAACTTCATTAAACTAATTAAATCCATTTAACCTTTTCTTTTTTTAAATCTGGATACCCAGATTTTATGCCAAGTTGATCCAGGTTGTGCTTAATAAACATGTACTAAGTTGTTATATATACTTTATCTCATCAGAACGAATATAAAGCTATTCTTAAGATAATATTTTCCCCTGAAACAAGGAATTTTTGTAGGGCATTGGGGTAGGTATGGGGGAGGAGCTGACCAGTGATGGTTATAGTTTAAACTGGAAATGGAATAAATGTGGATTCTCCTCTCTTTTTGATTGTCCATACCTGGATATGGGCTTTATTCCTCTGTTGAAAAAACGTGAATTCAGATTTGAAAAATGGCATGCAGCAGCATGACAGTGTGTTTAGAATTCCTGAGGAGACCAGCTTGGATTATTTTAGTTTAAGCAGCACTGATTCCTTCTCTAACATGGGGGAGGAATATATGAGAACAAAAAAACATTATTTTTACCATACACTAGGTAACAGCAGCTATCTCCAATCCAGTGTAGAGTTAGAAGAAAAAAAGAAAGCACAAGGAGAACCATACAATATAAAAAAAAAGGGGTCTGCAGAATCCATCTGCTGAGCTGCTTGAAGTTTCTATCTCTTGTATACATCTTTTTCCCTCTTTCGGCTATGTACAGGAGGATCAGTGCGAAAGCGACCACCTTTAGAAGTCAATTATAGGTTCTCCAATTGTCAAGTTTCTCTCTACTGTCCATGGCAGGTTAAAGAGTTTAGCCATGATAAATTTGAAGATCTTGTTCACATTTATGTTATGTTTAGAACTTGAAAAGAAAAGGGTTGCCTTCATTGCCTTTGCATATGCTCTTGCCTGTAATGCATCACAGTAGAGAATTCAATTTGACAGGCCTAAAGCACATTTAACGACAGTTCTTTCCCATCTTAATTACCATTCATCAATCAATGGGGAAACATGTGGCCCCTTGTGCTCCTTTTTCAACACGGAAATACAAAGAAATGTCAGTTTCTTCAATTTCTCCAGAATTTCTTTTTACCAAAACTTGACTAATTAGGACGACTCAAAAGGTCTCTTCTTCTTATCCTATCGTGTATTTGAGATTGCTTGTTAAAATATATTTTTTTAAAATACATTAAAATAATATTTTTTTATTTTAACACTAAATACACAAAAATAATTTGAAACTAAAAACAATTTAAAATTTTGTAAAAGCATGGTCCAGCCACGAAGAGAAACACCGCTGAGCCATCCCCCCACCATTCTTCAAATTCACAGTCTAATCAGTGGGATGTCTCGTTCATGAAAATTAAGTCCTACGTGAGGGGAGAAGTGAATCTGCATGAACAAGCTTAAGCTGCAGACATGATACTTGAATTTAAAGTTTTTGGCAGCATAATCATGAAAATTAAGTACTAGTTCTTGGAGTAGGACTTTTCTAATAAATCACCTTCAAGCTTCAAAAGTAAAAGAAATACCCCAGAATTTGAATTTTATGGTGCACGGAAACCTGTAAAATTCTATTTTTTTCAGGTGTGATCCACACGAGCTCCATGAATTTGACCAAACCAATCAAATAGTTGAGGATTACGAGTAAATTACCTGAGTCACTATTGTCCACTGCAAATTTGGTGGGAGCTGGACAAAATCATCAAATTTGGTCCCTATTAGTATAGGAATAGCTGTCTGCAAACAGAGCACAGAAAACTTTGAGATACAAAAAGCATTCACATTAAAACAGTTTGGTCTCTTATTAACACCAGGGCTCCACTCTATAAAAAAAAGTCTCACTGTACGATCTAGTGATGCAGACCCCATTAAATAAAAGCAAAAAAGCATACACAGACCGTTAAGAAGATCATGAACAATGAAACATTGCATTGAAATCATCATTAATTTTGTGGCTCCACTCTTTAATTGGTTTTGGTAAAATCATAGATTGTTCCAGACCATCCCTTGAACTAACAGTAGCTTTATGGTTCAGTGATTCAATTAACATCAATGTTCCTTTTCTGGGCTCATGCACAAACTTAATCATCATCAGCACACATGATGATTAACTAATCAAGGTCACATTACTGAAGGATTACTCATCCCTTCAATGTTAATTATTGGGTTTATGACGAGGCATTTGATGACCATCATTTCAGAAAGGTTACAGAATCAATTGTTGGTAAAGAAAGGAACTTTAAATCGGTACCTGATTCCATTTTCTCGCCTGATTGTACCATTCAACCACGCTGCAAGGCCATGACAAATCAAATCATATGCTTAGAAAAGTCTAGCAATGACTAGAGTTTTTGCATTGAAGAAAAGGGATTAGTTCCTAACTTGTTAAGAGTACACCGGCTAGTAAGATCAAACATGAACAATATTGCTACTGCATCTTTACATGCGATTGGGACATGATCAAGTGAACTGCTATCACCTACATCCAAAAAAAAAAAAAAGAAGAGAAGCTAATTAACAAAATTCCATTCTTAAGCCTTAAATTATCAAAAAGAAAAAAAATCAGTTGAACAGTTATATAATACCTGCTACATCCCATATACTAAATGAAATTCTTGCACCTTGAACAAATAATGTTTTGTCCATCAAACTCAATCCTGTCATCTCCAAGCATTTCTTCTCCTGCTCATCTCCCACATACTTTATCTTCATTAAAAAAAGAGAAGAAAAAAAAGAAGGGAATAATATAAGAAATCAATCCCAGCGCCAGTCATGCTAACCCATGACTCAATATAAAAAAAGAAAGAAGATAAAGAAAAGGTCATAAATGCATACCACAAAGCTTGTTTTACCAATTTGGCAATCACCCAACAAACTAATCTTCAAAGAGACTAAATCCGAATCCTTGCTAAACCCACGACAACTTGCAGCCTCCAATGACGTCTCTACACCGGCTTCGATGGCCTCCGGTGGTGGAGAGCACGATCTGTAAGTTAGCCTCCGGTACCTTGCAGGCTTGCCTATAGAGCAAGCAAGAATCCTGTCCCAGATGAAATGAAAAAACTGCTTAAACACGGTTACACGTTCAAGAATGCTCCACTTGATGCTATTCCCATGAGCAATCTTTACACAAAGTTGTGTCATCTTTTCACGAACGATCTTGGACATGAAAATACAACTTTACTGCAGGTTTTTTCATAGTACTTATTTCTGTCAATGTTGTACAGTATGTTTTTTTTTCTTTTTTCTGTGGTATGTCTGGTTCTTTCTTTTTTTATTTAACTAACCTAAGCTAAAAGAAGAAGGTGTCGTCTCTGTATCATACATAGGATAGACAGTTGACCGGTACTTGATGTATGCCCAAACAGTCAAGATGCCGCCTTCTTGGGTTTTACGCATGGGCATTTGGGTCAACATGGAGGTCTTGACTCTTCGAGCGTGTAGGGTGTTCTGGTCATTTAGCAAAAAGGGTATTTTGGAGATAAAGCAAGGTTCAAAGGGATAGAATTTCGCCTGCGTAGACCCATCACAGGCATCTTGTGATGGACAAGAAACTAGATTTGCGAATGTGATGCTTGTAATAATTTAGAGGTTTTACGGGGTATAATGGCGGTACCGGTACAGGGAAATGCTCACAAGCATCAACAATGGTAGGAAAAAGTAAAATAGATATATTTTTACTCTTGAAAATTAAAATAGAAAGCAATAATAATGGTGGAAATTATATATATAATCTTAAATTGTTCTTTGTAGGGTTTTCCCCCCCTTCCAAAACGGGGTCTTGAATTGCGACACCAGCACTCTCTATTTTAAGGAAAATGCTACGTGAATAGAATCTCAACTTTGTTCTTAAAAAAAATATGCATATTTCTAAAAATGTTTAATTTCAATGTTTCAAATCTTGGCATTTGAGGAAGATAGGCATCAATCATGGAGAATTACTTGAAAACAAAGAGTACTTTTCATAATACACTTTTTTTTTTATATTTAAATATTCCTTGGACACGGATTTTAAAAGCCAATTAATGATGAACTAATTAACAAAAACAAACAATTAGATTCACTATCTCAGCACTATAACGAGGTATAGATTCAACCATCATTACTTATCTGGTTTTCTGAGAGAAAGACTGTACTTGAGCATAAGATAGGGCAAAAAAACTCAAGCCATGATCCATGTCTAATAAATAAAAAGTCGACAGAGTTCAAGAAAGCTGAGACATGGCATGATCGATGGCATAAACCCTAGCAAAATGTTTCCCTTTCATTGGTGGATCTAGATCACGGGGCTTTAAGCCTTTTGGAACAAAGCAAAAATTTCTTATGCCATAAGGCACAGTGCTTCACAGAAAACCTTTTTCTGCTTCACCAAAGCAAAAGTTGCTTATACCATCATGCACAATGATTCGCAAAAACCCCTTTCTCCATCACCAAAACCATGAGGATATGGTTAAAAAACGAACAAAAACAACTTCTAATGTAGTTGGGTTGGTGGTAGTGGCCCTGATCAATCTTCCTCTTTAATCAACCTTCCATAATAAAGAAGCTTTCTCTTTGGCGAGATGTGCACTCCATGGATCGTCAAGAGAACTTGACTAATCTCCAAAGGCACCCTCACAAGAATTGCTGTATATAAATTTCACTTTTTTTCACCTAGTTGATATGAACAACATATAATGATAACCCACAGAAAATCATTCATATATATCTCCTGCTTGTCGTAGAGCGGATTAAGATTTACATGAATAAAGAAGTTATCACCTAGTTTTTTTATTAAGTTTTTTTTTTTTACAAAAAAAACAAAAAATAAGCGCATAAAAACCATCACTTTCATAAAATAAGTTCTTATTGCGTAATGTTCACCCAATCCAAGTATCCTTGCAAAGGTGGAATGGAACATTTAGCAAGACCTAAACAAAAATTACCAAATAACATTTACATACTTTTTTTTTTTGAAAAAGTTGAAGTTTTAACTTCAAATATACAACTCTTTTAAATATTTTATCATAACTGGGTCAATTCTTCAATCAAAAAAATAATATATTTTTTTAAAAAAATACAAAGTTTCAACTTCTTGGAAATATAATCCTTTTAAAGATTATACTATATATCCACCGGTCAATTCTTAGGTAAAAATCAAATGTAAAAATAATTATTATTTACACATCTTTTTGGAAAAAAAACTTATATTTTTAGGCAATAAAATTCAACTTCATGATAATAAAACTCTTTTAAAAATTATACCATCTATATGTTGATTCTTTGATAAAAAACCAAGCTTTGTTTAATTATATCTTGAAATTTTTTTTATGGAGAAATTAAAATAGCCTAGCATACCCCATGTATGGTACAACAAAAAAAATTTAATGAATGTGCATACCACAACCTAAAATCAACTATCATTAGCCTAAAAAACAAATAGGCACTTAAAGCACAACAATTTAAAATCCAAATAGCTTGTTTACTTACTTTAACCCTCATTACTCGATGCACTACCAAATCAATTACATTGTGTGTGTGTATTAAATTGAAGATTTAATATGAAAGGAAATTAAAAAGAACCCATTTGGAGTAGCAATGAAGAGGGGATGTTCTTGTTCTTTGTGGAATGTAATTCATGTTGAGGTAAAGTAGTGATGATTAAGAAGATTTGAGGGGGGGGGGAAGAATAATGGTTGTTATGATAATTATATATTGTTTTATAAAATAACAAAGTCTTCACAAATACAAAACCCTTTTAAGGGTTTTACCATACCTGAATTAATTCTTTGAATAAAAAAACACAAAGTTTCAACTTCTTAGAAACTAACTCTTTTAAAGGTTATACCATTCATAAGATGACTATTTAATAAATTAAAAAAACTTTTTATTTTTTATGATTAAAAAAAAAAGGTTTTAAGAAGAGCAACTAGATTTAAAAAAAAACACAAGCGATGACTAAGATGATTTGAGAGGAAGAAATGGAATCATGGCTATAATGCTAGTTATTGTCTGGTGTTGCTAAAAGATAGGAGGGAAAAGTAAGTTATGATCAAGTTGTGTATGAACTATTAGGGAAATAATAGATCAAGGTATGTGGAATTACTTATGGTTGTTGCTTCTATTAATCATTATAAGGAAGCAAAGTTTTAAAGTGAAGGAAAGGTAGGGGTTTGTTTCGAGAGATATGTCATCTATCAATAATGATTATTGGAGCTTTTGACCGGAAAACAAGTCTACTTTATAATGGTTATGAGAAAGGAAAAAAAGATATGATCATAATGGCTTGAGCTTTTGGTAAAATGGATCAATAAAGGTTACTAGATCAATTTTTAGGGTAATAAAGGTTAAAGGCATAATTGTTACTCTCGTGAAAGATCTAGTAAAGAGAAAGAGTTTGGCTTGTGTGAGTTATAGTGAATAATAATGGATATTGGTTAATTGGCTTATGGTTGAGTAGGAGTTGGTTCTTTACCATGGTGTTGGTAGAGAGAGGATAATGTCTAGTTTATTATTTTTCGATGCTAGGAGAAGTTAAGTGATGGCTTGTCAATGAGGCTAAAAGAAGGCAATAAGTGTGATGGTAGTGTGATCGAGTTTGAAGAAAGAAGGGGGTTTTTTTAATTTATTTCTTTTTTATTATTATACTATATACGAAAAGAACTACAGTTTTTCCAATATAATTTAAAATTTATATAATATAATAGAATCAGATTTTTTTCCTAGGTGCTTTAACATTCATATAAACAATAAGGAATCTTATATTTTTTTTCTAATTTTCAAACTTCTTTTATTGTAATGAATCTTTTCATAGTCTAATAGAATTACGCTTGAAATTATAAACAAAATATTAAATTAAAAGATAGGAGACTAAAATGTAAAAAAAAAAGGAAAAAAAAGAAGCTAATCCTATATTCTTAAAATTTTTATTTTAGCCTAAAGATTCATTTCATTTGTTTTTAGTCTTTAGCTTTGAGAGAGAAGATGTAAACCCCCAATCAAAATTCTCTTGCATTAATGATTTATAAAAAGAAATTAGAATCACTAATGAAGTCAAAAAATATTTTAAATAAGAAGAAGTAAAGATTAACCTATGAAAAAGAGAAATTAATTTAGAAATAATAATACAAATTAAAAGAAAGACAAATGAATAAAATAGAATTAATTAGAGAAAGGTTAAATTGAGTAACATTAAATGATTGGAGTGGTGTTGAATCAAATAAAGGGTTAAATAAGTGAGGTTTAAAGTGAGAATTTAAGGAACTTCAGGGTTATTATGTAAATAAAAGAAATTTGTAATATAAATATATGAATGACATCCTTATTCATGGTCAACCAAGCGAGTAAAAAGGGAAGAGAAGGGTTTGTGTGATTATTATTTGATTTTCACTTAGATTACACATTAAATTAAACACTAGATAAGAAAGAGTTTAGACAATAGAAGGAATTTGGAAGGAATTTTGACTAGGAATCAATAAATTTTTTAGGGCTTTAGAGTGTGGAGGTGATAGGTTTTTAAAGACAGGGAAAAGAAAAAAGAAAAATTGATTAGAAGATTTTCAATTTTTATGTTTTGATTTAGAATTTGATGCACTCCTAATGATGTGTTCATGAGTTTTACAAGAAACCGCAACACATAAAATTGTATAGAATGATTGAATTAGTGTTCTTGTGATAGATTGATGTTGATAAACATGAAAAACAAAAACTTGAAAGGATATCTTGTTTTGGTTAGAAAATTATTCAACCATAATGGGGGTTTTGAACTTAGAAAGAAATTGTTTAAATTGTTGTGAGAATTGTCTGAAAATAAGTTGATTATATTATTTAATTATGTAAAAATATGAGGAATTGAAAAAGAGGGGTCATCCCATTAAAAATTGGCTTCAACTAAAAAGAGAAGGAAATAACAAATAAATCAATGGATTTAATTTGTTAAAAAACATTATGTAGAGTCAGGTTAAATGAATTCAGATGAATGAAGAATATATCAACTATGAGAGGCTAATATTAGAAAGATATTGACATGACCAAAAGATTGATGTCTTCTCCCAAGTGTAGGAGTGTCAAAGTAATAAATAACCTAGCAAGACTGGGGTCAAACCACAGGGAGGTTAATTGTATAAATTATAGATAACAATAATACAACAATAATAATAACAATAACAACAACAACAACAACAACAACAACAATAACACTACTGGTAGTAGTAGTAGTACTACTACTACTACTAATAATAATAAAAATAATAATAGAAGAAGAAGAAGAAGAAGAAGTTGATAACAACTTTGATATGAAATATTAACGTAAGGATTAAACAATGATAATAACAAATGCCAAGGTTAGAGGATCCACTAATGATATGTCAAACAAGTATAATATAAACTCTTATTATTTAATTGGAAACCATGAACAAAGAAGGTTTCAATCAGATTATAAATTATTAACATGATTACATTAGTTATCTTATTCGATTAATGCTAATATTTATAAATCTCATCAGGCATTCATGATTATAACTTATGTTAACAACAAATCAAGTTCCTTTCATAACTCAGGTGTTGGTTATACCATACAATATGAGTTATAACAGTACCAATCATTTATTATACCAAGTGTTATACAACATAAATATAGATTAGTCATTTGAAAAGCAAAGTATTAAAGAGTAAACAAGATAACAAATATAAAACATATTAGCTTCAAACATTAAAGTCCATGTTAATTTTACACTATACTTATTCTTACACCATTAATGTAACCTTTTCACCTTGATATAATAAACTTAACTAAACATAATGAAAGAAAGAAAAATAAATAAATAAGATAAGAACATAAATAAGATAAAAGTTAACTAAGTAAAAAAAAGAAATGAAAGACATAAACAAAATATTAATAAAAATAAAACTTAAACATTACAAAAATACAAAGAGAGAAAACAAAAACATGATCTTGATCTGGAGATCAAGATGCCTACATACATGACAGATATCTCCTTTTATAGGCCAAAATTAGAAACTATTGATTTGATGACTAATTGATGAGTGGGTGACCAACTCTTGACTTGATGACAATCCTTATCTTTTCTTATTTGCCCAAAACATCATTGATAACGTCGAAATTAGAATCACTTAAAAACATGAAAGTTGTAGAAAAATTATCTTAACTTTCCAGGAAAAAAAATGAAGGTAATTTAGACTTATAGAACTCCAAATATGGGTCAAACACTGAACAATGCATGGGCTATAGAATAGATTCAGACTTTTTTATTGTTGCCATAATTTAGACTTGAAAATGACCTTTTAAAATTTTGGGCTCCTATGTAAGTTGTAGGCCTATATCATACCTTTCCATCCTTATAAAGTAAATCTAAATTCGAGATTTACTGCTCCAAATATGACCCAATTACCGAACAATATTCTGGTTTGAACTGCACCAACATCTCTTTTCTAAGTTTGGCCATCTCTTTGTCTTTTCAATTTCAGTTCTTAAATTCATCAATTAATCCTTTCATTTATGTGATAGAATTGCATTTAAAATGAACATTTACTATAAATTAAAGGTATCTTATATTATTAAATATGTTATTATAAAACATGCTTTAGTTAAGGAGTTATTGATACTTCAAGTGCAAAATGATGATATAAAACCTTGATAAAAATATACTTTTAAGTACTAATCAAATATACATATTACCATGAAATGATGTTTTATTTTCATAAAAAAAGAAAATGAAAGGAATAAATTAATTAATAGAGGAAGACATAATGTCTTGGAAGGAAAGATTTCATGAAACTAAATAAATTTAATTTAATGTTACATGAGAAGTTGCTGGAGGGTTGCAAACAAATAGAGTACACCAGACAAACACATGTAAGTGAAAAAAACTCACATCGAATAGAGTTATTTGAATTTTTAGTATGTTAGTAATTATAGTTACTCGAATGTTTAATTATATTATTTAGTCTTAATCATTATGTGAGAAATTTAAATAATTTAATATGTGAAACCATTGTTATCCAAAAAGAAATTACTAGAATACTTCGTATTTGAAAGAAAATATCAAAATGATTGACTTTCAAATTAGAAATATCAAATTAATAAGTATCCATATAAGGATACTAGATTTCATTGGTAATAAAAAAAAAATACTATATTTATAGGCTTTCGATAAAAATATCAAATTTATAGATACTTGGTTGAAAGAGTAATAAGAAAAGATTAAGGATGATTAAGGCAATGTGATATATAATTGCTAAATTTGAATTGATTATGATAAGAAAATACGGCTAGATTAGCCTAATTGAATATTCTAAAAGTGCTAGGCAATGTAAGTTTGTGCACCTGACTTGACTTGTTTTTAGGTTTTTTTTTCTTTGGCATACCATTTTTTTTTATTGTTAATTCTATTTTTGAGATAACTTAGTTTTACAAGAAAATAAAAAAGAAAATATAAGTTTTTTTTATAAATAATATGGGTTTGTTAGTTTAGTGTTCTTTTTTTTTGTTATTACATTATATCTTTTTAATTTTCCTTTTTTCAAATTTTTTAAATAATATTTTTAAAAAATGTAACTAAATTTTCAAATTATTATTTTTATTTTGATGATAATTTTTTATTAGTTTTATTTTTTTAATTTAATATTTTCTTTACACACACACACACACATATATATATATATATAAGATTTGAAGTGCAAGCATGATATTAACCAATTTTTATTGGTTAAATACATTGATAAAAGGTTAAAAAAAATTGGTATATAAAATCCATAAAAAAGAAATTGACGGATGATCTCTTAACAAATTTTTATTGGCATATGATCTCTTAACTAAAAAATAGATAAAAGGTAAAGATTTTTAATAAACATAACTTAATGCGAACCTCAAGATTACATGGCCACACAACCCACACGTAAAGATGCCAATTCCTGGAAAGCCAAGTAAATCAGGTTTGATAGCAGTGTGACACAAAGATAACTTGTACCTAGGCACCAACACTATTGAAAACAGAAAACCCCTATCCAACAAATATTGATTCGCGAACGAGAAGTATAAGGATGATGCCACGAAGACAGTTGTTCTTCGATAAGTCGTTCTTTAGTTCATTAGAGAACTATGAAAGGGAGATTATCTCACCAACACATACACACACAAAGTGTGGCAAACAAGAAGTTTTATTAATTTGAATAGTCTTTTTTTACATGTTTGGTTATGCCTCTATTTATAGTGATTCTGGACTTAAGAAACCTTAATGGACCCCCTTTAGGTGGACTTATATGTAGTCCACTTACAATTGACCCAACCAAGTAATAACAACCCAAAGACTAAGAAGAAAATAATAAAAATATAAAAAACCAAAAATTACTATCCTAAATATACTAGAATTAGATTTGTCACCATTAAGAAGTCCCAAATAGACTAGGAAATCTGATATGAAGGTAGAATGCATTCTAAAGTCTTCTTTCTTTTTGTAGCTCGGATGAATAAGAAATTCTTGTAAGAAAAGGATTCTAAAACATTAATGAATCCTTACCACACTTGGAGATTTTATTATAGCTCATTGAAAATCCATGTGGAATTAGAAAATTCCCAAAATAAGCTGACACATCCTTTTAGGAAAAGAATCCTAGCCAAATAGGAAGTCCACAAGTCAAAAGAAAGTAAATAACAAAATTCATACAGCCTCTGTTGACCCATATTTGGATGCCTTCCCGAGTTCCGATTGATCTGAAAGTTTAACCCAAGGTAATACAATATGTCAAGAGACTCCACGTGAAATTTCAGCTCGATATAACAGTCTGATTGAGAATTATAACCCTTGCCATAAAACTGGATAGTTGCACATTTTACATCAAAATACAAATTTGACCTTGCTTGGATCGTATCATTAACAACTTTTATATGTAAAATCCATAAAAAAAATGGTATAAAAGTAGAATAACAAAACATATCAATAGTATATAAAAAAACATATAACATTAAAAGTTTTAGAAGACTAGATTTAATGATAATAACAACAAATAAATCTTTGTTTGAGGTCTCTCTAGTATTTAATGATAGCAAATTTAATAGAAAAGAAGGCTATTTTTGTTATTTTGAATTTAAAGTTTTTATTAAAAAAGTATATCAACAATGTTGAGAGATTCCGGACCAATATTGTTCTGATAGTTGCACATAAGAGGTTAAACATACTGACATAATATTTAACATGGTTTGAAAAATTGCCTACATTCATATGAGAGGTCTATATTATCAGAGACAGAGAAACAATACAATACAAATACATGAAGGAGGAGGATTATATCCACTTAACTCAACTCTCAATTCTCATACTACTGCATATGGCAACAACTCCTTTTTCTCTCTTCACTTCACTTTCCCCTCTCACTTTGCTTTCTAAAATCATACCTCTTTTATAGGCATTAATGGTAAGCTTCTTTAGCACATTTATCAACATAAAGGGGACAGGAAAGTTATAAAACATGGCATCAATTTATGCCGAGTAGGTGATAATTTGTTCCACTTGTACAAGTAGAGTGGAGGAGAGTGGGGTATTTGCCACAATAATAGAAATATCCTAACAATCATCCTCTTTACCATTTATAAGGGCAATTATCCTCTTACTTCTTCAATACAAGCTTGCATCCTGCAGCTCTTTCAAGTTTACCATTTCGAGAGCATCTTTGGTCAAGTTTACAGGTACTCGTCAAACCTTTCATTCACTAGAGTTATCAAAGCACCCTTTTGCTCACTTCAACTAGATGGTTTACTTTATTATATCTAAAGAGTGTTAACACTTATTTTTAGGACACAACACTCCCCTTAGAGCGTATCAACCATGCTCGATCCGGAATGACTTTTTCAAACCTTACACCAAGGCTTACAACACTCTCTCAAATAGATATTTCTAATAGCGACAGTCATTAAATATTTCAATTTAATCACGAGCTTACCACTCTTTTAAGAGTCTACTTATCTAGTAGTTGCGTCTACCCTTTGTTCTACCCTAGAAACCATGCTTTACTTCTCTATGAGTCTCCCACTCTTAGTCTCAAGAGTCCAAGTAGCTCTCGACCTTTAACTATAGGGGCAACCCATTAAAGGTTGATCTATATTTGTCTCCATACTCTGAGTATGACAATGCCATTACTGAGCTCACCATCTTGATAAGAGTCAACTTGTTCGAGGAACCTGTACATGCTCTTTGCTCATTTTTAGTAGTCGCGTCTTAATGCTCCACAAGTTACCCACTTATTGTGCAAGGTAAATGTCTTATAGTTTATTGATCTTTAGTATGAGGACAATATCTATGAAAGTCAATTGGACATTTATCTTCATACTCATTATAGCCACTTTATTAGTTATTCATACAATTGTCTACTCATATCCAGCCATCATATTGGCTATAGGGTGTTCTAAACTTGGACTCTTTTTATGGCCGTCACACCTTCTTTTAAGGTGTGTTAGCTCATCGTTATGCGACAATCTGATCTTATGCTCATCTTATAGCCCTTACATCTTCTCCTGAGGTGACTCCACCCATCATAAGACAATATGAACTTGGGCTCATATTATGGCTCGCACACCTTCTCTCCAGAGTATCCTCGCCTTTCATAGAAGCTCACATCCTCTTTTAATTAGGATGCTTCAAAGTGGCTCCATAATTCTCTACCACCATGTGAACTTAGGGGAGATCACCACCACTAATATATAGAAAGATAGAGTTGTAGTATACTCCTTACAATCATTCATCTTGATTTCTATGTTTAGAGCTTTTACGTTTTTCTTCTTGATAGCTCCACCTATATCAGCTCTCTTTTAGTGTCTTTGCCTTTTAGTATAGACGGTCGCACCCCTTTAATTTGGTGCTTCTGTAACAGCTCATCTTTTTATTCTTATATATATTGGAAAGATCTTCGCCTGTTACATTTATCAAGAGCAAAAGAGACTTCCTGTTGTACAACTATTCATACAGTCTTTACTTTAAACTTTATCTGGGAACACTTCTTCTCCTTGTACCTGTCGTCTCATTATAGTACTTTATTGGATCCTACGAGTATTCCTGTATAATCTCTGTATGCCCTTGTGCAATTTTTGTTTTCCAGATTTCTCCATATTCCTTGCTTATGTTTAATAGCAGCTCATCCTATCATAATATCTATCTAAGTCAAAATAGGGTGTCAATCTTTATCCTCTTGTTGTATTTCTCTTTCATTTATTAGGATTTTTATCAATTCTACCCTCGAGAAATCACAGTCATCGAATTTAACTTCTTTAAAGAAATCATTACTCCATTATATCCTTAAACATACAGAACTCAACTGTTCCTTTATATCATTGTCTTGCTAGTTTTCAACAGTTTCATTACAAACTGTTACATCTACAAAAATAGTATCATAATGATAATCTTTCAACTAAGCAAGTTCCTAAGGGAGGGGTCACACTGGTTCCACTTAAAACCTAATTTTCTATTAAGAAGGTCTTAGGCCATATCTATCTATCGTATTGTTTTTCCATATATACAATCATTTGCTAGCTTTATTGCAACTTTCCTTTGCAAGTGATCCTAGTTTTATACTGATTTCTCAATATCTAGCGAGATTACTAGTGCTTAGATTCATTAAGATTGGTTTTTATCAGTTTTCATTCTTCACTTTAAATCGTCCATTTAATCGGGTGTCCAGAGTGTCCCAATTTTTCCTTCCCTCAAGGCAACTAAAAAAATCTCCCCACTTAGCAATTCAGCATATGTAATTGGATAAACATATATGACTTTTTCTTCTTCATCATCTCCATCGACCACCATGATGACCTTTAGATGCCTCATAATGAGGCAATCTCTCTTTAATAATTCACCACCATCACTTTCAGTCCACATCTCAATGATCAGATAATACCATTGCAGCCAAAACAATTAAATTAGCTAGAAACAAGTCTGAAATTGTCTAAATTGCATTTAAGACAACTAAAATTTGATCAAAATAATTATGACCTGATTAACAGCCCAATTTCAATCTCAGATCCAATTGCACGTAGAATCAGCTATATTAGATCCTTTTACCTTGGCTTGTGGCTCGGATCCACTTAGTTCATCTCAACTCGAGGCTAATGATGTGGTAGGTGGGTCTCACAATGCTGACATAACATGTCAATCATCCATGTTAATGCCATGCTTACATCATGATGACATCATCCTTAATCTAGGTCAGTCACATAGGTCGGTTCGTCTGGTATTTAGGTAGGGTCAGCCCATCTCGGCAAAAAAGACGTGTGTCACTTGTGGGGTGCATTTGTCTGTGTGGATAACCACCTCATCGACGCGTGGGGGTGTGTGCGACCATGTTCAATGTTTGATTTTGATGTCGTTTTCACTAGTGTGATCGTCTCTTCCTCCTCTATACAGTTATATGGTCAAAACATAATTTTGACAACTTTTATTTTTGAGTAAAAATAAAAAACTATTTTAAACTATATGTTTTGATACCAATTGTTGAGAGATTATGAATCAGTGATGTTCTGTTAGTTGCTTATATAAGACTAAATACACTAACATAATATTTAACGTGGTTCAGCAAATCACCTACATCCACGTGAGAGGTCTATATTATTAGAGATAGAGAAATGATGTAATACAAATACATGAAGGAGAAGAATTACATTCATTCAACTCAACTCTCAGCTTTCACACACTGTTATATATGGCAACAACTCCTCTTTCTCTCTTCTTCTCTTCACTTCACTCTTTTTTTTCACTTTGCTCTCTAAAATCATATCTCTTTTATAGGCATTAATGATTAGTCTCTCCAACATATTTGTCAACATAGAGAGGACAAGAAAGCCATAAAATATGACATCAATTATGCCACAATTTGTGCTTCCACCTTGTACCAAGTGGGTGATGATTTGTTCCACTTGTATAAGTAGAGTGTAGTATTTGCTATAATAATGACATATCCCAAAAAACAGATAAATTGGTTTTTATCCAATAGACTCTCTCAAATATAATAGGATATAGTTAATGTAGTTAAAGTATTTTGAAAAACTAAATTGATAAAATAAATTTTTGAATAGTATAAATATATTTTTTTTACTATGTATATTCTAACAAGGAAAAAAAAATCATTTGAAATGCTTGTTGTATTGGAATGAGAGAAATAAGTGTTTTATTTTTTTTAATGTATTTAATATCCTTTTGTTTTCTACATGACCATTGGTTTATGATTTTATTGGAAAGATATGTAGTAATAATATTTGTGGAAGAAAAAAATATTTGTATATTTTATTTTGCATTTCTTTTGTAGAATATAAAACATGTATGAAAAAATTAAAATATTTTTTTTTAATCTAGGCTTTCCATAAAGCACACTTCTTCTAGTTGCTATTCTAGTTGCAACTAGGAAGACGCATTTAAAGTGCTGTCTCATTGCATTCAAAATTAAACAATGGATGTACTTTTTTCATTTAAGATTAGCGGATTCTTTCTTGATGTTGTGAAGAAAATATTTACGTGAATCCAATAGTGTGGATATAAATAATATGTTTAAAACATTAATAAAAAGATTTATTTAACTAGTGTTGATGAGAAAAAAAAAGAATAAATATTCTCCATAAAATATGAACATATACATGAAAACCATGCTAATTGTTTTTTTTTTATTATTATTTGCATGGGCGGTGAGGATTTATTAATCAATCTTAGAACTCATATTAATAAGTTTTTTTGGGTATCTATATATAATTTTTTTTTGTGCAGTTGTGGTAGAGGATAGACACCTAAACAAAATGTGTATTTGATATTATAATAGTTTTTATAATTATTATTTTAAAAAATTATTTTATAAAAGATATTTTTAGTTGAGGTTCATATGATATTTATATATATTTGGTTAAAACTATGGTTAAAATTGATATTAAATAAAAAATAATTTAATGTATTTGGTTAAAAAAATACTTTTGAAATTGAGGTTATATATATTGATGATTTTTAATTTAAATATTATAGATTTAACTACTACAATTATATTATGAAATAAATAATACTTATATCAAATATTTTTTATTGTTCCAATTAGTATGCAACAATATCAGTAAAATATTATTAAGAATAAAATTAAAATTACGATTAAATTTTATAAATACTACATCATGAAATCATCTCTTTTTAATTTTTTTAAGTAAAATACAATTAAAAATAAAAATAAAAATAAATTTTTTTAACTAGCTCGTACCCGGTTTAATATACCCCCTTAGTATAAATCTAGTACCGCTACAGTAAAGAATGAAACTCTCTATTGTGTTTGCTGACTTAGCTACTTCCTAAGAACCTATGATTTGAAAACAATTTATCTAGATTTTATATGAACAGTAAAATACTTTTTAGTATTATCAAACTTCTTGCTATTATGTTCAAATACAGACGTAATTTTCTAAACAAACGGTATATAAACCACCTAACTACCTTGCATGTACCATGTTGTTTGCTACGTAGGCCAAAGGTGGTGGTGTTTAGGATATAAAAATGAAACACCAAACTTCTATTAGTCCTGTGCATGGATACTTGAATTTTTTAAAAATAAATTTTTTAATTAAATCAAATCAAGCTAAAAATATATTTAAAAATGTAGTAATAATTATGGTTTAAAGTATTTTTTACTTAAAAAAATATATTAAAATAATATTTTTTATTTTAAAAAATTTATTTTTAACATTAACATATTAAAACAATATAAAAGTATGAAAAAATTACTTCTTCTCTATGAATACGTTTTGGGTTTTTGTTGCCAAACTTAGAGAAGTGTTTAACCCACGTAGGTGTTGACACACCAAATTCAATCATGGCGGGCACAAGAGATGCGATAGAGAGATGGATCTCCGAAGGTTACCAGGAAGAGTTTGCTTCATGTTCATATCAATTTGTTGAAATTAGTGTGCCTTTTCTTGGCTTCTCTCCTGGGCAATTCTTGCGTTAATGTATCAAGCTCCTAACCTTGAAGAAATCCCATCACCATGCCGAATATTCGTCCTACAACTGGATATATAGCTTTTTATTCTTCCTGTTTAAGCGTTTTATCTTATTTTGTATTATTTGAGTATATGAACTTTTAAATATTCTTTAATTACGTTTTTTTTTTACATTTTACATTTATAATTTCAAACACAAATTCATTTTACATGAAAGCTGCTTTTTTGTAACATTATATATATATATAATCTTTAATTATATATATCTCAATAAAATCTTTATGTTATTTTTGTAAGGGGGTTGTTGATGTGGCACCTAGGTCCCGTCTGGCTGCCTGGATTAATGGGGTTTTTTTAAAAAAAAAAGATTTTTCAAAATATCTTATGAAATAAAATCAAAATCAAAATTACTCAACAATTAAATTCTTGAGAAATTGTTTTTTTTAATAAGTAAAATCATATTCTTATACAGGTTAAGGGTATTTTTAGAATAAAAAATTGATTATATTAAATTTTAGAATAAAATAATATTAATCTGAATCCATTTAATGAAGAGTTAACTACCACTTTAACATTTCAATAACAAAGCTAATAAAACTACTTGATTTATCAAATTGTATAAATATAAGTATTTAAAGAGAAACAATTCAGTATAAATACTCAAATAAAAACAATGAGAGAATGCAATTACTCAAATGTCACTATCCCTAAAAAAATAAAAATTAAATATGAAATTAAATCCATTTAACGAAAAATTAACAACCACATTAATATTTTTATAAATATAAATATTTTAATAAAAAAATTAGCACAATGCCTCAAATAAAAATAAATGAAAGAAGGCAATTGCTGCAAATGTCATTATCGAAATTGATTTGGCTGCATTGCACCGCCCCTTTTGTCAAAAAGAAGGAATCCACATCGCTAGAGGACATTGTTTTACCCTGTTTAAATGGTTAATCTTTCAAGGCCTGTGTCACTCCTCTGCTGTTTGAAGACGCGGTTTGCATCATGATTTTTAAAATTTTATTTTTTAATAAAAATTATTTTTTATATATTTTTAAATTGTTGTGATATATGAATTTTAAAAATAATTTTTAAAAAATAAAAAAAATATTATTTTAATAAATTTTTAAACAGAAAGCATTTTACACAATAACTATTAATATAATTCTAAACATGTAATAAGTTGTGTAATTTGTTTTTTTGGAAAATGAGGTAGAAATTATTAGAGAATTATATAAATTATATTTTAAAATTTTATATAATACTTTAAATTATTGAGTTGAATTAATTTTTTTTATATTGTATCAAGATGTTATTAATTAAGTGATCACGAGTTTAAATCTCATTACCTTTTTTTGTTTGATAAAAAAAATAAGCACAATGTAATGTATGTTTGTCTAACTTTAAGTCTAAAAAAATTATGTAAATTATATTTTGAAATCTCATTTAACAATTTAAGTTATCAGATTAATTTATTTTTTTTAAATAAAGTTTTGAATTATTTTGAAAATATGACCTGAGATTAAAAAAAACAAAGAATTATTACCGATATAAAAGTGTAATAAAGATTATGTATCAAATTATTTTTTACTTTAAAATATAACAAAATAATATATTTTTTATTTTTTAAAATCTAATTTTAACATCACTTAATATAACACAACATCATTATAAAAATAAATTAAAAAAAAAAACAACAACAATTATACCGCAAACAGACATTGACTTTAAAGGCAAAGCTTTTTCCCAGTAGCTTTATAGATATGTTGGAGCATGAAAGTGACCGTACAGGCAGTATCCATTTGGCTTGGGAACAATCTCAATCAACTGATGGATGGGTGTAGCTCGTAGCTAGCTAGGTAGTGCATGCTTAAGAAATATGTTTATTAATCAAGTTCAGAGGTAAAAGGGAACAAGTACCATCCGAAGCATCTCTCAAGTTATTTGTGTTCAGATCGTAAAACTAAATCTAATTAGCAATCATGCTGATTAAGAGGCTCTAGCCGACAAGCATTAATCTCTTAATATGCCATGCAGAGTTAGGAGAAAAGTCATTAGAAATGACTAACATGATTTTACAGGCCAACCACTCTCTATTTGTATAAATTAATCATGCTCTTATGCTCTTTTAATCGTATTGTTAGTTGGGTTCCAAAATCAAACTTTGATTTTCTTCTTTTCTTTTTAAATTAAAACAGGGAATTCTCTTTCTTCACAACTTGAAGGGGTGTTAATATTTAAGAACTAATCAAGTGGGTAGGATAAATGGATTCATTAAATAAATTATTATTTATTTTATCAAAAAAATATTTAAGTTATAAATTTATAATAAATTTCATCAATTTAAAAATAAATATAATTTTATAAAATATCAAACAAATCTTAACATATACAAATCATACATTCATACAACAAAAAATTATATGGAAAAAAGTTATAAAACAAGTAAATACCCAAACAAAATACATATGCTACAAAAATATATAATAAAAATTAACATTTTAAAATTGAGTTCAAATAAAAAAAGGTAATTTTTTTTAACTTGAAATGAAAAATCCTTAATAAAAATTGAATAAAAACAAGGATGCTAATAAACTAAGTATTAGAGTCATCAAATTTGTAATGAAAGGTTGATTTGTGATAAAATTAAGGATGATGTTGTTTATAGTAGAGAAAAATAAAGGAAGAAGAAGAAATAGGGAAAGAGAAGAGAATGATCACTTCTCATGTTATAAATTAAATATTTTAGACGAATTTATTGATTGGTAAATACTGTTGGTAATTATGTCTAAAAATAACATGTCATTATACTTTTTGACTTTTTTTATTCTTTTTTTTTCATATGTAAAAATAACATGTTTGTAAAAATAGATATAACAGGAAATAGTTTATTAGTAAAGTTCACTACAATGTACTGGGGAACAAAAATTGCACGCTGGAGGTAGGCATTACACATCATGAGAATCTTCAGGCCTTGGTAAAATCATAAAACATAAGACTAGCAACAGGTGTTATAGCTCCCTCTCATCCAATGTGAGGGAGGTTATTGTTATGACTCAAATGTATCTCTCTTAAATTTGTGGAGCATTTATACCACATTGATGGTTTGTATTAGATTATACTAATTTTTAATACAAGAATAATATCTTTCAGTTTTTCCTTCTGGATTATATTGTTCATACTTTTCATGTTTCATTTGTCATAGTTTAAAAATGCAAGTCTCGAACACTTGATTATATATAGCGACTTCTAGAAGTTGCATGCTTCCTATCACGGGCAAATAAACTATAATTTTTCTTGTTTTATTGTGATTTCCCTTATTTTCCTACACATATTTTGGAGTTGATATTTTTTTCATTTCTTGATAGCAAAGGCATTTTGATAAATCTCAACATATAAAAACTGAGAGTAAACATTTTAGAGTTGTATTGTATCCGTAAATGTAGTTTTGGGATGGTGGAACCAATGTTGAAAGCCGTTGTTCTTTGATATATAGTGTTAGGATTTGCCATTAATAGGCAATATACTGTGCAACCTACCTTAGGAAATAGGATTATCATTGTCAAAAGGCTACAATGGTAGTTGCACCACCATTGATAAAAATGGTGCAACCCATGTATTGTCACCATTAGTGCCACAAATCATGCTATGATTTGTGGATCTTGTCTTACCATTGATACCTATAAATAGAGACATTGTTTGAGAGCAAAATAAGAGAGATAATGTAGTCAAAGATATGAGAAATATAGGAGAGAGTGGGCTGCCAAGGGCAACCAGCAGTGGCTGCCATTGTAGCACTAAAAAGAGAGAAATAGAGTGAGGTTGAGAGTTGTTAAAGAGTGGATGATTCCTCCTCCTCTATTGTTGTAAATCTTATACTTTTTCTATATATGAAATGGCTTCTCCCGTGAATGTAGGTGATTTGCTGAACCATGTTAAATATTGTGTTAGTGTGCTTGGCCTCCTATGAGCAAATATTAGTGCATCGCCAGTTGGATTTCCTAACAATTGGTATCAAAACACATGATTTAAAGTGATATTTGATTTTGCTAAAAAATAAAAGTTGTCAAAATTATTTTTTGACTATACCACTGTGTTGAGGAGGAAGAGACGAAGCCATTAGTGAAAACCACATCAAAATTGGATGTCGAAATCATCCTCATGCGTCTACAAGCACTGGTGAGGTGGTTGGCCATACCCGCAAACGCGTGCCACGCGTCACACATGTCTATTTCACCCTGATGGGCTGATTCAACCCAAACCAACCTGAATACTAAATGACCTGACCCACGTGCCAGATTCAAATTGTGATGATGTCATCATGACATCATCATTACATCAACATACACATGCGGCATGCCATGTCATTGACCAGTTAGCAGTCACGTCAGCATTTATACGACCCACCTACCATGTCATCAGAAGCACGCAGAGAGTAAGCTAAGCCAAAGTCGAGCCGAGGGAAAGGATCCAATGTAGTTGATGTTACGTGCAACTAGATCTGAGATTGAATCTGGACCGTTGATCAAGCCAAAATTGTTTTGATCAAATCTTAGCCATCTGAAGTGCGATTTGGACAATTTCAGACTTGTTTCAAGCTAAATTGATCATTCTAAATATAATGGTATAGTCTGATTATTGAGATTGAGACCAAAAATGGTGATGGTGAATTATTAAAAAGAGATTACCCAATCAGAAGGTATCTGATGGTCATTATGGTGGTCGATAGAGATGATGATGAAGAAATCGCACATGTTTGCCTAATTACATGTGTTAAACTGCTAAGTGGGGAATTTTTAATTGCCTTAAGGGAAGGAAAAATTAGGACACTCTAGACACCTGATCATGTGGACGATTTAAGGTGGAGAGTGAAAATTGATAAAGACCAATCTTGATGAATTTAAACACTTGTAGTCTCACTAGATGTTGAGATATCAGGTATGAAACCAAAATATTCCAGATCACTTGTAAAGGAAAGCCACAACAAAGCTAGCAAATGATTGTATATACAAAAAGATAGTACGATGGTATAAAAAGTTTTGGCTGGGAGATTAGGTTTTAAGCGGGACCGTTGTGACCCCTCCAATCTTTCTTGGAAACTTGCTTAGTGGAAGGATTATCCATACAGTACTATTTTTGTATATGTGATAGTTTGTTATGAAACTATTGAAGACTAGCAGGATGACGACACAAAGAAATAGTTGGGTTCCATATAATCAAGTATTTGATAAAGTGGTGATTTCTCTAAAGAAATTAGATTTGGTGACTGTAATTTTTTGAGAGGAGAATTAATGAAGACCCTGATAATGGAAGAGAAATACAGTAAGAGGATAAAGATTGGCACCCTATTTTAACTTGGATAGGTGTTGTAATAGGATGAGCTATTATCAAACATAAGCAAGGAATATAGAGAAATCTAAAGAACATCAATTATACGAGGGCAGAAGGAGATTATGCAAGAGTAGTCGGAGGATCTAACGAGGTATTATAATGAGACAACAGGTGCAAAGAGAAAAAGAGTTCCCAGATAAAGCTCAAAGCAGAGACTGTGTGAAAGTTACACAACATGAAGTCTCTTGTGCTCTTGATAAAGCAACAAGCGAGGACCTTTCTAATACATGCAAGGATGAAAAGATAAGCTATTATGGAGGCACCAAATTAAAGGGGTGCGACCGTCGATGAAAGGCGAAGACACCAAAAGAAAGTTGGTGTGGATGGAGTTGTTAAGCAAAAAGGCATAAAAGCTCCAAATATAGAAATATAGATAATTGTGAGGAGTGTACCGCAACTCTCTTTTTCTATATGATCAGTGGCAGTGATCTCTCTATATTCCACATGGTGGTAGAGAATTTTTAGAGCCACTTTAAAGCATCCTAGTTGAAAGAGGATGTGACCGTTTATAAAAAGCGAAGACACCTTAAAGAGAAGGTGTGAGGGCCATGAGATGAGCCCAGGATCAGACCGCCGCATCACAATAAGTAGAGACACCTCAAGAGAAGGTGTGAGGGCCATGATAAGAGCCTTAGTTCAGAACGCCCCAAAGTGAATGTGATGGCTAGATATAAGAGGACAGATGTATAGCCAATGAAGTGTCTATGATGAGTATGGAGACAAAAGCATGATTGAATTTAATAGATATTGCCCTTATGCTAAAGATCAATAAGCTAGAAGATATTTGCCTTGGACAATAAGTGGATGACTTGTAAAGCGTTAAGACGCGAATGCTATATAGGAGCAAAAGGCATGTGTAGGTTCCTAAAACAAGTGAACTCTTGTCAAGGTGGTGAGCTTAGTAATGACATTGTAATACTCAAAGTATGAAGACAGATATGGATCAAACTTTAATGAGTTGTCCCTATAGTTAAAGGTGGAAAGCTACCTGGACTCTTGAGACTAAAAGTGAAAGACTCACAAAGAAGTAAGGCATGGTTCCTAAGGTGGAACAAAGGGTAGATGTAACTCCAGAATGAGTAGACTCTTAGAAGAGTGGTGAGCTTGTGATCATATTAAAATACTCAAATAATGGTTGTTGCACTTGAAAATAGAAATTTTCATTTGAAGGGTTGTTGAAAGCCTTGGTATGAGGCCTGAAAAATCATTATGGATCGAGCATGGTTGATACGCTTGAAGAGGAATGTTGTTTCCAGAGACAAGCATTAACACTCTTTAGATGTGATATAGGAGACCATCTGGTTATGGTGATCCTTTTGTGTGAGAAAAGATGTGTTTTGGTAACTCTAGTGATTGAAAAGTGTGGCAAGTACTTGTAAACTTAGCCACAGATGCTCTCGGAATGGTAAGCTTAGAAGAGCTACAGAATGCAAGCTTGTGCTGAAGAAGCAAGAGGACAATTGCCCATATAAATATCAAAGGGGGTGATTGTTAGGATTTGTTGTTAATGGGCAATATATTATGCAACCTACCCTAGGAGGTAGGGTTACCATTATCAAAAGGCTATAATGGTAGTTGCACCACTATTGACAAAAATGGTGTAACCTATGTATTGCTACCATTAGTGCCACAAATCATGTCATGATTTGTGGATCTTGTTTTACCATTGATGACTATAAATAGAGGCATTGTTTGATAGCAAAATGAGAGAGATAATATAGTCAAAGATGTGAAAAGTATAAAAGAAAGTGAGCTACTAAGGACAGCCAGCAGTGGCTGTCATTGCAGTACTTAGAAGAGAGAAATAGATTGATATTGAAAGTTGTTAAAGAGTGGATGATTCCTCCTTCTCTATTATTGTAAATCTTGTACTTTTTCTATGTAAGAAATGGTTTTTCACATGGATGTAGATAATTTATTAAATCATGTTAAATAAATATTATATCAATGTGCTTGATCTTTTATAAACAAATATGAATATATTACTGGTGGGATTCCCAATATAGCCATGGTCAAATCAATTTGGAGTTTCAAGCATACAGTAATTAGAAAATTAGCCCATCTTCCTAGATGTGTTCCTGGATCCGACAATGCAAATGGTTAGCTTTGTACAGTAGTCGTACGTTATATGCTTCTTTCTCGTAAAAAACCATGCATTCAAGCCACAAGATTAAAATAGGAGGTAAGAATATGCAGAGCAAGTTCTTGTTTCTGTTTCTTTTCATTTCCCTCGCCCTACACTTCCCGACCTCTTCGTATCCTCCTCCCCGACAGCCACCCTGCTGTCAGTCATGTTAGTGTATTGTTTCTTAAGGGAAAAGGGTCAGCTATGAGTTCTATGATGCGTTATTGCACAATTATCCTACAGCCTCCCTTGTTTGCTAATCACCTCTTACTGTTGTCATATGGATTTCATGTTCCTTTGTTTATCTTTGTCTCGGATAATGCAATATATTGCCGCTACGCTGATCATAATTCATAATGCTGTATCTGCTTTGTGCTATGCCAAGGCTGTGCAGTCCGCTAAGATGCGAGGCGGATGAAGTTTTTTAATCGCAGTTGGAGCCAGGTAGGCTACCCCAAAGGCCCAGACTGCCAAAACAAAGCATGATACACATTTCAACGACTCATTTTTTAATTTGCTCACTGGTGATAATCTCAAAGACAGTCTGTTATAAGCGAATCACACAGAAAGTTTTCTGAATTGCAAGATGTCTTCTGTACCATTAATTTTTGCAACAGTTGGAGCTTCTATCCCCCTGAAGAATCTTTTCCTAGGATCATGTCAGATTTACAAATGAAAGATTCATGAGGGTTTAACGTAGGAAAACTTCAATTTCTGTTCGGTACACGAAGATTTTACAGGAGGCAAGAAAATGATTAAAAATACGTTTCAACCTCTATATTAGCACTCAATTCCATCCATTAAAAAAAACAGATTAATAAATTAAATTACCATATTTTTTGTTGTGATCTTGGTCGTCTAATGTTACGAGTGTACAGATATTACTCTTAAATTTTACGTAGAAAGAGATTATTTTGTTTCTTGAAACTAATATTTTGCTACACATACACATCGAGAGAGACTTTTATCTTACAAAAACAGAAGAAAAATCTGAAATCAAGTATCCAATTGCAAGCAAATATTGCGAGGCAAGGACTGAATTTAATTATTAGAAAACTACATGGAAAATCTGCTGCCGCCCCCCCTCCCCTGTCTCTTAAGGGATCCACCACTGGGTTTGGGCACGCATCCATCTGCGAATTATTCAGTGGAAAAAACCACCCTGAGCCCCTGTAAATTTTAACTTTTAGTCATACTGGACACTCTTTTTTTTTTCTGTTCTTTTTTGGTTCTGTCAATCCTTTTACATGAATGTGAGACTTTGTAACCCTTCAAATCATGGAATCCTGAAAGTTTGATTAATTACGAACAGGTGATCATTCTGAAAATATCAGATACCCCAATTAACCATGGTGGGGAGACTCCATCTAATTCCCATGACGAGTCGTGAGAGCCAAGTATACTTCATAATCTCTCATTTATTTGTTGCTATCTCATTCACTCGGACCTTATTTTCTTTACAGACAAGTGTATATAGCACGACTGGATAACCTGTGGCTGTGAGAGACGGAATCTGCGTGCATGATTGAGCTGCAAATTCATATAAAATTGATTTTTGTTGATACCAATTCGAATGGAAAGTACTTGCGGAATGCTTTGCTAACTAGCATATACTGATTTGGCATTTAGCATGCAATAATGCGGAAGTTCATGGGATTTTAATTAGCTGTTCATGAATAAATAAAAGAGTCTATTTTAGCTTCTACAAAGCTAAAATAGTATAAAAATTATAAACTATTTTGACTAACTAAATGATTTCTATACAAGTGATAAGACAAAAGGTAGGAATTACCATGCAACCAAACTGTATTTAAAAATTATATTAAAATAATATTTTTTATATTTTAAAAAAATTATATTTAACATTAACACATTAAAATCATAACCATATAAAAAATCAAAAAAATAAATTACCTATAGAACATTAAAACAATATGGCTCAAAGAAAATGAGGCCAGCTGTGGTGGGCTTATCCGGAATCTGATAAGGTGCTTTTGAGACCAATGGTACGATATTCCTCGAAATCATGTAGTGACTCAATCAACCCAAGTGAAAGCATGACAGTTCATGCCGATGGCTGCTTGACGTGATCGTGAGGTATACATAGACGACAAGCTTTGTGGCGTTATGTGGTGCTTAGCATAGCATATATGCTAGCTTGCCTCTTTGGTTATGGAAGATTAAGGTTATTATGAGATGAGATCCTTACATTTCATGAATATATATATATATATATGATTATTAAACACAGGTTATGCTTCAGGTTAAATTAATATTAGCCTTTTCACCGTGCATTCTCAAAATCTTTTTTATTGTATTTAATTTTACAATAATATATAATTTAAATTCTAGAGTAAAAAAATGTATTTTTTTTTTGCAAGAAAATTTGTTTATTTCAGTCTCATATATAATTGTTCAAAAACAAGATTCTAATCTTATTTTCGACCACAAGACACATTCTAATTATCTGTCTAGAAATTAGAAATCAAATAAAAATAAATTATTGATATATGGATTGAATTTATTTTTTTGGTTAATTATTAACATATTAATTAGATGGATGGTTGTGAAATGATATTGATGAGTTAATAAACAAATACGTATAATATTCAAAAGAATTTATTTAATTAATTCATGTAAATGCATCGGTTTATTAATTAATTACTAGTATGTATCAAGCATAAGTCGTGTTCATTGATTATTTATATATGTCACTGTTTGGACTTTGACAATAAAAATGTAATTTTAAGATTCTCTAATAATCCAGCAATTTATAGTCAATAGTTTTTATAATTTGATTAGTGAATTTTTTTTTACTTCAATACTTTTATACATAAATTAGTGTTTTTTTTCTTATTAAGAAATTTTTTTTTAATATAAATCAATGCATTATTTGATTTATTAGAGTGGGTTTATATGTAAACTCGCTATGTTTATAATTATATGTGGTTTTGTTATGCTTATAGGTGTTATTATTTTTATTATTAACATGAGAATCGAATTAATTTACATGTGTTTTAAAATTAACAATTATATAAATCTTCAGTGATTATTATATTAACAACCATAGGCTATAAATCTTTTTTTTTATTTGAGAAAACCTTATTCCTTAAAAATCATACTTTATGGATCCAGATAAGTAAGTAAAACTCTGACTATCTCAAACTCTTATAAAAATTGCATGCTTTAACTCAAACTTGAATTTTACTATGCAGATTTCAAGTACGCTATACCTTTTGGAGATGGCATGAATCTATGTACACTTATAATTATTGTTATTATAGATATAAGAGCTGAAAATTAAATTTTGTTGATAAAAATTGATAAATGTCTAGTTATTTACATGCTTTTCTACATAATTTTTCTACATAATTAGAATTACAAATGATGTTTAAAAATAATTAAAAAGCATTTGGTTAAATTTATGTTAAAAATATTGTTGAAAATCAAAATGAAAAGTAAAAGTATAAGTAATTTTTCATCTATTGAAATATATTAAAAAAACTAACATGTATAACTAAATTAAAAAAATAATATTTATTTGATCATTTAATCAAAACATCTCATCTAATAATTAAAAAGGTTATATATAGAAGCATAGCTATGTTAAATTATTGTTAGTATTTGTTTTAATGTGACAAATGGATTTCATATGTATATAATAATAATAATAATAATAATAATAATAATATTTGAAAGATTGAAAGATAGCTTTGTTATATAAAAATAAAAAAATAATTGTGATAACAAGTCTCATTTTTTTAAAAAAAACAACTAATTAATTTATCTCATGCTTCTAAAAGTTTAAGTTTTTAAGTGGTTCTTGCTTAAAACAATTAATGAAAAAAAAAGATTGATTTTACCAAAAACTTATGTTTATAATAGTTAATTATGATTAAAAAAATTCTATTATTATTTTTTTTATTTATAGAACTTGATAAGAGATTGTTTTATTATAGTGGTAACGATAATTTTTTAAAGTATTTTTATTTGAAAATATATTGAAATAATATTTTTTATTTTTTTAAAATTTATTTTTAATATTAACATCTCAAAAAAATCTAAAAAAAATTAAAGTAAAAAAATCAAGTTTTCGTAAAAATACTTTTCAACTATATAACTAAAGGAGCTAAATAAATCAGAAATCAACCAAAAAAATGTAATATAATTGAAAGCTTGCTAAAACAATTTCATGAAAACTTGATAATACTATATAATATAATTATATATCATGGTTTGTGTTCTATTATTCTAAAATATGGAACGACAACGGTTTAGGATTTTCCAAGTGTATGCATAAATCTGATCATATTTTAATCTCTAATTAATTCTTATGTGAATATTTAAATTTAACTTAAATATTCTAAATTTAATTATATGAAAATGTGCTGGGAAATATGAAGTCCCAAGAGATAACTGGAAAATAAATCTCTGGTTAATTTTCAAGTGAGACACAGCAATATATGTGCGATGTATTTTAGGTGTATTTAAAAAAGATATATTTTAGGTGTATTTGAAAAGATAATAATGATTGTTTTTTTAAAAAAAATTAATTATATATTAAAATAATATTTTTTATTTAAAAATTATTTTTAATATTAACATATTAAAATAATTAGAAAATATTTAAAAATATATTTAAAAGAGCTGTAAAATAATGAAAAACCTCTCTTTTGAGTATTAAGCGCCCAGCAGAGGAACTGGACGGTGTCGTTTGAAGGACAGGCGTAGCAAATATCTTTTTGAGTATTAAGCCCCCAGCAGAGGAAACTGTGAAGTACAAACTACAGACAGAAAGAAAGAAATGGTAAATGCTGTAAATGTTTATCATCATCATCGAACACCGCCAATTCTTCCACTTCAATGTCGCTCCTCTGCTCCTCCTCATTTCACCAGGTACATGAAGGCCACACACCCTCTTTTCATTTCACTTTCTTTTTATTCTTTCTATGTTTTTTTTTTAGGCTCTATTTCTTGTTGAATTTTGATAAGTATCATAAAATGTATTATATTCCGGCAAGGATGGATGGATTTTTTAAAAAAGAAAATATGCTTGTGGTGAATTCACTTTTAATCCAGTTCAAAATATGGTTTTCGATTCTGTGGTGTCCGGTTAATTTACAACTGTGCATGTTTGGTTGCTTTCCAAGAAGTTTGTCGTTTGAAATTGAGATTGAAATTAGAGATTTGAGGATGTTATTGAATCACGTTTTAGGAGCTTTCGAAAGAAAAACACTGCTACAATCTTTAATTTCTTGGAATTGTGGATTCTCCTGAGTTATGGAAAGTTATATTTCAATTGTTTGGCTTTATAAAATGTGATTCCTTATTTAATCGTTGTTCTTCTGTAGGGGAGTGCCTGGAAAGCTTTTGTTAAAATGTGCATTTGAGAACACTACCTCAAGTGATCTTGCAGTAAGGCATGTGCTCTCCGGATTTGCAGCCTCATTAATATTTCTTTCCCAGACAAATCAGGTTGGCTGATTCTTAAGAAATGAAGATCAATAAGCTCGTAGGGATTTACAATGTAACAAACATTTTTAGTTGCATGGTACATGGGCTAGTGATCAAGTGTTAGAAGCTTATAGGTCAACCATTGAGGAAAAGAAGAGGTACTAAGAGTATCTCAATTTTCTCCAGCACCTCAATCATTCAGAAAGCTTCTAAGGAAGCCAAATTGTTTCTCACAGAAAATTTGGATCCAGCAAGTGGTATTCCGAGGAAGTCAATGGAAGAAGTAGAATTCCATGTGCAGTTTTTGCATTCATAAGACTTTTGCTTAATTTAACCAGAACATATCTCTGAATGATGAGCAGGAGTATTCTGGTTTCTAAGTAATCTCTCATTGTTCATGTTAGGTTCTTGCAGCAGATGTGTTTCAATCCCACAATATCTGCCAGCTCGCAAGCGCTGCAGAAAATAAAATAACCCCCCTTCCACTTGATGACAGTTCTGGTGGAGGAATGGGAAAACTGATGATGATGAGAGCTATGACAGTTAAGGATTTTGATCCTGTCAGATATTCTGGAAGGTGGTTTGAAGTAGCTTCACTAAAAGGTGGATTTGCTGGGCAAGGTCAAGGAGACTGCCATTGCACGCAGGTAAATTGTGAAGGGTATGTTTGACAACATCCGATTATTGTTAAGAATCATCCTTGCACGAATTGTTTTCTATGAAAATTTTAGGCCATCCCTCCTATGTTTCCTTCTTGTTGTTAGACATATCAGGCTTGCAAGTGCTTGTGGTCAACTCAACACTATCTTGAAAGTCTCATCTTTATTTGATTTGAGGTTTTCTCAGTCAAATATCCATAGCTTGTAATGCATGATTGCTTATGTAAATTGATAATCTGCAGGGCGTGTATACATTAGATTTGGAAACACCCGCTATCCAGGTAGATACCTTTTGTGTTCATGGCCCTAGTGGTTACATCACAGGTATAAGGGGGAAGGTTCAGTGCTTGTCAGGGGATGATTTAGAGAAGCAAGCTACTGAGCTAGAAAAGCAAGAAATGATTGCAGAGAAGTGTTACCTCCGTTTTCCAACCTTGCCATTTATCCCCAAGGAGCCTTATGATGTGATTGCTACTGACTATGATAACTTTGCTCTTGTTTCGGGAGCAAAAGACAAAAGTTTTATTCAGGTAATCACCCATTTAACGAAGAGCTCTGCACATGTTAGATGGAAATTTATGTTTGCTATACATGATTAAGTTGTGCTAAGCACTGTAGTTTTCTGATAGAAAAAAATCTCTCTTTTATATCATGCTCATCTGAACTGAACCTCATTAAACAACTATGCTCAAGAACATGCAACTATCTATGTCATTGCCATTGCTACAGCTAGAGCACGACCATTGATTACATTATCTGTTGTATTGAAGAACATTGGTTTGTGGACTTGAAGTTAGGGCATCTGTGGCATCATTTATGAAAAGTAACTTTTGACTTTAAGTCATAATTTAAAGTAACTTTGGATTGTGTAACAAACTTTTGATTCAAGTCCGAATTTTGATTATATTTGGTTCAAGTTTTGCAAATTAAATTAAGTTGTTTTTTGACTTTTTACTCAAGAAAAAATTTCTAATTTTATTTTTTAATTAAAGTAAAGTTTTGAGTCAATTTTATAACAAATTTTGATTTAAGTCAAAATTTAGATTATATTTGGTAAGAGTTTTGACTAGAGTTAACTTTTGATTTAAATCAAAGCTTATTACAAAGTCAAGTCAAAATTTTGATTTAATAAAAAAGTTAAAATTTTTAACCGTAACTTGTATCACATTCTTTCTTAAAAAAAGAGTTGGATTTGAGGCATTTTTATCAAACATGTTTCTAAATTAAAGTCATTTTAACTCTCTTTGTCACAAGTTATCTATGAAAAAATAACTTTTGAAATACATTTGTAAGTCAAAACTCATAATTCAAAAAATATGCCAAACGTATTCTTATTTCTTGTCAAATATATACTTATGAATATTTTTAATTAAAAAACAACTTAAATTAATTTGTAAATGTCATACCAAATAGAACCTTAGTTTATGAATTTGTAACAGTTGAATATCCCATAGTATTTGAACGAGGAACTATACTTTGACTTGATGGAGGTTGTGGGTCATATTTTTTGGACTAATTAACAAACTTTTACATGTATTCTTCTACTCTTTAGCAGCCGTCTGAGCTCTGAGATGCAGCAACCAGGCTTTGCATCAAGTTATATATATGATTGATCACTTAAAGCTTTGTGTTTTGGCATCAATGTTACAGATATATTCAAGAACACCTAACCCTGGACCTGCATTCATTGAGAAATACAAAGCTTATTTGGCAAGCTTTGGGTATGATCCAAGCAAAATTAAGGACACCCCACAAGATTGTGAAGTCATGTCCAACAGTAAGCTTGCCGCCATGATGTCCATGTCCGGGATGCAAAAGGCACTTACAAATGAATTTCCTGATCTAGAATTAAAGAGTTCTGTCCAATTTAATCCCTTTACAAGCGTGTTTGATACTTTGAAGAAGCTACTAGAGCTTTATTTCAAATAGAAAAATGAAGTCTGTGTACATTATAAACCTGCTTCTGTGCTCCATGCAGAGCAACAGATGCATGACTCTTTCCCTCTACTGTTAATCTTCTCTATTGTTTGCGAACTCTTCCTGGTAATTTCTCAATCAAGATCAACTTCAAAGTCCAAACTATCAAACATGTGTAAGTTGTTGATGGCTAACTCTATCTCGTTCTCAGATTGAAGTATTTGTTTTCAGTTTTCTATGTTTTCTTCCCATTTTAGATGGTAGAAGGTGGTATCTTTCAAATGTAAAGATAGAGAGGTCTGAAATATAGTAAAAATGTGAGTGATGTCTACTTAGTGACTTTAGGTTATATTTTTCGTAGATTCGAGTTTGTCATATATTTTTTTATGACATTGTTGAATCTGTAGTGTATTTTGCCTCAATCTGTTATGATTCTTTAATTAGGAAAAACTTGTGGTGACTCTTGTGATTTCTTAATGGCTTCTTCTAATGATTATGGAACATCAATTGTTTTCGGTTCTTCCTGTGGTATTTCCTTCAAAATATGGCAATAACATTAGTCTTTGGAGCTAGAACACCAGGTGTGTGCCATTCATGAATGAAATCTTTTTCCAACTCTTTTTTATCATCAACTTGATCAATTGTCACCTCAAACTACTTCTCATCTACGTCTGTCCACGTTTGCCTCCTTGCTACCTGAGAAAGTCAAATGAAAGGCAAGTAATAGCTATACTTGGTGTGTAATCTATACATAATCATTGTGTATAAACTTCAAAATTAATAATTTTCTTATGGTTTGTTGGATTACGAGCGAGCTTGTAAGTATTAACTTTATCTTCTAAAACACCATGCTAATAACCTGTAGTATCCTATATAAACTTGCATCTTGCAAATCCTACCTTTAGATAACCTGGAATCTTCTTCAATAGAAAATTCACTTCCAACTCTCGTCTGATAAATTTTTTTTTTTTTTTGAAAACAATTTCATCAAGAATAAGATTTCATCAAAATTGAGAATAAATCTACAAATAGATTGACTTTGCAATAGGGTTCTTTGCGCTGACTCTCGATCCCTCACAACTTCCTTTGCCTTCACTCTTTCATTGCAAAATGCGAAAATATTGCTAATACCTCTGTCTATTGAACATGGCTAAAAAAAANGGGGGGGGGGGATTGGATCTTGTAACTATGATACCAGCCGTCGAAAAAAAAAATCCATGGCTATATGACAACTTTTGTTGCAAAATAAAACAGCCAAATCAACATGTTACAGTAACAGTAAAGGAAGGGAGCACATTTATCTAAATCACGCCTTGCGAACAGATAAACCGAGGATGAAATCCTTGGTTTCTTCATTGGCTCTATCAAGTGCAGTTCGTCCATCTGCATCCTTGATATCGTAACTAGCTCCAGCTCTCAACAGCTCTTCAATCTTCGGCTTGTCACCTTCTGAAGCAGCCAGCATTAATAAGATGTCCACTGGATGGATGTTTTGACTCAGAAGTGCCTCCATCTTGTCATATGTACCTTCGACGGCAAGCATCCCCATATAGTTAAAGTACTGCAAATTAGAACAGATTTTTTAGCCAAGACAACATTTCCACAGTAATAATAGTTACACACGCTGAGTTAATTAAACCAAAGAGTTGTTAGAACATTGAAAAGAAGAAAAAAGAACGAAACAACCTTATTTTGATATAAAAAATGGATCCGATTTGACAGGTAACCTGCGGGTTAACCTAGCAACCCAGTCACCCTAGCCCTCTACCAGGTCGGACCCGTGCCAGGTCTTACAACTATGTCAATAACTCCAAGGAAAAAAGAACATGAGAATATTCAGAATTCCCAGATGAAATACAAAGAAAATGATGCAAATGCATTATTATTCAGAATCCTCAAATGAAATAGAAAGAGAGTTACAATGGAGTAACATCAGCATTAACTTCACATACACAAGCCTATCAGTTATCCTTTATAAGCCAATTGAAGCAGTTAGGCAAGCCTGGGCATGAGTGACAATGTTCAAGCTCTTCTGAAAGCAGAAATGTTAGGAGATGATAGCTATTGTTGGAACTCTGCTGGCACTTAGCCTTTGCTGATCCCTAAACCTTAAGGAAACTCAAGTTTTAACTTCTAATTTGATATGATGTTCTCATTTAATCTGTCTACAACTTCTCTAAGTTTCTTGATTTTTGCTCCCAGAAATGCTGAAGACTCCAAGAGTCTTAAGTTTTGTTACAAATAAAACCGACAATATTAATAGTTTAGTGTTCCAGATTTAAAAAAGAGAGACCGAAATAGAAATATAAAATAGATCTTTTTCTTCTAAATAATTTTAGATTATCAGAAAAAAGCGACACTAACAAGCAAGAAACTTGTCATTCCAAACCTACCAGAGAGAAGCTGCCCATAATCTCACAGCTCCAATCTCAATTATAAACTAGAAACTGTTAAATTTACTACTAGAATGTCATTAAGCATAAGAGCACAACATGATTAGTCCACAACAGCTCTTTGAATTCGCCATTAACAAACCAGGTAAACTACATACTCCAAAAGTAACAAACAATGCGATGAATTCACAGCAGCTAAAGTGTCAAAAGAGAGAGAGAAAGAAAGAGGACCTGCTCAACATCATCTCTGTCAAAGTCATCACGGGACTGGCTGCCATAAATGCCAGCACCTTCAGCATCAACACCATTTTTACCAAATTTGAACCAGCACTTTGCTCTTGACCCATTGGAGGGTCCAATTCTACAGGGTCTTAACCAACCAACATTACTTTGAAGACCCAGAAACTGAGAATTGAGTTTAGGCAAAAAAAGTGGAGAACTTTGAGGATTGGAAGCGAGAAAAAGATGGGTCGTACTTAGGATTGAAGCCATAACCAACTAAACTGTGTTTTCTAAGAGCTCAAAAACGGACCATGGAACTGATGTTATCAACTTCACTTTCTATCCACACATGTCTTGTCTTTTCATTTTCTTTTTTTCTTTTTTCATCTTTTTTGGCACAAGTGAAGAGGAGGCTAGGATAGAGTGTTTTGCTTATTACATGGTGGGAATCCAAAAATCAGCCTTTATCTATAGTATGCTCATCAGGTGGCTAACAATGATCCTCAATCTTCTTATCTCCTGGATTCGTTTGCCCCTTTGCTAGATAGCTAGTGGGCTATTTTTATGGGCCATGAGTTTCTAATGACCCAACTCAAAAATTAAATTCATAAATATATAAAAAAGTTACTAATTCTGTCGAAAATTCGACAAAAATATCCTTAGATTTTAAGAATTATTATATGCATTAAGAGAATTATATTAATAAATATCAAATACATTTTTTTATTTTAAGAAATTCTACAAGCTAAAATTAGAAAAGACTTCTACTATATAAATAATTTTCTTGTTTTAAATTAATTGTTTTTGAGTATTTAGATATTGTTTTGAAGTGATGATATTAAAAATAAATAAATAAAATATTTTAAAATAAAAAACACTTTAAAAATAATTACTAATATAATATGAGAGAAGCTCTTCGGCTCTGTGGTGGTTGCAGCCACTAATCTCGGCTATGCGCGGTGGTTTGTTCATTTGAATTTGATCAATTTGAGCGAAGAGAGCTTGTTTTGGAGGAGTCCTCTTAAGATAGGCTAGGGTTTTTTTTTTTTCTCTAAAAATTTTCGATCTTCTCCCTTGATTTTTTTTATCTCCTCTCCTTTTTNTTTTTTTTTTTTTGCTATTTTATTCAATTGAAATTTTCTCCTCCCGTTTCATTTTGTACATATTTTTTGAAATTTAAATTTTAAAATCTTTTCAAATTTCTTTAATTTAAATTTAAGTTTTAAATTCCTTTATTTTGAATTCTGATCTTTTAAGAAATTTTTATTTTGAAAATAAAATTAAAATTGAATTATGACAAAAGTTTTGTTATTTCTTGTTACCACCACTACCAGTATTTATATATAAAAATACTCCTTTAAACAATAAAAAATCATAAATCATGTCCATATTTTTTATTTTTATACATTTATTTTATATGTAATTAAATTAAATTAAATTAAATTTCTTATAAGTGATCCTTGGTGATTTTCTTATACCATCTCTTACTCGTTTAGAGAAAAAGATTTATATATTTTGAAAATTCTAAAAATATTAAAAAAAAATTCTTGGTCGAATAACAAATCAGCATTTTTATTTGTATCTGTATTATTAATACTTGGCTCATGTATCTTAAAAAAAATTACAATGCTAATACAATCACATTAAAATTTAGTGGTTTTGAATAAAAAAAATTATTCATGTTTATACTTTGTGTATTATCTTCTATGCGTATGGTTTTATTCAGAATATATTCTTACATTTTCACGGACAACAAACAGGAAGATACAGCATTGCAAAGGTGAAACGGAGCCAGTCTAAAACTAATAATGCAGTGGTGGTTCCCGCAACTTGTGCTGACAAAGTTCTCTGGGTAGAAAAGTGGGTTTCTCTTTGTTCTGCAAAATTAAAGAGGTGTCCGTAAATTTACCCGCATAAGCTGCTCCAACAGTCACCTTTGATTTGCAGGCATACCAAATTGTGAGGTGGTTTCTTTAATGCCATTTACTCTCTCACCAAGCAAGTAAAGAACAAGCAGCTGAGGAAATCAACTGTCACATGTACAATCGGTGACGGATGAGGAACGCCGCTGTTATCTTTCCCATGCCCTTCCACGATGAGCAGAACAAGCAACGACTGCCCCCCATTCCTCAAAAGCACTCAAGTTGATGCACCAAACTACAATCCTTCCTTTACCCTTTCTTCACTTACCATTCAAGACATGAAGAAAATAACAACCTCCTAAAAATGGAGAAGAAAGAAGTCATCTTTCCCTTTGGATCTCTCACATAATCATTTTGACAAGGACCAGGGAGCTAAGTTGGATTGTTGGGTCTTGGATGGCATGTAATGGCCCTGTTATGCAGCTGTTATCAGATAATTTAGTGCTGTTGCCAATCATATTCTCAGGTCATAGCCAAAACATGGAAAGATCAACATGTGAAAGAGAGCCAATAAAAAAAAAAAAAGTACAGTGGTTAGCAAATTAAATGTTTTAACTGCAAGCACATGAATACAATGACAATGTCACCATCTAATTTATAAAATGTAATGCTGTTCGCTTCAGATAAAGAAGAATTCAAGTGATAACACCGAGTATAAAGGCAATCACTAGATGGCACGGTCTCAAAGCAATTTGCCCACCAAGAGAGAGACCATCAACCAGCTATCTTCATCTGCAAGCCTCCTTCAACTGAACAAACACAACATGCATAAATCCAGCATCATTCCCACAAGAGTCTCTGAAGACATGGCTGCACAAAACCCAGTACAAATAGGCACTAGAGGCACTGTTGGGTCCCTCGTAATGCAAGAAATCAAGTACTTCAGCCAGCTTGAAATAAGCTGCCGAGAAAGCTCAAAGAAGCCCCAGCCTCATGTTACTTCCCTGGCTTCAACTAGTAATCAATCCAAAACCACTCTTGGATCCGTAATAACAACCCCGAAAAAGAAAATGAAAGGAGGCAGCAGGCGTCTACCAAGAATTTGTTCTATGGTGGAAGTGTCTGATAGCAGTCGGCCAAATGGGATTTCAAGATTCAGTTATAGAAACCTGAAATCTGATGTCAAGAAGTTGCAAGCTTAGTCAATGCTCTCAGATAGCTTTGAGAAACCAAGCTTCTTCAGTTTATTTGTTATAGGGTTAGCCCATGCTCTATCTGGGTTCCCACATTTTATGTCCACAATTTCCACAATATGAGTTGCTTTCTTGTCAGATTTCTCCCTACTAGGAGTTCTATCCAAAGTACTGTTATCAGAGCCAAGCATTGGCATTCGATGGGTGCTTTTATTGAAGCTTTTCACTTTCCGAGTAGTTTCAGGGCTTCTATGACAAATGCCGCTGCGACAGCCGCTGCTGCTTGCTTCATCTAATGATTTTCTTGCTTGTAGTTTTCTAGGGGTAGTAGCACTACAGGGCCCCGAAACAGGAATAGTTCTAAGCTTACCTTGACCGGATGCTGATGCTTGTGGGGATGGTTTTATTGATTCCATCTCCCTTGTCATCAGATCACCAATGGTTCCAGTGGTACCCACCCTGATAGATCCTCCACCCCCTTTGATAGCTTCTAGTTTCTGAACCATGTTTCTATATCCGTTCAATCAGAAGTGTGAGTTTGATCTTCTAGTATTATAGTTATTAACCTTCAGAGCTTCTTGAGATAATTTCAGCCAAATAAGTTCAATAGCCTGTTCGCAATGGACACCTGCATGTACATGGTACTTCTTAGTTGAAATCTGCATATATGGTTTTGAGCCTAAGCCAACAAGAGGAGAGCTAAACACACACACACACACAAACAGCAAAACTTAAAATAAACTAGCTGGGACATTTAGATGCAGAATACTTTACAGAATGGTAGCATCCCAAATTGAAAATGAAGACTTTTTTTTAAAAAAAAATCATACCGTGTAAAAAACAAAGGATAAACAACAGATTAGTGAACATCTTCCCTGAAGAGTTGCAAGGAAGAAAGCGAAAGGGTTTATTTGGATCCTAAGGAAACGAGAGGTATAATCTAGCAACTGATTCCAAGCAAACATTCATCAAACATAAGCTAGGTAAAGAAATGAGAAAACATCCAGCAACTTTTGACAATAGTAATAAGCTCATAAGAGTTCATATTAAAATCAATTAAGTTCCAGAAATTGCAGGGTTCAAAACATGGTCAACAGTAGATCTTGAATCCACATTTGTATATAAAATGCGGAAAGCAAAATGAACCCCAAGATGATACCCTAAGTTCCAGATACTCTACGACCATTGGAATCAGAGCTATCAATTGCAATGAGAAAACATCAGATAGATAGATTTATCCAGATTTCAGAAACCATTGATATCATTTAAGTTGACCTAAAAGATATCAGGGAGTCATTAATCGCATTAAGAACATCAACAGCAACAACTACCAGTAATTATTGGATATAAAAGAAGGCCATAAATTGCTTATTTTTCTAACATCAAATATATAAACAAAAGAACCCCAACAACCTTTAATCAAACCACGAACAATCAAATGCAATGTCGTCAAAGAAGGAGATAAAAAGATGATCATACCCTAGATCAAAACCAAGCCAGTGACACTAATTTTTTTTTTAGCCAAGCCAAATTCGAAGATGACAACAAAAATCAAGAATCTGACCTCAACCGAGAAAATGAAACAAAACCCAGAAATGAGAACTTTCTTTTGTGTGAAACTGAGATCTTTTCACTTAAAAGTGCTTGCTTATACCACGTGTGACGATGTCGCATTCAAAGAACATATCATATCTAAAGTCTTCACTTTTGTTATGAAATCCGACTTCTTGAGGTGGTGTTTTTTGTCCTTTTCTGCGTTTTGTCTAGAGGACTGCTCGAAAAGCACGGCAACCAATCACGTCGCAGTGAATTCTGACTCTTGCGGTGAACACCAAACAGTAATAGTTGTGGCCGTTGGGGTGGTTTATCAATCGCTAGCTAACACAATTTTGGTTGTGCTTTGGAGTGTACCGGATTCTCAAAAATTTTAAAAAGTATTTTAAATTATTTTACATATTAATATGAAAAATAATTTTTTTATTAAATAGATTTAATATAAATTGATACATAAATTTGTTCAAAAAATAGGATAAATTCTCTGCTCAACGCAGAGACTCCCACGTCACGAGGCGTGTTAATTCCCATTTATTAAGCTAAATTACGAAGAATATTATTATGGCAATGGATTTCCAACTCAGCTTGTAATAAATTATTGAATTTATCGTTAAATTTCTAACAAAGTTATGAATGATGAACTTACTTGCATCCAGCAGGTCAAAGTTAACCGTGGTTAAATTAATCTGCTCTCAATTAATATTAAGCTTGCTTGATACCCTTTCCCACTAATATTAACAACAGTCACTAATTATATATATAATTAAAAGAGTGTTGATATTTTTTGTTTGGAAGTATTTTAAAATAATATTTTTTTTTATTTTTTAAGAATTATATTTTATATTAATATAGTAAAACCATAAAAAATTAATTTTTAAAAAAACACAGTTTTAACCATATTCTTAAATACTATCTAAAAATAAATTAATTCTAAATGAGTTTTATAATCCGATGTATAATGTTTTTGTAAAAATAATTTTTAATTAAAAATATATTTTTTTCTAGTTTTCTTTTAAGTTTCAACATCATTGTATAAAAATTATTAGAAAAAATACTTCATAAACAATAATTTAAAACATATTTTTAAAAATAAGTTTAACCACAATATTCATTGTCTAATGGAGCCTAACTCTAAAAATTAAGAGCTTTTTTATATATATTTTACAAGTATTTTTTAAAAAAAATATTTTTTTCTTTACTTTAAATTAATTTTTTTAGTGTTTTCAGATCGTTTAATGTAATAATATCAAAAAAAAATTTAAAAAAATTAAAATGAAAATCATTTTAATAAAAAAAACAAATTTTATCACAATCCAAGCTCGTTTGTTTTACGTGTCTGTGCTACATTTTAATTAAATTGTAAATTTAAGTTGTTTGATAAAGATAAAAACAGGATTTACTGTTTCTAGTTCCTATAGTATTTTTATGTCTAAAACATAAAGAAAGAAAAGAGCTGCTTTTCATGTATTATTCATATTAATTGCACTGTTCAGAACAATATAGCATGCTATATTGTTACAGTCAGATTGAATCCAGTTCAAAATTTAACATGCATTAAACTACGTCAAACCCAATAAAATAAAATAAAATTATTTTTTATTTTTCAATTGTGCTGTATTAAAAAAAAATAATGTTTAATATTATTCAATGACATTACATAAATTAGATAGAGATTGCTTAATGACATAACAATTGCATAATTTGATGATACTTTTAATTTTATTCATAATTCTATTTTAACTTATGTTGTTTCGTATTTAAGAAACAAAAAAAAACTATAATCTTTATTGAATGTATTTTATATGTGATGGAATTGTAAATAGTTTAATGAAATAATAAAAAATATTTTATATAAAGTATTATTTATTTTATGATATAATAACAATAATTAAATCTAGGATATTTAAATTAAAAAGCATCAATATTAATATATATTTTTTATAAATATTTTATAACCTCAATTTCAAAAGCATTATTAACCTTACGTATTAAATTATTTTTTGTTTAATTTCAATTTCAACCACAGTTTTAACCAAATATATATATCAAATCAACCTCGAAAAAATATTTTTTATAAAATAATTTTTTTCAAACCATAAATATAATAGCTACCACAATATTAAACACACCAAAAAATATTTACAAGCTCTAAGATTATATTAGTAGCCTATCACTAATCGTAAACTATAATAAAAGAAATGCAATAATCAAAACCATGGCTTAAATAAAAATATTTGTATTTGAAAGTATGATAATAATAATTTTTTTTATTTAGAAATATATTAAAATAATATTTTTTATTTTCAAAAATTTTATTTTTGATATTAATCCTATTTTTTTTTGTATTTTAAAAAAGGCTTTTGAAAATTTTTATTTTTTTAAGTTAATATTTTTTTGGTGTTTTTAGATCATTTTATTATACTAATATTAAAAATAATTTTTTTAAATAAAAATATATTGTTTTGATATATTTTCAAATAAAAAATAATTTAAAAAATAACCATAACTACACTTCTAAACAAACTATAATACATATAAAAAAATACTAAAAAATTAATTTAAAATAAAAATAAATAAATTTTAACCAACCTCCGTAAGTCACGGTAGAAAATGAAAATCACAATAATCACCTTATAATTGGTGTTTCCTCTATTGCAAGAACACTGGTAGTGCAAGTTACATCCTCGTCAATCCTAAAACGTGGACGCCACCTTTCTATTCATCAACTCCACAGGCAATTCATTATTTAAGACTTCATTGTAAAAACTTGTTCTTCTTACGGTCCTTCCTTCCAAACAAATCTAAAATATACAGTAAAGAACTCAGGCAAAAGGGCCCTACCCACATAATTGGACCCTCACAACCGATTGGATGTTGACTTCTTAACTAGTCATACAAATCAAGGGTCAAAATCATCTGATCAGACCATTGTGTTACCCCACCATGATGAACCCAAAGAGGCAACTTGGTAAAAAACAAAGGTTGAAGGCACCTCCTGGTTTCCCATCTCAATGGTGATTATTGTGATCTAATCTGATCTGTAACTAGCAATTTAAATTCTTATTTGATTTTCAAACAAACAGAATCCCTTTTGTTTTCCCTCACTCTCACACCTCGTAAAGATCTCACGTTTTTCTGGCCTTCTCTTCAACAGTTCACATGTCCTCTTCCCAGCAAATGCAATCATCTCCAGACCTCACTGCCTTGCCTTAGCTCTCTCTCTCTCTCTCTCTCTCTCTCTCTCTCTCTGTAAAGGTTCCTGTTTCCTCTCTCTATAAAGCCAAAATCTTTTTTCTAAAAACCTCCATTTCCTTCAAAACCCATTTTGCATTTCCTTAAAAAATTCCATTATCAATGAGTTCAGAAGCACCCAAATCAAGTAAACCAACAAAACCCCAAAACCAAAACCAACCTACATCAAGATCCTCTTCCTTGTCAACCCATTTAGCCATGGTTGAACTCAAGCAAAGAATCATAACCTGTCTCTCTAAACTTGCAGACCGTGACACTCACCAGATCGCCTTTGAAGAACTTCACACAATAACACAAACAATCTCTCCTGATGCGTTGCCAATGTTGCTAAACTCTCACTATGACTCACTTTCTGAAACCTCCAATTCAAAACCCTCGGTTAAGAAAGAATCTTTACATCTTCTTTCACTTGCTTGCCAATCTCATAGAGATTTGACATTACCCCATTTGGCAAAAATCATTTCTTGCATTGTTAAAAGGCTTAAAGATTCAGATTCTAGCGTTAGAGATGCTTGTAGAGATGCTGTCGGGGTTTTATCAGGGTTGTATTTGAAGGGTAATGGTGCTGATGGACAAGGAGGTGGTGGTGGGGATGGTAATGGTAATGGTGCGGGGCCTATGGTGGGGTTGTTTGTGAGACCTTTGTTTGAAGCAATGGGAGAGCAAAATAAAGTTGTGCAATCTGGAGCTGCTATGTGTATGGCGAAAATGGTGGAGTGTGCTGCTGCAGAAGGGAATGATAGTAGCGGTAATGTGGCCATTGGGGCATTTCATAAGCTGTGCCCAAGGATTTGTAAGTTGCTGAATGGACAAAGTTTCCAGGCGAAAGCGGCTTTGTTGGGGGTAGTAACGAGTTTGTCACAGGTTTGTGAAATGTGGTTGTTCGATTTTATAATTCATTTTGGCAATGTGTGTAAACTTTGTTGCCTTTTATTATAATTTGGTTGGTGTGTATATAGTTAATTATGTGAGTCTGTTTGGTTTATGAGAAGTTGTGGATGAATTGAGATTCTGTTTGCGGCTTTGTTTTTGGGTTTCGTATTATATTTTGCTGGGAAAGAGAATGAACAATGGATTGTTCTGACGATGCGTGATTGAATTTAAGCTCTGTGGTGATTATGGTGACTGATGATTTGTAGGATATGCTTTTGCCAAGTTTGATAGTGTGGTTGTTTCATGTGTGATTTATATGGGTTTTTATCATTGTGCATTGTTCAGTCTTTGGTTAAGGCTTAATAGGAATTGAAAGAGAAGGAATGGAAATTTGGGATGGCATTTGGTTATGTTCGATGATGCACTGTGTTTATTAATTTTGACGATCAGCATTAAAGAAAGAAGGCATAAGTTGTGGGATATTTTTTTTTTCTTTCTCTGATCTGTAAACTAAAAGTTTCCAAAAGAGAAGCACCACATCTTGTTTGTCAAGATGCTTGGATTAGGCAGTCTAAATTTATGACTTGCTTGAATGGCTAAATATTGCGAGGAAAGAGAAGAAAAGGTTGAATTTTATAGCATTACTTGTGAAGGTTCCAGGCCTCATTTGATAATAAATCGTGGATAGAAAAATTGGAACATTGGCATAGGTTTTCCACAATCTCTGTCTCTCTCTACAATCCCATTCTTAACTGAAATCCCTATCCCTATCCCTCTCCCTCTCCCTCTCTCTTTTCCTTTCTCTGGCTCAGACTCTCTTTCCTCTTTTAAAATACCACCCATTTCTCTGCAAACCATGCAAGATGAGCACACAAGCTTTCAAATCCCCTAAACCTGTGAAATGCTTAAACCAATCTCCACCGCATCCTCCTCTACATCATTTTCTCTTTCCAAGCAATTAGCAAATATTGCACTCAAGCAACAAATCTTACTCTCTCTTTGTAAACTTGCTGACCATGACACGCATCAGGTTGCTTTGGAAGATCTCCATTCCATTACCCAATCCCTGCCCCCCTATGCTGTCCCTGTGCTTCTTAACTCCCTCTATCAATCCTCTTCTGACCCCACCAATAAACCCATTATTAAAAGGGTATCTCTCCATTTACTCTCTCTCTACTGTCAATGTCATCATGATTTAAAATTACCTCGTTTAACCAAAATCATTTCCCACATTATCAAAAGGTTGAGAGATTCAGATTCAAGTGTTAGGACTGCTTGTTGTGATGCCATTGGGGTTTTGTCAGGGTCACATTTGAAGGATAGAGTGGGGCTGTTCACTGAGCCATTGTTTGATGCAATGCGGGCACCAAACAAAGGTGTGCAATTGGGTGCAGCTATGTGTATGGTGAAGATGGTTGAATGTGCTCAACTAGATAGCATACTAGTTGGGGAATTGCAGAAGCTGTGTCCTAGGATTTCTAGGTTGTTGAACTGTAAGAATTTCTTGGCCAAGGCTGATCTTTTGGGAGTTGTGAAAAGTTTGTCACAGGTTTGGGCAATGTTGTCCAGTTATCTCTATGTTTTTGAAGTGTACAATGTTTTCTTTTGGTGATAATGCAACCTTTCACGATTGAAACATTTGTTACCTTTCATGACTCGGTTTAGATTCATAATTTGTCAGACTCCTCCAAATTATAGCACTTGAGAGAGAACAAATTCCAAACTTCTATAATTTCCAAATGGTTTTCTTGATAATTATTAAATAGCTTTATTTGTTTCCTGATTATTTCCATTCAATATTTTCTGGGCAGTTTAAAGTTTCTTTCAGTTCACCACTAAACTAGCTTACTAGTGTTTGTTGAAGTAGCTGTAATTGTCTCATGATTATAAATTAGCAACTCAAATTGGATATTTGTAAATTCTAGTAGCAAAGAGGCAAAATCCAGGAGTTTTATTGAAGTTTTTTTTACAGGTGGGAGCAATTGCACCTCAAGGTTTGGAACCATTGTTACAAAACATTCATGAATGCCTTGGGAGCACAGATTGGGCTACACGTAAAGCTGCAGCTGATGCTTTAAGTGCTATAGCATTGCATTCAAGCTGCTTGATTGCAGATGGAGCTGCTAATTCCACACTGACAGTGCTTGAAGCTTGTCGTTTTGATAAGGTGCCTTCTTCAAACCATGTTTTTTCTCTATTTTTTTTTAAATTTTATTTACAGGATTAATGCCTCCTCTTGATGATCTCATTTCAATCATTTTCAAGATCAGTGAGCTTCACTTGGTTTTTATGATTGTATTGCTGAGTTCGTGATGGATGTGTGATGCATGCATTTTATTTATTACTTTTTATAACCTTGTTAAAGCTTTAAATTTAGTTGTGTTTCACACGTGTCATTTCTGACCTTGTGAAACAAATGCTGCAACTACTAAAAGATGAGAAAACAAAAGAAGCTACTCCAAAATTTTGTTTCTTGAGATGTAAAAAAACTCATTTTCTATTTTGTTAAAGTGAGATTGATTTGGAAAAAAAATTAAGTTGCTAGATAATAGGTATAATATTTTATCCTTTTCAAGCATGCATCCAACTGCTCCTCATTAGGTGAAGATGGGCCCTTCGTGTTTACTCTTTTTTTGAATCCCCTTCAAACAAAAAATTGATTGGATTTTTGTGATAGAGAATAACATTCAGCTAGAAAGTCCAATCAAATCTGTTGTGCATTATCTGGGATGACATGATGAATCTATGGAAGGAAAAGAAGGCACTTCTAAAATGCCTAGCTTTTCTCAACTGTTCTACAAGCTGCCAATTAACAAAAAATATATTATTCTTGTATGGTAGATATGCTGTAGTCTTTAGAGGTGCATGTTAAAGTCTATAGTTTTAAGGATTATCTCGTTTCTAATTTTTTACTTAAGGATATGGAAAATAGGTTCAAATTACCTATTTCTGCCTTTTGAACTACCATTCATTCATTACCATTTATTGGCATAACAGATAAAACCTGTCAGAGATAGCATGACAGAAGCATTGCAATTATGGAAGAAAATTGCTGGTAAAGGAGAAGGTGTTCCTGATGACCAGAAAAGTTCCTCTCTGGGTGGGTATCCATACAATATTTTTCTTTTTGTTTGTTGTATCTCATCACAGGGGCGCAACATCACAGTGACATTGTTAATGAACCTTCAATTTCAATTATCTAATCATTGCTTCTTTTGTTATATTTAATGTTTAGATGGTGAGCATCATGAACAAGCTGAGTTGTCAGATAAAAATCTAAATCCTAATGACCAAAGAAAGGAGTCATTGGCAAGGGATGCATCCAACGGTAATTCCCCAACCAAAGATTCAGCATCAAAAAGCAAAGGCGGAAGCATTCATGACAAAGCAGTTGTAATATTGAAGAAGAAAACTCCTGCTTTAACAGATAAAGAGTTAAACCTAGAATTCTTCCAGAAACTTGAAAAAAGGGGTTCTGGTGATTTGCCAGTAGAAGTAGTTGTTCCTCGTAGATGTCTTGATTCTTCCAATTTGAACAACGAGGAAGAATCAGAACCAAATGATTCAGAATTAAGGGGGAGGCCAAACCGCATGGGAAACAGCCAATCAGATTATATTCATAGAGCTGTCAACAACAAATTCCGCAATATAGAAAGAGGAATTACTGGAAAAGATTCAAGAACTAGAACATTTGATGATGAGAGGATTGACATAAACCATAGGGAGTCTTCTGGCAGTCGTGCAGGTTTCTCCAAATCTGACGGTCAATCTGAGGGATCCTTCATAAATAATAAAGGAAATTGGTTGGCCATCCAGCGACAGTTATTACAGCTGGAGAGACAACAGGCTCATCTCATGAACATGCTTCAGGTCTGCATATAATTTTACATTAAAGAAATTGTTATTATGCATGTTTTTATTTTGCTAATGAGATGATTTACATTATAGGATTTTATGGGGGGGTCTCACAACAGCATGGTAACTTTGGAAAACAGAGTTAGGGGTCTTGAGAGAGTTGTTGAAGACCTGGCACATGATTTGACAATATCATCAGGCCGCAGAGGCAATAACTTTGCTATGGGTTTTGAGGGATCTTCTAATAGACCTTTAAGTAAGTATAATGGCTTCTCTGACTACTCTAGTACAAAGTACAATGGGTGGGTTCCTCTTGGGGAAAGATTTTCCCAGTCGGATGTTACAGCTCCAGGCATGAGGGGAAGGGGCTCTCCTTGGAGATCAGACACATCTGATGCTTGGGAATTCCCCACATATGGAGCTTCTAGGAATGGACAGGCTGTCTCAAGGAGAGCTCCAGGCAGTGGTTCTTTGAATGTTAGATCACCTAAATCTGAACATGAAGGTGATCAGGTAGGCAACAGGAGAGCTTGGGAGAAAGGGGCTGGACCTGTTAGGCATGGCGAGGGACCTTCTGCTAGAAGTGTCTGGCAAGCCTCAAAGGATGAAGCTACCTTAGAAGCCATTCGAGTGGCTGGGGAGGACGGTGGGTTAGCTCGGACAACAAGAGTGAACATCCCTGAGATGACTGCAGAAGCTATGGGAGATGATAATGCTGGGCAAGAAAGGGACCCTATCTGGACATCTTGGAGTAATGCAATGGATGCTGTTAAAATGGGTGACATGGATACAGCTTATGCCGAAGTTGTATCCACAGGGGATGATCTCTTGCTTGTGAAGCTTATGGACAGATCAGGTCCTGTGGTTGACCAACTTTCCAATGAGACTGCACGTGAAGTCTTGCATGCTATTGGACAGTTTCTAATGGAGCAGAACTTGCTTGACATATGTTTGTCTTGGATTCAGCAGGTATGGTTTTCTCTCCACTGAATATTATGAGTTGCATGATTTGAGTAATTCTTTATGCAAACTCTATGTAATAATAACATTTGGATCGCCCTCAACCCCAAACCCGGATTATATCAGGTTGAGGAATGTTTATAACTTCCATCTAGAGTTGCTTCTGGAAATTGCTTGGAGTGCATTATAAAATCAGCAGGTGTCGTAGAAGTCCCTATAACCTATTATGTCGGTTGTCACAAAGCACAAAAGCCCCATCTCACTTGAATTATGCATTTCATAAAATACATATGTAGGGCATAGGTGTGGTTTAATGGAAAAGAGAGAAAAACAGTTGCCGCTATTCCGACATCAGTTTTCAGTTTTCAATTGTTCAATAGCCAAGCCATATGAACAAATTTTTTCTAGGCATATATGGAGCTTGATGGATAAGGTTTTGAGCTTTTCTTATTGTTTATTGTTTGGCATTGCAGCAAAACCACTATAAATACCCTAAGGTCCTCTCTCCCCCCAGCCCGTGTAAATATTTATTTCATTTCCCATACTAATGGTTTGAATTTGCTTGTTTAGTTGGCAGAAATAGTGTTAGAAAATGGATCCCATGTGTTTGGCATTCCCATGGAACTGAAGAAAGATATTTTGTTGAATTTGCATGAAGCTTCTACCTCCATGGAGCCCCCAGAGGACTGGGAAGGTGCAGCACCTGACCAACTTTTGTTGCAACTGGCATCTGCCTGGGGAATTGAAATACAACAATTTGAGAAGTAATCAATAGTTGAAGCCCCTATTTTACGCTCGGATTCTGTATTTTATAAACAGATTGATTGTGGCACGTGGTTATACGTCCTCAATTTTAGAAATTAAATGTAAATTGATAGAGAAGGTTTTTCAAACAAAATTATGATCACATGGATTTACTCGACTTAAACACTGGAATGCTTTGCACTTACAATGCGATGCGTAAGGGGTCATTGGCCACATTAATTGCTGAAAACTAGCAAAATTCTTGCAAACAATGAGGAACAATTTCTTTTACATGCTTCTTGGCGCCCCAACTCCCAAACTCACCAGAAAATTTACAGGAAACAGTTGCATAAAATAACATCAATATGCAGAGGGCGTCCGTACATGTCCCCACCATGGATAAGAGATTAGAAGACCATCAAAGCAGGGCGGCAAACTCCCTTGCCTATTCATGGCCAAAACAGTGCAGCTATCATCAAGTGCAACAATTTGATACCAAGGTTGCTGTATGGAGAATGGCTCCCAGAGCAAATTAGTCTCAATGATGGAATTTGCCACGACATAGACTGTGTGGAAGGTGCGAGAATATAACTCCATTCTCAAGGGAGGAGAAACCTCAAATGAGATTTCAACCCACGTCGACATCCAATTGTGGCAATGGAGCCATAAACCTATTTAGCGGCATACCAGTTTTGAGCACACTTTGAATCAACAGCCAGGTCCACATTAAGAAAATTCTTGCCACCAAAGGGTTTGGACATGCACTCAACAACTATTGCCTTGGCAACCTCAGCTGACTCAGTTGGTCCTTCCAGGATCACTTCATCATGAACCTGTGTTTTAGATCATGTTAATTCAAACAGATTATCTAGAGACAGTAGCTGACGTGTTGGTTATGAATTTTTCTTGGAAGACTTAAAATTATGCATTCCCGGAGACTAAAATGTGCAAGAGTAACATTATTGAAAAACCAATCAATTAAAAAAGTTGCATGTGGCATCCTGTTATATAGATGGAAGAAGGATTCTAAAGACTACAACTATGACTACTTGGTTCCAATCAAAAGTACAAATTAAGACACGAGTGAATGCAACTTGCAATCTCATGCCAATGCAGAATCATCAGAGGCAAACATCAAATTTTAAAGACAAATATGTACCTGTAAAAGCAGCTTCCATCCAAGTTCCTCAAGACGTGTGTTCTTTGATATTTCTAGCATAGCACACATAGCAACATCAGCAGCACTACCCTGTAGCAGTCACTCAAATGAGATACGACGGACAGAGAGTGAACAGGACAGGGAAAACTCAAGTGAAAAGGAAACAATGCAAGAACCTGCACTGGGGTATTGATAGCAGCCCGCTCAACATGACCTCTTAGAGAAGAACTAGCATCAGTCAATGAAGGAAAGACACGAGCCCGTCCCAGTAATGTGTAAACACGTCCATTTTCTCTGGCTTCTTTCTTACGAGCTTGTTGCCATTTAAGCACTTCTTTTCTTTCTTTATACCAGAGATTAACAGTTTCCTTTGCTTCTGCCACAGAAACCTGGAAACAAAGATTATAAAGACCACACCTATGGATCAGCATGATTCGATTCAAATCACCAGTTATTTTAGGTTTATCCAGTAAAGTTACCTTCCAATCCCTGGAAAGCCCCACAGGAGTCTTTCCATAAGCAATAGAAAAGTTAAGCATTTTAGCTTTTCTTCTTTCAGAAGCAAAGGCATCCTGAAAAATAAGTTTCATTCAGGAACACTAGGTAAACTGAATTCTATAATTATACTTCTTGATCATAACATAATGCACAACCAAAAGAATAAACATTGCCAAATCTAGAAAAAGGAAAATAAAATAAAATAAATGATTTGACTACACATGTGAGATACATTCACAAGCAAATTGGAAGAATAATAAACAATTCACCTTCAGTAATGGAACAGGGGGTTTGTCTTCACCAGGTTGAGGATACCACTCAAGAAGCACTTGCTTTTTCTCAATGGCCTCACGAATATGCGGATACATGTTCATAGCTGTCCTTGAATGGAAATCTCCACCAGCTTTAAAGGCATCCAACATGCTCTTACAGTTGGCAAGATGTGCAAGAATCCTAAGTTCCAGCTACGATACAAATACATATTTCAATCACCCTTCATTCACACTGATTTATTTATGTATATGAACTCAAATGCTTACTTGCCCATAATCAGCAACAATAAGTGAATTTCCAGGTGCAGCTATAAATGCCTGACGGATCTTGTACCGGTCTTTCTCCAAAGCAGGCTGATTCTGATTTATAGAAGACAAGATGTTAGCACTCTTTAATCGCTACTGCATTCAGAAAGAAAACAATATTCAAGTTTCTTTCCTTGTCTTAAGATTTCATAAAATCAACTGATAGACCACCATGAAAACTCCATGGTGCATTCTAACACCATCCTGACTGACTATCCTACAAAATGCCTTAGTAATTGATACCTCCAAGAAAGAAAAATTAAAGCCTTTGCAGTTGCAATTGGAATAATGGATACAATACATAGATGCTTCAACATGCAAGTAAATGGCTCAGGCAAACCATTGGTTTCACAGTGGTTATGATTAACTGAAGCAGCCAAGAACACAGATATTTGATAGAAGCAGCAAACATATTTCACGGGCAATAGAAATCATATTCCATTCAGCACATAAAAATTAGAAAGATTTTCAACTAAAGCACCAGGGCATCTTTGTTGAAACATTGAAGTCAAATTAATTCAGTTCATTCCAAGATGTTAAAATAAGAGGTGAAAAGACCTGCAAATTTGGTCTCCTAGCTGATAAGCGCCCAGTTTCTGTATTGATATTTAGAGAGCAGTGAACACGCCCACCCTTGCCTGAGATGTTGCTGCTCTGTGGTAGAAAGACACCAATATCAGTATGAGCTAGTCTGAAGAATTTGAGCTAGAAAACAAATGCATGGACTGCAAACTTGCTTAAACTGAGAAAGCACTGAAATCGAAATGCTTACAGTACCATTGGAAGATAAAAAAAAATTATTATTATTTTTATTATTATACTTGGGATTGGGTACTCTGGGAACAACCAGGAATGGATATTGGAGTTCCATTTTTTTTCTTGTCCATTATTTTGTTTGAACCTTAGAGCTGGTTTGAATTTTCCAGGCTGTTTTCAGTATCTGCAGAGGTTGCTTTCTAGTTAGTAGAGTTAGGGGGGAGTCATTATTTACAGATTGTTGACAATTTCACTAGCAGGGGGTAGAAATTTATTTTCTTAGGTAGATTTATGATTTAGGAATCCAAGTCCCATTAGTAGAAGGAATAACTCAGCCTATAAATATGCTTATAGCCTTTCAATTTCAGTATAAAACTTATTATGACTAAAGTGCAGTCTTTTAGCTTAATATGTTGACAATGCGATGCTTTTGTTAAAGGAGCGATTCCTTGAACCCTAGGTGAGTCCCCTTCTTTCCCCCCTTTTCCAGCTTTTATCAAAAATCTTGAACTAAATATCCATTGCACGCAGAAATCTTAGACCTCAACTATGGCCCCAATACAGTGAGGCAGCCACAATACCATGGCAAAGAATAAATGCATCTAATCAGGCACAGAGCTAGTTCACATACAAACACAACGATCAAAAGGAATAGAACATCAAAATAGCAGTAAAAATTACCTGCAGGGGGAGGATGAAGTTGGATATCAAAGAATCAATAGAGCAAACTTCACATAAAGAAGCAATAGCATGACAAGCCTCAATCCCTTCTTCTGGTGTTTGAAACCTACGCAAACCTGGTACATACTCAGATTCTACTTTATTCTCAACATAGGACACTTCGGAATTTGAATCTTCATCTGTCATTGTCCCAGAATCATCCAAGACAGCATCATCTAACTGCAAGCCAGCAGCATCATTGGCATCACTGACACTGTCAGAAATCTTCCCAGCCAAGGCCTTCAAAGCAACTCCACTGACTGAAGGCCAGCCACTTGCAGTATATGTCTCAACAGGCAGATCAACTCCAATGCTACATAACTTAATGTTGCGATATTTTGTGGGAGTCTTCTTGCCTTCTTCAATCACTTTATCAACATTTGGAACTTTAAATGTTTTATCTTCTGGAAGAGTAAGGAGAGGATCCTTGCTGAAATGAAAATAATTAAAATAAATGAGGTGTTTTTTTCCTTCCACCCTTGGTTTAGATGAAACTCAGTACTCACTAGTGTGCATTGTCACTGGATTTTGCGAAAGAAAACTTGACCTAAATAATCTCCGAATTTAGGAATTCCATGGTACAAATACTGTTGTTCAAATTGCAATGAAAATTAACTTGCAAGAGGAATGTGTCCCCTTCCCAGGACAGGCCTCAAATTTACACTTATAAAGCACATTCAACCAAAAAACTGATTCATGGCACAAATATTTTGATATTTTTAAATTAAGGATGGAAGTTTAACTTTTACCTGTTCTGAACACCACCAAAAAGTAATTGGCGCAGTTGTGTATCACTTCCCACATTCATGTACTTGGCATCAGGGCAATACTTACAAGCCCAATTACGAAATCTGTTAGCAGCAACCTCCTGTTCTGCTTTGGCAACCTTCTCCATCTCAGCAAGATATGCCCGGTCAACCAGCATGCCCTCGGTTTCCATTCTAACTAGAATCTCCCCAAATGGTTGCCAGTATTCCCGGTAGAAATCAAACATAGATTTTTGAAAAACACGTTTTCCATCCAAATTCCAAGGCATTTTAGATAGTTGGCTTTCCATGCTGTTATAAAGCTGCAAAGTGCTTATTGCATCCAAAGCAGAATAACAAATCCATGGTTCTCGCTCTTCTCTTTGTAACTCTTCAACAGGGGCAATGATGGTCATTTTGCCTTCAGATCCATCTTTTTTCAACTTTTTCTTGCCAAAGATGGTTTTCATTGACACTTTACCAATCAATTCTTTATAGCATGATCCTGCCCCACGCATGACTTTTTGATCACCTGTAAGAGCTTCAAGAGAATACCCACCCTTTAATCTTCTTGATGAATCCCATAATCGTGCCATGTGCATTGTATCAGCATGAAAACCAGAAACAGAAAACCCATAGTTCTCGATGACATGGTTATCAAAGCTGTAGTTGTGCCACACCTGCAGAAAGGATAGGCAACTTCAATGTTGGTTCAATTTGTATTTGTGGACTGTGAATGCAGCCTAGCAAAACAACAAGGCATGAGCAGTTGAATTCTCTACAGTACAGACAAGGCTGTGGACTGTTTAACATAGTAAAGAATGATCATTGCTTTACAAGGAAAACGAAAGAGCAATGCCTCTTCCAAGGAGGGGAAAACAACGTTGGAGTCCAAATCTCTGCCCAAGCCAAATATATATAAAGGTGAAAAATAATTGCAACGACAAGCTTATTCACATCAGCAACCTCCCAATATGCTGGTGTTACATCAATTATCTAAATGACCATCAAGCTATGTAAAAGGAGCTGTAGATCAAGAGAGTAACAACAAATTATAACTGACAAATTTACCTTTTTTATGTCCGGGTCTTCAAAAAACCGAGCAAATTCATTCAAAAGATCCTTGCCTCCACCATCAAGAACATCTACCCAGATACAAGATTTCCCGTGTCCAAAATCTGCCTCTGGTCCACAATAAATACTGACACATGTTATCTCTCCATGGTCAATGGGTGTTTCCTCTTTCACATCAATTCTGGCAACCTATAAAGATACTTTATCAGAAATTTAAATTATAAATACATAGAGTTCCAATTAACTCAGAGACATGCATATCCTTTAACATTCATGTACATAGAAAATGAGGTTGTAGTATAAATGTATGTGATATGGAATTTATCAGAATCAGAAATGATGAGTTTTAAATATCATGGTATACTAAGATTAAGCTTGACATTCATAGCAGGGCCATCTAGGACATTACATACATGTAAAGGTGAAGGCTAAAAAACAAAGAAAAATTAATTTAAAACAAACCAAATATAACTAAATAAATCTTAAAATTAAGCTTGAAACGTGTATCCCTGCATAACTAGGTAATATCCCTTTCACATTAAATATGTGTCTGTAGTGTTTTGCTCCAGAATAAAGATTAATTTTACAGAAGTTTTAGAAACTTTTAACTCTCCGGGATTATTGAGCTTTGACACAACTATAGCATCTTGCTGCTGACAGGAACTTCAATATGAAGCCTGAGTAATATTCTATATTTTGAGATTAGAATTTGGTTTAATAATTTCTTTAATTTTTGAAAACAATTTGAACAGTTTTAAACCCACTTGATTTCCAGCTTTCAAACCCTATAAATTGTCCTTTTTTAAACCTTAATCCACTGCACAATTAACTTCAAAAATTAAACTTAAGCTAAAATTACAGCTCACATTAAAAAACTTGCACTGTGGACAGCTCAATATTCATGTATTCTCCTCTTAAGGTGGATTCTAAATCTGAGAGTGCAATTTTGGCCCTAGTTTGCTTCCATTGAATCCTCAAAGAGCTACTTATCTAACCTTTTCTGTTAATGTCTACATCAGTTTAGGGCATTCCTGCAGTCCTACACCAGCATGCCTCTCTATTGTCTGAGCAATTTTATCTTAAAAGAAAATAGCAGAAAGAACTTGATTTGATGTAAGTGCATACCTCAGTATCGCAAGCATGGATAAGATGCCTATACTGATTTGTAAGCTTACTAACAACCTCCTTTGCCATAGTGACATTATCAACAACCAGTACACTCTCATATATACTAGTAAGCCTCTCACGAATGTCTGGCTTGTGAGGCCTTCCATTGGTCTGGACTTGCTCATTTGAACCAATACCTGTGTGCCCAAGTTCACTAGACTGGAACTGCTTTTCATTCTCCATTCTCTGCATGAATGATCCATTATTCCACGCACTCTCTTTTAAAATGTCATCTAAAGATGAACCATTTGGCCTTTTGTTAGCAACCAGCTGACCAACCTTCCTGGAAATTAGTTGTTTCTGACTCTTAGGTTTATCTTGTGTTTGTATTGCATTAATATCAATCCTTTCATATTTAAATGAATAAACACTACCATCATATTCACATTTCTGCTTCAACAGTTCATTACTCTCCTGTTTCCATAAAGCTCTAGTACCATCACGAAGGATCGTAGGGAACTCAAGTCCAGGAGGCGCATTAGAATTTCTTGAAACCACCCTCCTCTTCTCATCTCTCTTTTGCATGTCATCAATCACTTGCAAAGGGATTTTCCCCCAAAACCTAACAAATACATGGAACACAAATTTTATTCTATACATGTGAAGCATCAAATACCAAAATCTTAATCAGGAAGTGTAATTTTTACATGGATTGACTCTTTTTAGTTAAGACCAAGAAGAGGTCTACATAAACCGATTCTATACTACTTTTTAATGGTTTACTTGCAAACACATTTAGCATGTTCCAAACACCAGATTATCAGAACACCCAGATAGCAAAAACTATTAAGTCTAAACAACATCTTAAACACAGTACAAAATCAAGCTTTCTATAATCATAATCAAGCAAGCCAAAAATGGAACGGTATGAACAAAAAAGAAGAAGTGAGTATCAACTAAACTGAAAAGCCTACAAAATCAAGCTTTCTATAATCATAATCAAGCAAGCCAAAAATGGAACGGTATGAACAAAAAAGAAGAAGTGAGCATCAACTAAACTGAAAAGCCTACAAAAATCACATTGTTCAGTACAAAACATCAAATTCTATCAACACAAACCTTTACTACACTACATTACACTGCACTGCACTCAAAACCCAAACAAAGTAAAAAAAAAAACTGGTTGTTAAATAATTTCCAAAACCCAGGTAGAAAAACTTTAAAAACAACAAATGAAGGTCTCGACATGAATAATAAAAGTGAAGAAACCTGTGAAGGGCGACAGAGAAAGGCCTACAAGAACCTTTCCTGGAGGCAAAGCAAGGACAAGAGCGAGATAACTTGAAATAAGAAGGGCATATTGGTCTAAAAGGACTGATTTGAGTGGTGGTGGAGGTGATTCCCATAGCTAAAACGTCAGCAAACCTCCCCAGCGTGGCAGCCCTACTTCTACTATATAAGAGAGCCGTTTTGCAAGGGTTTTGGTGGCAAAGAAAGTAAAAAGAAGGAACTTTGAGGGTGTGGTTTGTGTTATCTGAGGGGGGTTGCAAGTGGGACTGTGAAAGATACAGGAGCAGAGGGAGAGGGAGAAGACAAATACGAGGGAAGGCCAAGAGGTCCAAACTAAAACCCTTTTGGTTCCTTTTTTCTTTTTTCAAGGAAAAGCTCAATTATTATTATTATTTTATCTTTTTTATTGGCTGGCAAATATTTGTCTTTGTGTATAATTTTAACATTTTATAATTTTTTGTTTGGGAATTAAGGCTTGGAAAACTTTCTTATTACAGATATGCCATTATTGGTGGGATGCATGCAGAGTCCGGTGGTCTAGTAGTGCAGTGGATTCATCACATCTTATTTCTTGTTCTTTTTAGAAAAATCATTAATTTGTTTTTTTACAAGTTACTTATCAATATCTAATTTAAAGCTTTTAAAGAAAAAATCAAAATAATTTTTTTTATCTTTTTTTTCTAAAATAAATATTATTTTTTTAAAAAAAAATTAATTTAAGTCAATGCACCTAATCTTGATATGAACCCATGCTAAAATTGGCTTGGCTATTGGTAGCAAGAAGAGCCTGAAATTCACAAATAATATTGCAATGAGGATGAGACATTAGTCTAGCACTAGTTTTTAAAGAGAGAATTGAGATTATTGGAGGTTGATTATGTTTGGCATGAAAGAATTTTGAGAGTTGACCTAATTGTAAGTAGATTCTGTCTTTAATATATATTAATTGAAATGGAGAGGGGAATTTAAAATCTACTATTTGACATGATTTATGAGTATCTATTCAAATCATTTTTTTGTGCAAGAATGGTATTCAAATTATTATTTTGTGCAAGAATGGTCTCCCACCATGCTTATCTTCCTACTTGTTCTTGTAATTATTTCCGGTATAAGATTATTTTTAATTAAGATAATTAGTTAATCAATTAATTTTAATAATTTTATCAATTCTTTTTAATCAAGATGGTTGATAAATTTATATTTAGTGCTTCATAGATCAAGATGATTTATAGCTAATATTTATAAAATGTTTCATTTGATAATAATGAAAACTTTTCAATATTTAAATAAGTATTTTTTTTGGAAAGAGAACATATAAAAATATTCTAGAGAAAGATTCTTTGAAAATATTCATGCAGTAAAAAATGAATGTTGTGAATTTTTGTTTTAAAAATCTCATGGTGTATTTATGGCTATTAAATTTTGTTCTTTTATATATATATATATATATAAAGTTTCTAATGTAATTTTATCTTGATAACATTTAATAAAAGATAAATATTATATATTTATATTAATATTTAATGAAAATATAAAAAATACTTGGAAAACTTTTACACGCTTAGAAAGTAAAAGTCAAAGACATCAAAAGTAGCAAATTCATAGAGAGATTAGACCTAAGAGAGGTCGATAAGTCCAAGTGTGTCGGACTTAGTAAATTGTTAAGTGCTTTAAATTTAATATGCTTATCAAACTTATATTATTTTGAACTTGATTAATTAAACGTTTTAGTTCTAATATGTATATTATGCTCATATTACTAAACATGTTAAGGAAAAAAAATATTTTTTCAAGTATTCTTAGTGATATACCAAGCTTAGCATGGCTAGGGTTTGACACATTGGTTAACCCAACCCAATCACAATTAATTTTGATTAATTATATTAAAATTTGATATACTATTAACCTATTTAGTTAATATCAGACCCAGCATGCTTGAAACTCCCATAAATTGCTTGACCTGCCGGATCTCCACTTTGGAAGGAAAGCTGAGAACAAAGATGGCGACGAACATGCTTGTGGATAAACACGATTCAATTCAAATTAAAGTGAGCTGCTTGCTAGTCATAATAGGTTTGTCCCGCAAAAGCAACCTTCTGATCCTAAAACAAGCCCAGCCAAAGTTTTTCCATGTGCAATACTGAAGCCAAGCATTTTAGCTCTTCTTCATTCAGAAGCAGAGGGCATCTTCAAATATGTAAATATCATGCAGTAATAATACCAACTGAATAGACTAATTAGAAAAAACAATTAGTTCTGTTCGGTTTCAAAAGTCTTAGACTGCCAAGTTGTTTCTTTTTGTTTTTAAGCTATTCGAAGACATTGACTTTCTTTATATGTAAGAATTCCAGCGAATGAAAACTGAACAACAAAGTCAGGCTTTTTACATCTCCTAGAATGTTTTTAAAAATCTATAAAAAGCCCATAAAAACTCATCAAAAGTCTATAAAAACCCTCGGAGTCACAAAAAAAACCCAATAAAATTTAAATAAAAAAATAAATAGATTTTTCTAGTATTTTACATCAATTAATTAATCCAAAACTTATTAATTTGAACTGGTTTTTATTTAATATCAGTTTTGAATATAAAAAAATAATCTGGTCTAATTATTTCTTAAATAAAAACTAAACTGAATTGAAAATGCCCACTTGATTCTATTATCCTAAATATATATATATATATATATATAGATCCATTCAAAGGCAGAAGAAATGTGCAAAGAAAATTCATAAAAATAATTCTTTGGATTAGCTTAGCAAAATATTGTTAAGAAATTATTTTTAAAAGTATAGTTAATGATTGTATTCGAGTTTAAATTAAACGTGCTGTCAACTTATTTTTAGAGTTAAATTTTTTTTAAATCATTATTAAATAAAATTACTTTAATATGAGCATCAACTTGTTTAAAATAAATAATGAAAATAAAAAAAATAATTCTGTATTGAAAAATTAAGAATTTTTTTATATTGTATATAATGGAGTCACGGGCTCAAGGACGGGGCTTGGGTTTACAAATTAAAATATATTTTTTACCAGCAAACATTTCTTTTATTGAACAAGCTACTTTCAAGGGAAAAACATCTTGTTTTTAAAGTAAAATACTGTTAGTTGTTTTTTTTTTAATTTTTTTTATTGTTGGTAATTAAGATAAAATGATGGGAATTTATTCATTCTTGTGTTTAAGTTAATGTTTTTTATAGAATGATTTTTTAGTTTATTTTCATAATTCATGGACCTTGATTGATTGATAGTGTAGCTAATTGAGATGTTATGGTGAGAATCCTTTAGAATATGATTCTGTAAAATCAATTTATTTGTACCAAGTGACGATCAATAGAGTTATATGTGTTCTTTTTATAAGTGCTTCAGCTATACTAAACAATTTATTTTAGATATTTTATATACTATTCTTTTGTGCATCCTTTGTTTGTAAGACTGCAGTTTTGATCTTTAAACCTATAAATTTATTTTGCTCTTTTATGATGTTTGTGCTGGATATATTTATATATCTTTGTTACATTACTTAATGCTAAACTTCTCTTTAATCTTATAACATGTATTTTATATTTATTTCAACTTAAATATGTATTACCGAATAATATAAATTATATCTTAAAGTCTCATCTAATGAATTTAATTAAATTTATTATTTGACATGATATTGAAATTTTAATGACTAAATAGTTATAAATCTAAATTTCACCACTTCTATTTTAAGATAGTTTAGATGTATGTAAATTTTAAATTTATAGAGCTTTTATTTGGTAGAAAATATTAAAAAATAATATAAAAATTATCTTTGAAATATTTATTTTAATAGCTTATACTTTTCAATTAATATAATTTTTTAATAAAATCATGACACCAACAAAATCAATAATAAGAAGTTCATACCTTCCTAAATTTGAGGTGAGGAGAATATGATCCTAATATGTGTGCTAATATGTATGTAATTTTTCAATATTTAGTCAATCCACTTCAACTCAATACCTTTTTTTTTTTTTGGGATTTATGTGGGGTGTCCGGGCCAGCTTGCGCGCACCACGACTAATCCCTACGGCCCACTAAATACCCTGCAAACCCAGTAGGCATGTAAGGTATCGCGGGGTGACAGGCGTGCACGCTAGAGCTCGAACCCAGGTGCAATGGAAGGAAACAAGCCTCTTCCACCGCTAGACAAAACCCTAGAATGCACTTCAACTCAGTACCTTCAAAAACCAAGTGGTAGTAGAAATAAATCTAAATGGAAAATGGTATCTGAGGGATGATTGATAGCAAAAATTCAGAAGTCCTCGACATGAAATGATAAAGTTCACTTCAGATTTTACATCCCTGTTCGTCAATTAGCTGGGCTATGAATCACAATTGGATCTTAATCACTATCACTATCAGGACAGGGTTTCTTGATATCATCATCATCTACTGCCCTCTCTTCAGCAGCATCATTATGTACTGCTAAAAATTCTAGAGCTGTTACAACATCACTCATTAATGGCCTGGTAGAGGCTTCCTCTTGGAGACACATAGCTGCAACTGCAAGAGCTTGATACAGACCTTTTAAAGGGTAGTTGCCTTGTAGCAAAGGGTCTGCCATTAGTGTAAACTTTCTTCTGTCCTTAAATAATGGCGTTGCCTGCACAGAGAAATGCAAAGTCAAGGTAAGGCCTTGGTTGCTAGGTTCTAGCAGTCAAATGTTTTAGTCATTGAGTATTGGAAAATCACATAGAACAGTTCAGGATCAGAAAAAAACTAGGATGGAAAGTAATGCCAATACATGATCTTGTGTCGTCACGACAAAATTTCATCAGAGGAAGAATTTAATGGAGAATCAAAAGAATTCTACACACGTACCCAAGAAACTAGATTCTGCTCTTCACTTGGTCTTGAATTGTCGATGACTCGTCTTCCGGTGATTAGCTCCAAAAACACGACTCCAAAGCTGTAGACATCGGATTTCGCTGTCAGTTGTCCTGTCAAAGCATATTCAGGAGCACAATAGCCATAAGTCCCCATCACCCTGGTGGATACATGTGACTTGTCCCCGGTCGGTCCGAGCTTTGCCAGCCCGAAATCTGAAAGCTTAGGGTTGAAATTCTCATCTAATAATACGTTTGATGCTTTGAAGTCACGGTATATTACTGGAGGATTTGCTGATTCATGCAAGTATTCAAGCCCTCTTGCAGCCCCTTCAGCTATTTTCATCCTTGTATTCCAATCCAATGGCTGTTTATCTGGTGCCAGCTCTGAAAGAGAAATCCAGCTGATTAGAGTAAAAAACTAGCAAGAAACAGGAACCTATTCTCTAATAATGACAGAAATGCTTCGCCACAGGAATCGAATCTGCTTTAACCTGCAACTTTTATGCAATGAAATCTATCTTGTATGCAAAAGTGCAGCATATCCAAATGAAGTTACTTCATGCATACCAAGAAGGTGATCCTCAAGGGAGCCATTAATCATGTACTCATACACTAAAATCCTCTGGTCACCAACGGCACAGTATCCAACCAAGCTGACAAGGTTAGGGTGGTGAAGCAGACTCAGCATTAAAACTTCTACAAGAAATTCTCTGTTTCCCTGAAATCCATTTCTGTCTAGTTGCTTAACAGCAACAACCTAATAGAAACAGCAATAACACGAGAACTTTTAACTCATTCTCAGTCTCTTGCAAAGTAAAAACAATGAAAGAACGCTAAAATAATACTGCAAGAGTAGTGGTACTTGGTTTGTTTTCTGTATAATCCCTTTGTACACCCTCCCGAAACCACCCTCGCCGATCAGATTTTCGTGGTTGAAGTTCTTTGTTGCCGTATTTAGATCGCGGAATGTGAAAATATCAGCAGATATATTTCCCTTCCCGATTTGCCTGATTTCTTCAGCAATGTACCTTTTTCTGCTGCTATCTGTGGAGAAATTATGTTCAGTTTGAATTAGACACTATTATCAAGTTCCAAATGGGCTTCTGAATTATAACTTGGAGAGTTGAACAACATATTCTGATTTGCTGATGCCAAAATATTAATTATGAGATCCTTGAATGTCTTCAAGAAATGACAATTACAATCTGATGAAATGAAGAGGACAATTGCAACATATCATGGAAACATTGTTGATGAATCCACAATATGAGAACACAGAAAGGTGGCAAGGAAAAACAACATTAACATGAAACTTGGCTTGCCATATTCAGTTCGTAATTTCGTTCCCTGAGGAAAAAAAAAAACGGAACTCTTACAACATGGATAGATTATATCAGGAGCACAAGCACATAAAAATACCATCCAAAGGGGACACAATTGTTCTTCAGATATGAGATGTATGGATTGACAGCAAACAGATCTAGGCTGTGAGACAGACAAATTACAACCTTTCAAAATTATGATTGACAATTCTTGGCTTCGTGAAATTTCATGATTGCTCATGAGCACAGAACAGTTTACCTGTCTTAAATGAGATGTTGGCAAATGAGGCTAAAGTTCTGGCATCATTGTATTCCTTAATGCTTTTTTTCAGTGACTTTCTGCTTGTTCTTTCCTCCGACATGCAACATTTAAAGCAGCCCATCACCCCTCCCTTGTAATTCTTCAACCAGCATAAAAATATGAAAGGAATTCTTAGAAAGATGGCACCAATCTCAAAAGCTTAGCCTAGGTGCACAAGAAAACAATACGTCTGGTCTTGCCAGAAAAACAGAAGAAAGTTTTAGCCACCATGCTTGTTTTTAGTTCATCATCTATCTCAAAATCCATGGAGCTAGGAAAAGGGAAAGACTAGGTCAAAATTCTGCTAATTATAGCAACAGTTGCCATGTCTTTTGCATGGCTACTGCCTCATTTGCAAAACGGGCTGTTTGACATGCTTTTTTCTGGCACCGAACCTCTATTTGCTCGACAAATTTCCTCCAAGGTTAGGAGTACTAAAAGGGATTGTGAGCTATTTTTTCTCCAAGTCTTACAAACTCACCAACATATATCTATATCTATATCTATACATCTATATATCTATTCCTTTTTGAAATAACAAGAAATGGAGACAGCATTTGGAGTAGAATTTACTTGTGAGATACACTGAAACTATTCCATATGCATGCTTTGCAGTGATTTGAAGGCATTAATGATAATTTATTTCAAAACTAACGTTACTTATGGATGATATAATGCAATTATAATTCAATAAGTAGAGCCACCTTCACCTTGAAAAAAGAAAATTATACTGTTCAATTTGTAACATAATGAACTGTTCAATACATATTGTTACATTAGGGAAGAAAACGAAGATATTGTTTACCAGGATGAAGAAGGAAAAAACCCTAAAAGAATGCCAATAAGCTGCGTTAATTACAGTTAAAAACATGATGATTGCCGTTTACTGTTTAGAAGCATAATTATAAAACTGTATACTGTATAGCATAGTTCAACATTTAACAAAAAAATATTGAAGAATGTTATTTAAATATTTTTTAAAAATTAAACTTAGCCTCATCTAAATTTTAATTATATTGATTGGCTCATGAATTGAGTTGTTTGATCGATTAAATTAATTTTTATTTAGCTCAACAAGAAACTTAATAAAGTTTAGATTCTAGAAAATTAATGGATTACTATATTGACAAGATAAGTCAGATTAGCTATATTAATAATATTTATAAATTATCTAATACAATTTTTTTTAATTTTATAATATAAATTTATTTTTTCTTTTTAAATTTTACAAACGATATCAATCATGAATTCGATCTTGAAATACATATTTGAATAATTTTATAAAATAAAATATTTTTTTTAAATTGTACATCAAATCTATTTATATACTCACCTTGTAAACTGAAATAAACAATTTCTTTAGTTTTATAAATTAATTAATTAGTCCTTATTTTCTTAAACCTATTTATAATTTAATCCTTTTTCTAATTTTTCTTGTCAAAGAAAAAAAATAACATGGAAGGATTGACTTTTTTTTTTTTTAAATTGTGTCAGCTTTTTGGGAAAAGCACTACAAACCAAGAAAGAACTTCCTTCCCCCTCTGTTCATCTCTGGCAACGACAACCTCTCATGGTCACTATAAGCCCACAAACAGGGGAATTGCATTTCTCTCCTCTCCTTCCGTCTTCATCACAGCAAATGTCAAAAACCCTCCTCTCTCATTAGAACCCAACTCAAAAAAATTTCGAATCAAGTACTAAAAGTGGCTGAACCATCCTCAAGTAACACAATCTTGGAAGAAAGGAAGGATGTCATGGTTTCACCTTTTGGTGATATACCAAACCAGCTTTAAGAACAGCCTATTTCTTGAAACCTACCGCAACCTCCATGGAGGAACCTGACCTTCCTTCAGACTCTATCTCTCCGCTACCACCAGAAACATCGCAACGCAATAACTTTCCACTGAAGGTCTCGTCCATATCTTGGACACGCCCCCAAGAAAATTGGATCACATGGGTATCTTGCATGCAATCTAAGCACCAAGTTGCTTGAAAGAAATCCGGTATTGATCAGGCAATATTGAGTTCTACTTATCATATTAAAAAATGTTTTGAGTTAATTATTGGTTTATCAGAGAAATGGTGTACTGACACCAATACGTTTTTTTTTTTTCCATGGGGAGAAGCTACTATTACTTTAGAGGATGTGATTGTTTTAGGGGGCTACTCTGTTTTGGGATTCCCGGTTTCATGCTCTGTTGAAAACAGAGAATGATGGATGCTAGAAAGGAAGTAGTAAGAAGTAGAGCTAGGAAAGCATGCCAGCTTTCATGGATGAAGATGTTCAATAACGGTGGGAGTGAAATCGAACACGATGCATTTCTTGCTTTGTGGTTATCAAGATTAGTGTTTCAAAATTCATCTCACGTAATTAGGAAAGAGGTTTTCCCTATAGCAATCCGCCTAGCAAGAGGGATTCCAATAGCTCTTGCACCAGCAGTTCTCGCTAGTATTTACAGGGATTTGAGTCAACTGAAAAGGGCAATTGTTGCAGGTAATGTTGAATCTAGACTAGAACTTTTCTCGCCGTTTCAGCTGGTGCAACTTTGGGCTTGGGAGAGATTTCCGATCTTGCAGCCAAGGCCTGATGTTCTCAACTCGGGTGATCCAAGATCAGCTCGATGGGACAAAGCCACAATTTCCAAAGTCGAGAATGTGAGATTGGCTTTGGATTCGGCCGCGGAGAGCTTTCTTTGGCGGCCATATGCCAAAAATTTGCAGAATTGGAGTTTCCCCTAGTTTTATAGAGAAAACGAAGAGTTGGTGATGGCTGATTCAGGATTCGATAGGCATGTGGAGTCTTTTATTCGTTGCTTGAGGGTCTCGAAGATTTTTGGGTTGGACTATATGGAAAACTATTTTCCGCATCGAGTCGTAATGCAATTTGGAATGGATCAGGATCTTCATGGTCGTGTTACTCTTGATAAGACACGAGAAATTGCATGGATGAATTATAGCAAGCCTACTAGTGATACAAAGTTTTATATCCCATCACCGCTCTTTGAATAAGATGTTACCACTCGATACTTGAAGTGGTGGAAACAAATGGTTTTATGCCAGAACAAGAAGGTGAGTGGGTCTGCCAACGGCAAAGAAGTGCAAAGAGATCAAAACTGGATCTGCAGGCTTCAAAGGGAAAGCAAACTAACATTGATCCTGATGCCCCGCCGCCTGGTTTTCGTCCCAAAAGTAACATGAACGAATCAAGAATTTCGGCTGAGAAAGACAGACAAGCAGCTGTGGAAATGTTTACTTGTAAAAATCAGCAGAGTTTTGGCAATGGTGTAATTGCTAATGGCGAGTTGCCTTGTCAATGTCAAAGCAGTTTTGCTTCAAATACACATGATGGAACTGACAGGAATATGAGACCATCGTCACAATCAGCACAAAAGATATCGGGTAGCGAGGCTACCACGGGGGCATCAGGAAGAGCCATGGATCAGATGGAAGTTGCGCAAGAGAATAGAGCAGGCAATATGACTTCTAATAGGGTAGGCATCAATGGCAAAGCAGGAGAAGTTAACGCTTACGAAAATTGGATTGGATTGCTTGAAAGAAAGGTTGCTAAGCTGAAAGCAGCAAGAAGACTTGGGGCACAGGTTTGATTAAACCTACACAAGAATGCTGATCTTCTCCAAACACCTTCTCATTTAATTGCGTTTCTTATTCCATATCATTGCCACATTGTTAAATTGGATGGGATCAAAGCATCAACTATTTTGATGGCTCATGTTTTAGGCTTGCTAGAGAAGAACGCCTTTGATATTAGAAATTATATGAACGCTAGCTATAGCCTAGCATGTCTCTTGGCAATTGTATCAAGCTATTAGAGACCTAATTTCACCGGAAAAATCATGGTAGTCTAGTCCGGTCAGTCACCATGGATGAACTATATGAACGCATGAACTTCGATCATCTTCATCCTCCCCGTTACCGTCATCTAACAAGCTAAGTTTATAATTTCCAAAGAAACTTGGATTTTCTAGATTTCCTTACTTTCATTGTAAAAAGTCAAGCAGCCATTGAACAAGCTTCAAAATAATACAAAACCTTTGTCCTCTCAGTCCAACAACAATATTAAAGGCGGACCAATCTCTGCATTTATTCCGGCCTCCTTTATATTTAACAAATTAGTCTTAGTTATAAAGATTTACAATATCATGTAAAATAGATACGAGTGGAAAACTTGACTTCAGGAACATAAACAGTGTAATGCTTTTAAAGAAGAAAATAATTATCGAGAGCTGGGTTTTTATTATACAGTCATAGGTTGGAAAAACTAGAGAGACAGGATTATAGGTGCTGTCTGTTTGTGTCGGTGCATCACATAAAAAACAACACAAGAAACATAAAATATATAATTTTAAAAATGTGATAATAATTATAGAATATATTAAAATAATATTTTTTTATTTTAATTTTTTAAAAATACTTTTAAAATTATTATATTAAAACGATTTTAAAATATTAAAAAAATGAAAAAAAAATAAATTTAAAAAAACCATAATTTCATTCTTTTAAGTTCTGATTGTGAAGAAAAGATGTAGCAGCCTGTAACACTGGCAAGGGACATCTTGCAAAGCTCTATGTTACTGCATAGGCATAAAGCAGCCTGGAACATGGACGTCTAGCAAAGCTCTATGTTACTGCATAAACGAAAACCCAGAAAGCCAAAAGGATTTAAGCCAAACAAAACTTTATAATCAAGAAAAATACAGGATTTGAGGTGGAATTAGAAGAAGAAACCTGCGTAAAAGAAAGTGAACAAAGCCCACCAGCTTATTCTCCTTGATCACCAATACCTCGCTGCTCAAGAACTGAACCCAAAAAGCTCCAACTCATCTCAACACAGCCCCACGCCGCCCGATCAGCCATCACGATGGACTGAGCAGCGACCAAAACCGTAACTAGAAGCAGCAGCTGAAGGCAAGAAGAGCACTGCTGCAGCCCTCCACTCTTCCCTTTCACGCGAAGCATTTCCTTCTCCTGCTACTGTCACCTCCACGCAAATTAAGAGTGCCACAGTAGCACTCACTATATGTAGCTAGTAGTGTTCACAAAACTTAGATAGAGAGTCATGTTGGAAACTAGGTACAATCCGATATTAATTTACCTGAATTAATTTCAGGGAAATTCAATTCAAAATTCACAATTTACAAGTATTTTTTCTGGAGTAAAACAAAATCAAACAATGATAAAAAAATAATAAAAATAATTACAAAATCAACACTAAGATTTTTAATGTGAAAAACATGTGGAAAAAATCATGGGACCATAATCCACCTAAAAACTTCTACTATTAATAAATAATAGGTTCACAATCATTCTTCCTCAAATTCAACTAAAGAATACAATATATATATATATATATATCATCAAGAACAACTTATTTTGTCAAAAGAGCTAGCTTTCACACCACCAATCTTTGATCAAATCGTCCATAATGAAGAGTAATGTGTTTAGAAGCTGCTGTTAAAATCTCAGCTCGATCCAACGATGAACGAGCTGAAAATTGAAAAAAGAATATAGACTGCTCTGCTACCTCTTCTACTCTTTTGGTTTTCTTCTTCTTTTTTTTTATTTTTTAATTCTGCTGCTATAATACCCGAATCATTTAATTTAAATATTACAAAACATAAATTAATATGATGGTTTCATTGTCACATGATAAAGGACCACACACAACAAGTCATTTGAGGAGCAACGATGTCATGGATGAAAATAAAATAAAAAAAGACCTGCAAGCTACTATAGCTAAAGAGCCTGCATGGACATGGATGCTCTAAGATAAGATTTGATTAAGAAATCCATTGAATTTCAGGCTAAAAGGCTAGAGAATAGGATAATCCTATTCTCTCTAATCCTTTATCCATTGTGTGATTGGAAATCGATCTATACTAATTAGTACCTTGCTAGAACTGACTTCACAGTGTAAACATCAAGCTCCCATCTTTTCCATTCATTCCAAACAAGATCATGACCTTGTGAACCAGAAACAGCAAAAGAGTCTGCCTAAAATTTCCAATTTCACAATTTAATGGGTCAAGTCCAGTGACCTCACAGGACTTGACCTAGCCTTTTTCCACGAATAATTCTAACAAGCTTATGCAATTTCTTGTAGTTTGTTAACTGATCATTTATCCACGGATAATGGCTCAGCAAGCAAAGATTTTCACCATCAGTTTGCTTCATTCACACAGAAACTCAGCTAAGAACTGACTGAAACACGAACCATTGCACAATGCTGGTACACTTTACATGTATCAATACAGACAAACCCGCTCAAAAACATGCGATTGTTTCTGCAATGAGACAGGCTGGCTCCAAACAATTTTTGCTACTTAGTTTGTGCAAAAAGTAACTAAAACATAAGTCAGAAGAACCTGTAGAACTCTATACATCGACTTGACTCCGCATGTTAATTCTATTTGTATTAACTACAAGTTAACATTGTTGGTCAGACAAACCTTCTTCTGGCTAAATTTAGCAGCCTTCAGCCCATCAATTTCTTTCCTAAGCTTGTTGATCCGAGCTTCAAGTTCTAATCCATCTGTGTGAATATCAAAACGACTCCTACTTCCTCTTTCATCATCTTTATGACAACCAGCACCATGACGTACTGGACTAGGGCTATCTAATTTGTTTTTGCTGGAGTTTTCCGTGGTTGTGTTTTCTTTTCCACTCCTAGGTTCCTTCTGAAAGCTGTTTTCCTTCAATTTCATCTCTGCATCTACATTTGTTACATCTTTGTTTTCTGCAGCAGAAGATAATAGATTATGTGCAGTAGCCGGCAAAGACTTGCGAACACCATATATTCTATGATCACCAATTTTGAGCTTTTTATGAGTAAACAACTCCTTCAATGTTAGATCATCCTCCTCATCAGAGTCCAAGACTTCCACATGTTGACATTTAGGAGGGAAACCATGAGGATACAGAGGATCATGATCTGACTTCTTCCCTTTGAAACACGGAACCGAAATTTCTGAACTTTTTGGATTTCCACTTCCATCTTTCCCACCAAACACTGATTGCTTCCACCATTCCAAGTATCTCAAAGTAACATCTGGCTTACGATGTCTTGATGGAATATATAGCATTGCATTCTTGATTTGCTTATCAAAACATTTCGAGGAAAGTTCTCGAGTTTCATTTCTTCTCTTTACAGGACCTGGAAGATCCTGATCCATGCCAAACTGCATTGCCACTCGATGCGGGCTGTACTGTTCTGCACACCCTATTCCAACTAATTCACATGCTCTCAAGCATCGAGTAAAGGACTTCGATTCCTCATCAACGTCAACAAGCACCCACTTCTCTTCATCACCATAAATTTTGTAACACAAACTCTCCACGGCTGTGGCATAAGGGCGCCACTGGAAACTTCCTTCAGAATCTAGGGCCAATCTTACATTCCTAACGGTTGAACTATTCACATTATGCCATCTAGCTAATCTCGGCACTTCAAAGTCAGTCACATTAGGATTTGGTTGCAATTTTGTAAACCTCTCCCAGGCCCAAACCTGAACTATATGAAATGGTGACCAAATGGTGAGTTCTAACTTTTGATCATCATTGTCATCCTCAAAAGACAATAAAGTGGACATAGCTAGAATCTTTTTCTTGAACAACCTCAAGTCTCGGTAAATGCTTGCAAGAAGGGCAGGTCCAAGTGCAATTCTGATACCTCTAGCTAGACAAACAGCAATTGGAAAAACATGTTTGGGAATGCTCAAATTTGGGAGACTGGGAAAAACAAACCTAGACAACCACAGTGACAGAAAAGCCTCGTGCTCGACTTCGCTGTTGTTTTCCATGAGATATCTAATCCAGGAAGAATGGTCCACTTTTTTGCTTTTTGACCGCCTCAACAGTTCTCGGATTTCCATAAGCTTTTGTTCGGCTTCTTGCAATTCCTCTGTTTCAGGAGGGCTAAAAACAGGGGACCCCAAAACAGAGTACCCTGCAACCAAAATATCTTCCAAGGTGATTGTTGCTTCACCCCAAGGAAAAATGAATGTGTTAGTTTCGAAACACCATTTCTCTGCTAATCCAATAAGGAAATCATCGTCTCTTCCTATTTGGTAAAGAGAACTCATGACTGCTTGATAGATTCCAACTTTTCTCCATGTTGCTTCATGCAAAGCAGCCATTTTATCAACCCATTCTTTCCACCTCCTTTGTGCATACCTCCAACCATGGAATGTTATTCTTAAAGGCCACTTTGTGGGTTCAAAATTAGAGGGCAAGGAGAAGTTGTAGTGTGAAGGGTGTTTGGGAGTGTTTTCATCTATGGAAGAGGTAATTGAGGGTTTGATAAAATGGGCTGTTCTAAGCGTTGGCTGCCCATCACCAGAGAGTGAAACCATAAGTTCCTTTCTCGTTTCAACAATGGTTCCTTCTGATTTCTCCATAGAAAAAAAAAGGGTGAAGTTTCTTGCAGAGAAAGAGGAGGAGAGGTTCGGGCTTAGGGAGAGCCAAAGGTAGCAACATAAGGTGATATTACCATACAATTTCAAGGACTCGCTTCATCTAGAAGCAACCTCCACAAACCAGTCCCTAGCAACCATGTGTTTTTGAATATGACTATAAAGATGGCATGCGCGTTGTTTCTAGATCGATTGGCAAATAATATAAATTATTATTTTAATAGTAATTAAAAGTTATATTTATTAATATTTTAATATTTAAAAATTATGTCAGACGCTTATACTTTTAAACAGCACCAATGTCAAACAAAAATGATTAATTCTAGCGTTTGGGTTTGGATTTAACAAGGATATCATATTCACGTTTATCAAATCTAGCATAGTCGTTAGATTTTAGATGCTAGAGTCTAGTAACGCAATTAAACCAAAAGCTTTTAAATCTTGAAAGATTATCATATCTAAACGTTTTAAGTTTAGCATGAGATAGACTAGAGACATTACAAGATATTATTATATCTTAATACCTAAGATTTAATAGTTTTATTATATTCAATTGTTTTTGACTTGATTTCATATTAAATTTAAAATATTTAGATCTAAAAATTACTTGAGGTTCAAGATATTTTGAATCTAATATCAATATCACAACCTAAGTGTCTATGTGTGGCACTAATATCATAATAAGGATTGTCAGTCTGATATCTTTATCAAATTCATCAAATTCATGATATCTAGATGTAGCACCCTACTAGATTCAAGACCAAATCAAAGACTTTTAGATATGATAGTTAGGCATTAAGGCATGGTAGCCATATGAAAACGTTAAAACACTCCCACATGCATTCAGCTCTTTGAGTATAGCAACAATTCCAAACCTAAGGTGCTTGTTCTAGAAGTAAGATCTAAGCATCTCGAGTTTGGTTAAGAATGATTATTTTTAGTTCGGTTTGGTTTTTATATAAAAAATAAATCAGACCAACATTATTAATTTTAAAACCAAAATCAGTTCAAACCGACTGGTTTCAATTTGGTTAGGTTCAATTTTTGTTGTTCAAAAATCAGTAAAATTAAAAGTAAATCTTGGTACCTAGTGCCCACAAACTACAAGTAAATCTAGATTTTTGTTGTTTAGAAAAACAAATCTACCTTGTGTCCACAAACTACAAACAAATCTCAGTTTCTGTTGTTCAAGAAAACAAATATGCCCACAAACTCCAAGCAAATTATAACATAATAATAAAACAAAAACAAAAACCCACAAGATGCAGAGATGTGTTTAAAATGGAGTTAGAATCTTAATCATCAAAAAGTCATTTTTTTTATTTGTCCTTGTAGTTTGATTAAAGTAAATGTTGATGCAGGGGTGAACTTAAAGAGATGAGAGATAGAGAGAAGGGAGGGTTAAGGGAAGAGATGAGAAGCAAAGAAAAAAAAGAAGAAAGGACTATGAGAAGATGATGAGATGCATAAAAAAGAGAAAGGGATAATAAGAGGGAGAGAATGGGGGTTGTGAGAAGATGATAGAAGGCGGCTTTTACTAAAAGTTAGTTTAGGTCTATGGTTTTTCCTATTTATACTTGTTTTTTTTTTAAATGCTGGTATGCTTGAACTGGTTGGGTTCGATTCACTTGGTTTCAGACTTTAAAAACCAAAACCGAACCAAATAGATATTTATTTGTGATTTTTTAATTGGTTATTTCAGTTTTTCTCGGTTTGGTTTTTTTAATTTTTTTTGTTTAATCGGTTTATCAGCTTTTTGCTCACCCCTAGGTCTGGCAATCATATCAAACCCCAGCTTTTTTGGTATGACAGTTATATCAAGCCCTAGTGCCTAGTTGTTAGACTTAAGGTGTATGAGTCTGACAACTATATGAAAATGAAAAAAAAAAACCTTATATGTAGTCTTGTTTTTATTGAAACTCAAGGGTAACTTCATATTTGAATTGTTTCAATAGAAGAAAAAGATGATAAAGACCCTTAACATATGCATATTTTCTTCATTATTTATTTTTTTTTTAAAAAGACAAAAGAAGCCTTCAATTCAAAGGTTACAATTTTATGCCCTAAAATAAAAATTAATATCTATATTGTAATTCAAAAAACTCGAATAAATCATTTTATCTTCAATCATTCTTTCAATGTCAAATGTATAATAACAAAAAATAATCATGCCGCTGTTGCATGCTTAGCAAGTTTATTTGGAAAAAAACAATTTTGTTATTATACTACTCTAATCCAAAACAATATATCTCTAAGTGAATAGTAAAATACTAATGTCTTTTAATATTTTTTGTAATAAAAGTTATATTATTTTTTACAGTTATTTTTATTTAAAAACAAAAATATTTAGATAATATTTTTTAAAATAATATATCAAAACTATTCAAAAATATATAAAAATATTAATTTAAAATAAAAAAATCAATTTAAAAAAAACTACAATCTCAAAAACCTTTTAAAAGTGTAGACAAATTTGAAAAACAAATTATATTTATAAAACTTGAATTAACCTAATAGGTTAACTAGTGACTCAAATAACTTCAAACTTGAATTAATCCTATATTAATCAATCTTGATTGAGAAAAAATAAAAATAACCCGACATCATATTTAGCATATGTTTGATATTGTAATATAAAATATCTTTTTCTTGAAAATATATTAAAATAATTTTTTTAAAGATTTTTTTATTTTATAATAGCACATCAAAATTATTAAAAAAACATTAAAAATATATCAATTTGATATTTTTAAAGATAAACAAGCTTTTAAAAAATACATGAAAATAAAAACTATCACACTTCACACGAGCTCTTTTCAAAAATTAAGGAGGGAACTTTTGAAATGAATAAAATCAAGAATTGCAATTGCTTTAAATCTTTGCATGTGTTTTTGAAGTGAAACACATAATAAAAGTCTTATCTAAAAATAAGTCAAGTATATCAAATGATATATATAACAAAATCATACCATAATTTTTAATTCAATAATTAAATCAAGATAAAAAACTTTTAGAACATTTTAAAAACCTTATTCTTTATAGAAATATCAACACAACATCATTAGTGTTTGATGATATATAGAGGTATCAATTGTAATTTTCTGCCTTATGATGTAGAAATGAAGGTCTTCTAAGGCACCATAAGTGTTTTAAAGGTAGCACAAAGTGTAAGAAAAGTTTATAATGAAAACAAATATAGAATTGGCTTAGAGGCGTGAAAACACTATCTTTAAGGTGTTTATTTATCCCACATAGAGGCAACACCTTTATAATGCAACTAAACCCTCTAAACTTTTAAAATAATAAGAAGATAAGACCAAGAAAAGAATATATGTATTTTATTATGTTTTTTAGTAGTAATATATTTTTATAGACTTGAAACATAACGATGAAATAACATGATTGTTCATCAAATAATATGATTGTTGATGAACTAATATGATTGTTCATCAAATAGTATGATTATTTATAAAATAGTATAATTGTTCATATTAAATTTCAAATTCCAAGTTTCAAGTTCCAAATGCTATTTTGATATTTTAAATATCCATATAATAACATTAAAAAGCCAAATAAGAGAGTTTGTCCACCATGACTTAATTTACTACACAATATAAACCTATACTTAGAAACATTAAAAGGGAGTGTTTCTTTCTAATATGGGATAAACATCTTTTTTTATTTATTTACAAACTACACCAATAATCCCCTACTAGTTTGTAATGAAGGTTTTTTCACTTGATAGAATTATGCTTACAAGAAAATACTTTGCAATTTAAACTTTCAATTAGTGTTAGAACTTGAATCCTATTGAAGTTAATGGTATTCACAGATTAAACCAAAACTTTTATTATAGAATAAAAGATATTACATACATAATACTATCAAAACTCTTATTGTTAGGAAAGTTAGGATGGAAACAAATATATAGTTGGTTTAGAGGCGTGAAAACACTATATTTAATGTGTTTATTTGTCCCACATAGAGACAACACCTCTACAATACAACTAAACCCTCTAAATCTTTAAAAAAAAGAAGAAGATAAGACTAGAAAAGAATATATGTATTTTGTTGTATTTTTTTATGTAGTAACATGCTTTTATAGATTTAAAATATAATGATGAAACAGTATGATTGTTCATCAAACAATATAACTATTGATGAAACAATATGATTTTTCATTAAACAATATGACTATTGATGAAACATTGTGGTCATTCATCAAACAACATAATTGTTGATGAAATAATATGATTATTTATCAAATAATATGACAATTCATGAAACAATTTAACTATTCATATTAAGTTTTAAGTTTCAAGTTTTAAAATACTATCTTTTGATATTTTCAATATCCATATAATAATATTAGAAAGCCAAATATGAGAGTTTGTCTACCATAACTTAATTTACTACACAATAGAAATCTATACTTAGAAATATTTGGATGAAGTGTTTCTTTTCAATGTAGGATAAATATATTTTCTTTATTCATTTATAAACTACACCAACACAAAGAACCATAATATAGATATTTGATTAGCAAGAGTATTCCATGGCAAACTTAATTGAGGGGATGGATCAATTACTAGGGCACAAATAAAAAATCTGGAGAAGAGAAAGACATACTTAAAGGCTTACCTTAAGACGAACAAAACCATAGATCTATTTTTACAAACTTATAAAGACATCATGTCTATTTAGAAAGTGGCTTGTAAGATAAACGATGAACTAAAAATTTTATTTATGGAAAAACTTTCATAGACACGTTTCTAAGTTTGATGAAATTCCTTTTGTAAATTATAATTTTCAAAAAAAAGAAGAAGATTTGTTAGATGCTTGAAATATAACGATGAAATAATATGATTGTTCATTAAACAATATGACTATTCATGAAACAATATAATTGTTCATATTAAGTTTCAAATTCCAAGTTTCAAGTGCTATTTTGATATTTTAAATATTTATATAATAACATTAGAAAGCCAAATAAGAGAGTTTGTCCACCATGACTTAATTTACTACACAATAGAAACTTATACTTAGAAACATTAAAAGGGAGTGTTTCTTTCTAATATGGGATAAATATCTTTTTTTATTTATTTACAAACTACACCAACACTCCCCTACTAGTTTGTAATGAAGGTCTTTTCACTTGATAGAATTATGCTTACAAGAAAGTACTTTGCAATTTAAACTTTCAATTAGTGTTAAACTTGAATTTTATAAAAGTTAATAGTGTTCGCAGATTAAACCAAAAATTTTATTGTAGAATAAAAGATACTATACACATAATACTATCAAAACTCTAAAAATTGTTAGGAAAGTTTAGGATAGAAACAAATATAAAGTTGGTTTATAGACGTGAAAACACTATTTTTAAAGTGTTTATTTGTCCCATACAAAGATAACACCTCTAAGATACAACTAAACCCTCTAAACCTCTGAAAAAATAAAAAGATAAGACTAAAAAAAGAATATATGTATTTTGTTGTGTTTCTTTTCTTTGTAGTAACATGTTTTTATAAACTTAAAACATAACGATGAAACAGTATGATTGTTCATCAAATAATATGATTATTGTTGAAATAATATGACTATTTATTAAACAATATGACTATTAATGAACCACTTTGATTGTTCATCAAATAATATGACTATTGAAACACTATGGTTATTCACCAAACAACATTATTGATGATTAAATAATATGATTATTTATCAAATAATATAATTATTCACGAAACAGTATAATTGTTCATATTAAGTTTCAAGTTTTAAATGTTATCTTTTGATATTTTTAATATCCATATAATAACATTAGAAAGTCAAATATGAGAATTTGTCCACCATAACTTAATTTACTACATAATAAAAACTCACGCTTAGAAATATTAGGAGGGAGTGTTTCTTTTTAATGTGGGATAAACATCTTTTCTTTATTCATTTACAAACTACACCAACATAAAAAAACCCTAATATAAATATTTGATTAGCAAGAGTATTTCATGGCAAACTTAATTAATTGAGGGGATGAATAAATTACTAGGGTGCAAATAAGAAATCTAGAAAAGAGAAATCTAGAAAAGAGAAGGACATATTTAAAGACTTATCTCAAGTCAAACAAACCCTAAATTTATTTTTACAAACTTATAAAGACGTCATGTCTATTTAGAAAGTGGCTTGTAAGATAAACAATGGATTAAAATTTTTATTTATGGCTAAACTTTTACGGACACGTTTCTAATTTCAAAGAAATTCCTTTTGTACATGATAATTTTTCAAAACAAAAAAGATTTGTTAGATGATTGTCCAAGTTAGAAACTTATTTTATTTGAATAAGATTTTTTATTATCAAAAAGTAAGATTTTCCATACATAAATTTACTTATTACGTTGAAGATGGGAGCTTGTATTGATAAATTTGTAATTTTATTATAAAAAGCTTTTAAAAAATATTAATTTTGGAGCTTGTACAAGAATATATTTTATTTTAGGCATATAGTCACAATCAAGTTATTATCACTTATTTTATGTTCAACTTTCAACAATAATACAGAAACAAAACATGGAGAAAAACTAGCTTAAGGTGAAAATTATTTGAGTCAATAATAAGAAATAGTTGAAAAACAATTCAATGTCTAACTTAAACATACTTATTGTTCTTGCTTTGTTGGTCAATGTCGTTAATGATGAATTGATTGTTTATAGTTTATTTTTAAAGAAGTAGAAGAACTAGGAACAACACGAGGGTATAAGCATATTGAAAAACTAAAGTAACATGAAGTGCTGGTAACATTTCAAGGAACAATATGAAGATAGCGAACATGTTGAAATTAAATCAACAAAAGAAAAGGTTGAAAAGTTACTAATTTGCTCAGGAAATTGGAGTTAAAATTAAAAAAGATAGAAAAATATTATCTTTATAAAATCACAAGAAAGTTTTCTTTAAAGGATGAAAAGAAAGAGACTCAAATAATTTATTTTGTTGACATTTTAGTAACTGAGGTTCAATTTGTGAATATGTTATTTATAATGCTAAGTATATTTTTTTTTATTTGGAATGAAAGATTTTAATTTCTAATTATGAAACTCGCAAATGAGTTCTTTACTTGTTAAATCATATTTTTCTATTTATTTTAAATTTTTTTATATTAAGTTTAGAATGTTATTTGATTTATATTTCCATACCTACGTTGGTGTTATTTTTTATATAAACATGTTAAACAATCCAAATATATAAAGAGAAATATAAAGATAATACAGGAGGAGACTAAGATTTCTTTGATATTCCATGTCACCATAATCTAAAAAAATAAATTTAACTTATACATAAGGAGATTATATATAGATTAAACTAAAAATAAAAATAAAAATATTAATTTACTTTTAATAAATAAAATAAAATAATTTATATCTCTTAATAAAATAGTCTTATATGATATTTTTTACTGGAGAAGATATTGGTTATTAAAAAATTTATTTAGAACTTTTAAGTTTTAGGGTTTTCTTTATAATTAAGAGACGTAATTTAAGACTTGAAAAAAATTAGTTTCTATTTTTTTTTATATATAAATAGTTTATGGATGTAATTTTTAATACTTGAGCAACATTCTTCTCTGACAAGAAAAAAAGGAGATAAAAAGTTAAGGGCATGAAGCCTTGTACTGGTTGTGTTCTGGTGCTGAAGTCTAAAGTTTGGGGTTTCTATGGAAAGGGTGTCGCCAAGGTTCGAGAGGAAATGGGCAAAGCAAGGACAAAAGAGAGCAGAGTGCATGCAGCTGGGAATCGTGAAAAGGCACAACTTTTCTGGCACACCGGCAAATCAACAATAAATTATTACAGGTTTGCTACTTTCCATTTTCGAAGTGCTCTCTAGTAATTTGAAACATTTTTATTGCAGAATCGTCCTGAGCCCACAGGAAATGTATTTCAGTTTAGTGGTTTCTTGGTGATTAAAATGGTAACAAGAAGAAGCAACCACCGACAACAAGAACACTGCTGCTGCCCTCCACTTTCCTTTTTCCCGCGAATCCCTTTCGCTGTATGTAGTGTACTGTTTACAAAGCTTGGGCAGGGAGGCTCTTGAGAAGCAACAATGCTACATGCCTGATAGCTACTAGCTAAAGGATAAAACAATCTCGTGGTCTTTTCAAAAGTTTACCCCTAACTATGTTTCGTATTGTATTTAAGAATAGATTTGATTGAGAAATCCATTGAATTTCAGGCTAAAAGGCTAGAGAATAGGATTATCCTTTTTTCTCTAATCCTTTATCCTTTTGTGTGATTGGAATTAGATCTATACTAATTAGTACCTTGCTAGAACGGACTTCACAGTGTAAATTGCAAGCTTCAATCTTTTATATTCATTCCAAACAAGATCATGACCTTGTGAACTATAAACAGCGAAAGAGTCTGCCTAGTATTTCCAATTTCACAATTTAATGGGTCCAGTGACCTCACAGGATCCTTCTAGCCTTTTCCACGGATAATTCTAACAAGCCTATGCGATTGCTTGTACTTTGTTAACTGACCCTATATCCACTGATAATGGCCAAGCAAGCAGAGATTTTCACCATCAGGTTGCTTCATTCACACAGAAACTCAGCTAAGAACTGACTGAAACAGGAACCATTGCACTATGCTGGTACAGTTTACATGTATCATTACAGACATACCAGCTATAAAACATGCAATTGTTTCTGCAATGAGACAAGTGGGCTCCAAACAATTTTTGCTACTTAGTTCGTGCAAAAAGTAACTAAAACAAAAGCCAGAAGACCTGTAGAACTCTATATATCGACCTGACTCGGCATGTTAATTCTATTTGTATTAACTACAAGTTGATATTGTTGGTCAGACAAACCTTCTTCTGGCTAAATTTAGCGGCCTTTAGCCCATCAATTTCTTTCCTAAGCTTCTCGATCCGAGCTTCAAGTTCTAATCCATCTGTGTGAATATCAAAACGACTCCTAGTTCCTCTTTCATCATCTTTAAGAAAACCAGCAACATGGAGCACTGGACTCGGGCTATCTAATTTGTTTTTGCTGGAGTTTTCCGTGGTTGTGTTTTCTTTTCCACTCCTAGGTTCCTTCTGAAAGCTGTTTTCCTTCAATTTCATCTCTGCATCTACATTTGTTACATCTTTGTTTTCTGCAGCAGAAGATAATAGATTATGTGCAGTAGCCGGCAAAGACTTGCGAACACCATATATTCTATGATCAACAATTTTGAGCTTTTTATGAGTAAACAACTCCTTCAATGTTAGATCATCCTCCTCATCAGAGTCCAAGACTTCCACATGTTGACATTTAGGAGGGAAACCATGAGGATACAGAGGATCATGATCTGACTTCTTCCCTTTGAAACACGGAACCGAAATTTCTGAACTTTTTGGATTTCCACTTCCATCTTTCCCACCAAACACTGATTGCTTCCACCATTCCAAGTATCTCAAAGTAACATCTGGCTTACGATGTCTTGATGGAATATATAGCATTGCATTCTTGATTTGCTTATCAAAACATTTCGAGGAAAGTTCTCGAGTTTCATTTCTTCTCTTTACAGGACCTGGAAGATCCTGATCCATGCCAAACTGCATTGCCACTCGATGCGGGCTGTACTGTTCTGCACACCCTATTCCAACTAATTCACATGCTCTCAAGCATCGAGTAAAGGACTTCGATTCCTCATCAACGTCAACAAGCACCCACTTCTCTTCATCACCATAAATTTTGTAACACAAACTCTCCACGGCTGTGGCATAAGGGCGCCACTGGAAACTTCCTTCAGAATCTAGGGCCAATCTTACATTCCTAACGGTTGAACTATTCACATTATGCCATCTAGCTAATCTCGGCACTTCAAAGTCAGTCACATTAGGATTTGGTTGCAATTTTGTAAACCTCTCCCAGGCCCAAACCTGAACTATATGAAATGGTGACCAAATGGTGAGTTCTAACTTTTGATCATCATTGTCATCCTCAAAAGACAATAAAGTGGACATAGCTAGAATCTTTTTCTTGAACAACCTCAAGTCTCGGTAAATGCTTGCAAGAAGGGCAGGTCCAAGTGCAATTCTGATACCTCTAGCTAGACAAACAGCAATTGGAAAAACATGTTTGGGAATGCTCAAATTTGGGAGACTGGGAAAAACAAACCTAGACAACCACAGTGACAGAAAAGCCTCGTGCTCGACTTCGCTGTTGTTTTCCATGAGATATCTAATCCAGGAAGAATGGTCCACTTTTTTGCTTTTTGACCGCCTCAACAGTTCTCGGATTTCCATAAGCTTTTGTTCGGCTTCTTGCAATTCCTCTGTTTCAGGAGGGCTAAAAACAGGGGACCCCAAAACAGAGTACCCTGCAACCAAAATATCTTCCAAGGTGATTGTTGCTTCACCCCAAGGAAAAATGAATGTGTTAGTTTCGAAACACCATTTCTCTGCTAATCCAATAAGGAAATCATCGTCTCTTCCTATTTGGTAAAGAGAACTCATGACTGCTTGATAGATTCCAACTTTTCTCCATGTTGCTTCATGCAAAGCAGCCATTTTATCAACCCATTCTTTCCACCTCCTTTGTGCATACCTCCAACCATGGAATGTTATTCTTAAAGGCCACTTTGTGGGTTCAAAATTAGAGGGCAAGGAGAAGTTGTAGTGTGAAGGGTGTTTGGGAGTGTTTTCATCTATGGAAGAGGTAATTGAGGGTTTGATAAAATGGGCTGTTCTAAGCGTTGGCTGCCCATCACCAGAGAGTGAAACCATAAGTTCCTTTCTCGTTTCAACAATGGTTCCTTCTGATTTCTCCATAGAAAAAAAAAGGGTGAAGTTTCTTGCAGAGAAAGAGGAGGAGAGGTTCGGGCTTAGGGAGAGCCAAAGGTTGCTGACATGATTGTTTCGAGCTCGCAAAGGAAGTTAATGTGACGATACAATTTCAAGTATTCAAAGCTTCCTCTGGAATCCATACCTCCACTAGACCTCTTCCAAATCAGGTGTTAAAAAGAATAAAAATAGAGGCGGAAAAAATGTCATTATAATAAAGTCAAGATCATGATTGCCTAAGAGGATTAATTTAATTTTTGGATGCGTAAGAGGTGGGGAGAGAGCTTTTGAAAATGGATAAAAAGAGATTCTGTTTATTTTGTTTTAAAAAAGTGTTTTTATTTAAATAATACTTTTTACTTTAAATAAATTCTTTTAGTGTTTTCTTTTTAATATATTAATATTAAAAATAATTTTTTAAAATAAAAAATATTATTTAAATATATTTTTAAATACACGCTACCGGGGATGGAATCTACAAAACGTTACTCAGTTACCAATAGAGCCTTTCTGTGGCTTTGTTAGAGGGTGTTTTTTTTTAATTTACATTTAAAATTATATTTATATGCATTTTAAAAATATATTTGGTTTTAAAAATATTAAATTAATATTTTTTAGTTTTTTTTTAAATTTTAATATTAAAAATTAAAAATATATTTTAATATATTTTTTAAAAATAATTTTAAAAAATATCCCTTGTCAAAATACTAAAAACTCATCTAATACACTGGAAAAGAAATTTACAATAAAGCCAATATAGCGCTTCTTTAATTCGAGAAACATTCATTGCGAAGAAAGAAAAGGAGCTAAAACGTTTAGGGCTTGGACTGTGTTTCGGTGCGAAAGTCAAAGTTTGAGGTTTTTGTGGCGAGGGCTTTGGACTGAAGAAAGCAAGGGTGGATGCAGCTGGTAATCGTGAAAAGGCATAACTTTTCTGGCACACCGGAAAATCAATAATAAATTAATAGAGGTTAGCTACTGTTAATAGAGGTTAGCCTATTAATGATGTTGAACTAGTGATTTGAAACCTTTTTATTGCAAAATCGCCCTCCGCCCATGGTGTACGTTGTGGTTAAAATTGTATTCCAGAGTGTTTAGTTTGAAAAAGTATCATCATATTGTATGGAGTTAAGTTTTATAATTGTTTTTATTAAAATACATTTTTTAAATTATTATTTTAATATTTCTGGATTTTTTAAAGTATTGATATTAAAAATAAATTTTAATATATATATATATATTATTTTGATATATTTCCAAACAAAAATTACTTTAAAAAATAATTATTACTATACTTTCAACACACTTTTAAGCATCTTTTTAATATTTTAAATGCTTTTTTAAAAGTGTTTCAATAGTATGTTTTAAAAATATATTTGTATTGAAAAATATAAAATTAATATTTTTGATGTATTAATATTAAAAATAAATAAAAATTTAAATTAATGTTTATTTTTTATTTTTTATAGTATTGATATATTGATATACAAAATATAAAAAAATATTTTTATTTATTTTTAAATAAAAAAGCTTTTGAAATGTAAAATCTTTATAATATCAAATGTGTACTAAATTTAAGTTTTTTTAAAATAATTTTTAAATATTGATATTAAAAATTAAAAAAAATTATTTTATTATATTTAAAAAAAAACTCTTATAAAATACAGGACAAAAACATAAAAATGGATTGCAGCTTTGTTGCAGAAATACTGCTCATCCTTGCAGCAGATACAGTTTAGGAAACAACCATTTTCTGATCCTCACACTGCAGACACTCTCTCCATAGTTGTTGTCTTTATTCTTTTTAACATTTCAGTGTCTATCAATTTCTCATACCAAGAACAAAACCTAGCTCTTGGCCTTTCCTTTGTGAAAAACGCCTTGAAGAGTTTCTGCAATAATTGGTTTCCTTAATTCTCCCACGACACAAACTTTTGGGATTCTTATCAATACATAATAGGTCCACTCACCACTTTGGAAACCCGGGAATGGAAGAGGTGAAAGAAACTATGCTTGATGTTAGAGAAGAGCAAATGTTGTCATTCACTGGTGACAGCATACCAACTCTAAGAACAGCCCATTTCCTCAAACCTACTTTGGCCACCAGTACAAGGTCAGTCCCCAAGCCCCCTAAATGTTCTCTGTCTTCTCTACCTTCTACTTTTGAGCCTAAAGAATGGCCTCTGAAGATAAATTTCAGTGGTTGGCAGAAGCCTAAACTGAACTGGGCAACATGGGTTCATAAGTTGAAATTCAAGTATCAGTCTTTATGGAAGAAGGCTGGAATTTATGAAGCCATCATGCATTCTACATTCATTGTTGTAAGAGACTATGATTTTATCATTGGACTTGCAGAGAAATGGTGTCCTAAAACCAACACATTTGTATTTCCTTGGGGAGAAGCAACCATCACCTTAGAGGATATGATCATCTTGGGAGGGTACTCTGTTTTAGGCTCCCCCGTTTCTTCATGCTCTGATTATGAAAGCAGAGAATTGAAGGAAATTGAAGATAAACTAGCTGAAGCTGGGAGGAATATCAGCAGGGGTAAGGTTATTAAGCCTTGCCAATCTAAATGGATGGAGAAGTTCATGGACAGCGGGAGTGAAATCGAGCACGAAGCTTTTCTTTCACTTTGGCTGGCAAGGTATGTTTTTCGAGATTCTGATATTGCACTCAAGGACCATTTTTTTCCAATAGCAATTCAAATGGCAAGAGGGGAACGTATTGCACTTGCTCCAGCAGTTCTGGCTAGCATTTATAGAGACTTGAGTTTGTTGAAAGAAACAATTGTTTTTACCACCAAGTTAGAGACTTTTGAGGATGGTGTATTGGCACTAACAATTTGGTCACCGTTTCTGTTAGTCCAGATTTGGGGTTGGGAGAGGTTTCCGATGTTTCAACCGAAGCCCCTTTTCCTCAAGAATGGTGATCCCAGATGTGCTTTATGGGATAGTGTGAAAGGTGTCAAAGTTGAGAATGCAAGGCTGGCTTTGGATTCAGCTGGGGAGACTTTTCGATGGCGGCCTTATGCAAACCCAGGAGTGAGAGGTTGGCACTTCCCGGAGTTTTACAGAGAGAAAGGAGAATGGCTAGACCTGGGATCTAATGAGGATTTGTTTTCATTTTCCCTATGCTTGGCAGTGTCCAAGATGGATGGTCTAGGCTGTTCAGAACTGTATTTCCTCATCGTGTGGCAATGCAATTCGGAATGGATCAAGATGTTCCTGCTCTTGTAGCTCGATCAAATGAATGCTGCAAATGTGCTTCGAAAAATTACATTAGGTCATTTTCGAATTCCAAATTCTATTTTCCACCTCGGTTATTCGAGTCTGATGTTACCATTAGATACTTGAACTGGTGGAGAGGGTCGGTGCAAGAGGTGACTAAGGATGTGACTGAAGGTGTTGTGCGAAGGAAACGAAGTTTCAGAAAGAGATCAAATCGAGTTCCATGGGTTTCAGTAAAGAATGAAGGCAATGATTTAGATGTCCCCCCTGGTTTTCCTCCCAAATCTGACAGGATGAAAGAAGGGGATGCGGCTGAGAATGAAAAAACAACTTCGGAAGATATATTAAGAGACTGTAGCCTTCATAACAGTTTAGACAGAAGGGAAGGTACATCTGGTTATATTTATGGCCTAGCTCACAGTCCTTCAATTGTAAAAACAGGCGGTGCAGGTTTTGGAAAGATCCAGGCGCTGACAGAACCAGAAGGAAAAACCACGCAGGTTAAAGCTGGAAAGGATGGTATGCAAAGAGCCTCAGAAGCCGCAGATGCGTGCATAGTTGAGACCTTTCAGATCCCAGTAAATGAACTTGATGCTCGGGTTGCTAGGCTTGAGATGGTAATGGCCAGGATAAAAACAGCAAGATCATGTTTGTCAAAAACGCCACAGGAGAATCTGCTTCCCTGGTGAACTAAGGGCCATGCATTAATTACCATGCCGAATTTTCTCCAATTTTTAGTATCACAGTAGTATCTGATGAATTACAAAAGCTAAACGTATGAGATGTGCTGCGCCATTCTCAGCTACTCTTTCGTCTATATGATTTCATTTAAGTGCATGTTTCCTTTGTTGCTTGCTAGGCTCGGAACACTTGCAATCCTTAAATAGTTCTGCATTTCTGTGTAAATTGCTTGCTTGAATTACAAACCTTCTCTGGATTTTTACCCAGCCTCGAGTGTAATCAGTGAAAAGTAAAATCATGGAATATTTTCAGTATAAAGTATAAACAGGATGATTTTAGATAATTTTCTGTATAAAGTATTACCTGTGATATTTCATATAAAAAACATTCAAACTATTTTATTTTACTATTCTTTTTGAAACCATGCTAATAAGAAAAATATGTTAGATAAAGGGACTTGGTGAGTGTTTGCGTTTGTTTTGCATTACAACATGTTTTTCAAAGTATTTTTAAATTATTTTATTTTAAATTAAATTAAATTTTGTTTTTAAATGTTTTTAGATAATTTTGATACGTTGATATTTAAAATAAATTAAAAAAATCTATAAAAAATTATTTAAATATATTTTAAATTAAAAAACACTTTTAAAAAACATTTTACATCCCAACAGTAAAATAAGACTTAATTTATATCTTGATTAATGTTCGCACCAGCACAATTCTCTTTGTGGAGTAATAAAATCTATTATATTAAATTATATATCTCTTAAAATGTATGTAAAGTAATGAATACAGTTACAAAATGGTTTTCTCGATATTATAAAAACAAGTCCCATGTTTCAGTTGTGAAGCATATCTACTCATTTCTGGTGTTTCTCTTCGATAATTAACTTTTTTCAAGGAAAACATGGTGAAATCTAGGGTTAAGAATAAAAAAAGAAGATGGAAGGGAAGATGAAGCACAACAATCAGATTAGCGAGAAGAACAAGCATCATAGGTCTGGTTGCTGAAATATCGTATTTTAATAAGAAGTTCCAGTTTTCCAGGCTGCAACAGTAGAAATGACAAAGATCCCTGCTGAGAAGGCCAGTAAACTGTCGTGAATGAAGAAATTCATGGATAGTGGCAGGCTGGCAGCGAGATTTAGCATGAAGCATTTCAAGGTATACTCTCCCATATACTTGCGATTCCATCAGGAAGCTTGTTTTCTCTATTGTAATTCATGTCGCTAGAGGCAATAGAATTGCACTGCACTTGCACCCAGGGGCGGAGNACCGGGGGGGGGGGGGGCTGGCAGGGGCCCCGGCCCCTGCAAGGAATTTTTTTTTCCAGTCTTCTTTAAATTCATTCTTAGTATTCTTATAAAACACTGCATAAATCACAGCATTTTAGCCCCTCTTGATTTTATATTCTAGTTCCGCCCCTGCTTGCACCTGCTGTTCTTGCCTGCATTTACAGAGATAGATATGACGTTGTTGAAAGGGAAAATCGCAGAGTCAACCTTGTTGGGGATTCCAGTGGGAAAATATGATGGTTTAACAGTTAAGCTTCGGTCATCAACGCAATCAGTTCAGGTTTGGGTTTGGAAGAGGTTCAATGAACTGCAGCCGAAGCCTAATCTGGTGAAGAGTGGGTACCCTAGGTTGGCTCGGTGGGACAAATTGAAACAGAAAGTTGAGAATGTTTCGTTGATTTTAGACTCGGCAAAAGAGAGTTTTAGCTCTGGAAGACTGGGATTTCTCCAAGTTTCATGGAGAAAAACAAATGTGGGCGACTGCTGGTTCTAGTTTGAATGAAGATTTAATGGCATTTGCTCGATGCGTCAGGATTTCAATGCAATTCGGAAATGATGAAGATCTCTCAGGTTGTGTTGGTCAATGCTCCAACAGACCTGCTATTGCATGGGCTGCTGCTTACAGCAGAGGACACTTTACACCTATTATACTGAAAAACACCCCAGAAATAGTCACAGTATGCAGTTACCAATTGACTTGTGCTGACCCTAACACGCCGTCTACTCGGCGCTGTCTGTCCATACTTTATATAATTTTTTTTTATTATTTTATTAAATTATCTCTAATTCCATTATATACAAAATTTATCCAGTTTACAGTTTCTATAATTCTGTGAACGTATAATAAAATTAGGTAAAATATTATTAGAAATAAAATTGAGATTATAATATAAATAAATTTAATTTACCTTAAACTAATTTTTTTAAAAAAATATTATTATTCACATTCACATGAACAGTGTAAGTAAAATCAATTAAAATTCACTTGACTTTTCAGTAGTTTTTTGAAAAAAATTATTCATGTAAACAGTGTAACTGTGGATGGTGGAGGGATGCTGCACTGTTCATTAAACAATGCAGCGTGGTGTTGTTTGAAAGGCATGAAAAAAAAAGCATGCGTGGTGCAGCCCCGGCCCCTGCGTTAGTAAAGATATCAGCTATATGACTTAAAGATTTAACAAACAGAAAACATATAATTTTTTTTATCTAACTTGTTTTTGATAAAATGATGGTCTACTTTAACATGTTTAATTCGATCATATTGAATATGATTGTGTGCAATCTGAATTGTTGTCTTATTATCACATTACAAATTGATAGGATCTGTATACTTGATCTCTAAATCCTTCAAAACACTCGTGGTCTATAACAACACGTATTCCATAAGTCATTCCTTGAAATTCTACTTTTACACTAAATTGTGCTACAACTTTCTATTTTTTACTTCTCTAAGTAATCAAATTCCCTTCCATAAAGGTCAGATAACTAGATATAGACCTCTTTATTGTTTGATCTTCTGCCCAATCTGCATCAGTATAGCCTTTAATATTTGAGACACCATTCTTCGAGTACAATAAACCTTTATTAGGTGTACCTTCAAGATATCTCAAGATCATGTAAACCACATCCATATGCTTCTCATTTGGTGTATGCATAAATTAGCTCACAATACTTGTAACATATGTTATATCAAATCTAGTATGGGTTAGGTAAATTAACTTACCCACAAGTCTTTGATACTGACCCATATCTGTAAAGACTTGATCTAGAAAGATTTCAAGTCAATGATTCATTTGTATTGGGTTTCAATAGGTTTGCAAGCTAGCACCTCAATCTCACTTAGAAGAACTAATATGTATTTATGTTGTGAAAGGAAAATTCCTTATTTAGACCTTGCTACTTCAATACCAAGAAAATACCTTAGTTGTTCCAAATCTTTCATTTTGAATTCTACAACAAGTAACCTCGCAATGTCCTTATTCTTTTTAGGATCATTACCTAGCAAAATCATGTTATCTACATATACAATCAATGTCGTAACCCTTCCATCTTTATGTTTTACAAATAACATATGATCTATATTTTATCTATTGATAACCAGTTGCTTTCATTGCCAAAGTAAACCTCTCAAACCAAGCGTGAAGAGATTGCTTTAAACCAAACAGAGATATTTTTAGTTTGCACACTCTAACTTCATATTTGGAACTTTGTTTTATTTTAGATGAAAGTTCTATGTATACCTCTACCTCTTCTTCTAGATCACCATTCAAGAAAGCATTTTTTACATTGAATTATTATAAAGGCTAATCTGGATTTGCAGCAATGGATATAAGAATACAGATGGTGGTGAGCTTGGCTACTGATGCAAAGTTTTTTTGGTAGTGAATACCATATTTATAGGCATAACCCTTGGCCACGAGTCTCTCTTTATATCCATTAATGCTTCCATTCACTTTAAGTTTAACAATGCATACCCATCTACACACAATCACCTTTTTTTTTCCTGCTAATAACACAACAAGTTCCCAAGTTAAGTTCTTCTGTAACATTTCCATCTCTTCATTCATGGCTTTTTTTACCTTGAATCTGCCAATACATCCCGCACAATATTAGAAATAGATACTTTGGATAGTTGATTAATGATTAGTCCATAAGATTCCAAAATTCTATGAAAAAAGACATAGTTATTGATGGAATATTTAACATTAGTTTTAATGTCCGGCTAATATTGTTTCTTTGTAACACCTTTATTAGGTCTTTATGAATACATGAGAGGGTTAACATGTATCCTTAGTGGTGGGATTATCCAGGATATTTTGGAAAAAAGACTTCCTGGTTGATGGTGTGAGTAAGTAACTCATTGCAGTTTTTTCCTCACTGAGGTTTGTCGCTTCTGTGTCACTAGCACACAATTCAATCATCTCAGCTTCTTCCCCACCATGGTTTACAGCTCCTATGTCACCAACATTATCCTTACAAAGGTCATTGTCCAATGATAAATTCCTCTTATTTAGAATAGTTTAGATATTAATGAAGGAAGTAACATTATGCTCATTGTTATTCACCCTTTTTTCAAATGTCACTAACTATATAAAAACACCATCACCCTTACTTTTATCAGAAACAATCTAGCAAAGCTTACCCTTTCCATACATATTCTCCCCTTAAAGAGGAGAGCCTAAGTCGTTCACTAAATAATAAGGATTTATTTCATAAAAAAAAACATCAATAGATACATGAAGCTTGTAAGTTTGAGAGCAGTAACATCTGTACCCTTTCTAAAAATTAGAGTAACTAACAATCACACAATATTGGGCACAAGGATCAAGTTTGCTATGAAAGACTTTGGGTATGTGAACATATATCATACAACTAAAGGTTTTAGGTTTCAAGTTTGGTTGATTGGGTGTGTAAAAGAAGGTTTATAATTTTTAGTATAGGGTATGGAAATTAATTACCTAGAAAGGCACTCTATTGATAATGTAGACAGTAGACTTCACAGCCTCTCCATAATAGAAGGGGGGCATATTTATTCCAAAAAAAGATGCACATAACACCTTTATGATCTGCCTATTTTTCCTCTCTGCAAAGCCATTTTATTGAGGTGTGAAGGTGCAAAAAGCATGATGTCTAATTCCTTGTTGTCGAAGATAATCACCAAGCTAGTTCTCAAAAAATCCCATGGAATTGTCAGATTTCCACACTTTAATTTGTTTCTAAAATTGAGTTTTCACTATATTGTAAAATTTCTAAAAAGTAATACTAACATCACTTATCATATGCAGTAAGGATACTCATGTTATATAAGTGCATTCATCAATAAATGTAATAAAATAATGAGTTTTAGGCATAGACAGGATTGCTACAAATCCCTAAATATCCAAATGAATAACCATAAAAGGTTCAGAACTATTGTTGAAAGAGTGGAAATAAGGTTTACACTGGCTCTTTGCCAATACACAAATGTCAAACTAAAAATCCAAAATATACAATTTTGTAAACAAATTAGGTTTTAATTTCTAAAGGTAACTAAAGAAAAGATGTCCTAGTCGTTTATGCTAGAGCTACACCTTAGACAGCTTCCTATCAAGTTTTAGGCATAGACATGATTGCTACAAATCCCCAAATATCCAAGTGAATAACCATTTGCTAGTTGTTGTCAATTTTAAATATTAGAGGTTACCTACCATAATTATGAGTTTTCTTGGTTAAAATATCCTAAAAAAAACACAATAAAAAGGCTAAAAAGTAACAATGCAATTGAGTGCTCAAGTGATTTAGCTTACAAATAACAAATTACATTCAAGACTAGAAACAACCAATACTATATCAAAAGTTATGGCAATAGTTAGAGCAATAAAACCCTTTCCTGTAATATGGGAGATATCATCATTGATTGTAGATATGACTTGTTGGGATGATGAGCGAAGATTTTATAATTTACTAGAGTCTGTAATCATATAATCGGATGCATCAATATCAATAATCCAAGTATTATCCATAGTAATAGCAGAAGAGAAAGAGAAAAAAAAAGAGGGTATGGATTCAAAACTTTTATTTTAATTATTATAATTTTTTATTCTTAAAATAAAGGAAGTAAGAAAACCTCCTCGCATGCCAGCTTGGTTTCTCCCACAAAGGAAGTAAGAAAACCACGTATGGTTTCTCCCACCAACTCTCCAATGTATGCATTCTAGGTAAGACTATCTGTACAAGGAAACAACTACAATCTTGGAATCCACACGTCTCGCCAACTAATGCACAATCATGCCAGCTAACAATATCAAAATGGTAGACCCCTGATATTTGCTAAAGAGAAACAATGAGGCCCTTCTCGGCCCTCCCCAATCTATCCCCGGAGGTCGATGTGCATGTGATGTGTCTTCCCACCATGATGATCCTGACAGAACAAGGCCTAGCACCATTCGAGTGTCCTAGATAGTTTGATTAGTGTGTCTTCCCCATTTTATTTAAAAAAAAAACAATAATAATAACTCAAAAGCATGACTGAAGGTACGACATAAAATGCGTGTTGCTTGAGATCTGGTGGTTAAAAGCCTGGCTGGCAGTCTACGATTTATGAGAAACCGTTTCAAATTATAGAAATTAAAACAGCATTTTCTGGCCTTATCGTGCGATATCGAAAAGATACGCGCGAGAGATCAACAAAGCTCGAGCGGAAGACTTGAGATCTTCGTAGATTGTTAATCAAAGATCCAACTCCTCTTTATAAATCAACGGATATTGTGAAGAAACCTTGTCAATGTAAACACAACTTTTCAATTTCAAGAGAAAGGAAGGAAGTCAATACGGTCGAGCAATTGAGGGAGTCTGCAACTATGGATTCGATCAAGCCTTTAGCCCCAAGCCGCATTGTTTCCAAGTCCAAACACAGGAAACAGTGGGTACGAACCAAATCTAGTTATATTTCTATGTTTTTCTTCTTTTTTTTGGAAGAAGTCGATATATTGAAAGGATTTCTATGTTTTTCTTAAAAAGATTATTCTTAATGCTTCTTCTTGACTGGTTGTTGCTATATATCATGTCATTATTCCCAGAAATTAAAAATAATTATTATTCTTGTACATATTAAGAAGAACAGAGAGAGGAGGGAAACGATGGAGCGATTGAAAACAGATATGATCGAGATCAGCGAGGGACAGAAACGCATCAGAGAAGGGCAACGAGAAATAAGACAAAAGTTCGAAGAGATAGGATCTGAATGCCGCAGGCTCAAAGAGGAGACAATGAACATTGCCAAGCAGAGTGATTACAACCAAGTCAGGATCAACCTAATGTTCCGCATCTTGAAAGCCCGTGAAGACAACAACTTTGCCCATGCTGATCACCTTACTGGACTCCTCCGGTTGGTTAAATTCCCTTCGCCATTTCTTTTCTTAATTCTTGGGATTTCGGATTTCATAATTAAACTTGCTATCGAGGGAATCTCACGGGGAGGGGGGGTTACATAAGTTAACGAAATCAAAATAATAAAAGAATCAAAATGCACTGTTGATAATTATTTTTCTCTCCGTCATTGTGTTTCTAATCGTTGTGTTGCCAGCGAGGAAATGGAAAAGCAGGAACAAGGAAAGGCAGGCCTGGTTGGCTGACTAATGATCATGGAAAACAACGAGCAGTTTGCCTTTGCAGTCACTCTGGATCGTCTTTGCTTTTTAAAATGAAATCATCAGTCCTGAATTGTATTGGCATTAGTCTTCCCTTAATATCCTTCTTCCTTGGATGGAGTTTTCATTTGATAAAAGGATTTGCGTTCTCTGTTCCGAGTTAAATGTTTTGAGTTATAATACATCCTATATATGTGAATTGCCAGGCGATGCCGCCGGTTGTTATATAAACGGTATAAGCATTCGGTTGAGTATAGCCTGAGGTAATCGAAGAAGAAGAAGATAGGCACACATAATTAAACAAAATGACAAAAAATACCAGAAGCATTGAGGCTAAATAATGCAACCACATGCTTTATGTTAGAGAAACGTAAAGTCTTAACTAGCCTGTTTAGCTTTGCTGTATTCGGTTGTTTTTTAAAATTTATTTTTAATATCAACATATTAATTTTAAAATAAAAAATAATTAAAAAAAATTATTGTTTTACAAAACAACCGTGTGGGATCAATAACAATCAGTCTCGAAAAGTCTCAAATACAAAGCCATGTGTATAACAACTTGTAATAAATTTTATTTAGTTTGCTTATTCATGTTTTAATTTTATTTTTTAAATATTACTAATTTAAATGTTACAAGTTTCAGCATCATTATAGGTTTATCTAATTATTAGTTTTAATATTTAAATTTTTTTATTAAAATATAAGTAAACTAGTTTAGGTATCCATAATTATAAAAAAAACTTGTTTAACTTTGTCTCGGGTGCCGAAAGGTGTTTTCCATGGGATTTATTATTAGTTTGATTAGGGAGAAGTTAATTTGTTTGCGTTTTAAATAAAGAGAGTAATGATTTAAACACTTTTAAAAGTAAGAAAAATTGAAAGTAGTAGGAATATTTTTATAGTAAAAGAATCATATTATCCTTTAAAAAAAATATGATGAAACTTTAATTTAGATTTCAACATGATTATTTTGTAATTATGTATTTGAATTAAAAACAATTAAGTCTTTATATATATATATATATTATTTTGTATTTCTTTCCAAGAGTTTAACATGATGTCAAATATGGAGTTGGAGTTATGTTATAAGACATTTAATTTTGTGGTATTTTTTATTTTTTGTTATTGTAAGTTATCAGTCAAATTAACCCTACTAGCTAAAAGTTGTCTAATAAGAGATGTGTAGGACATGTGTAGGTCGGCTAATGCTGGCTATAAATAGCTACCATGTCTGCGAAGCTATGCAGGTAAGAGATGTGTGTAGGACATGTGTAGGTCGGCTAATGCTGGCTATAAATAGCTACCATGTCTGCGAAGCTACGCAGGTGTGCTCGTGGAGACAAAAACACGTTTGCAGAAAAGAGTGCCGTGGGTTCTGGTAGTTCCAAGAAGAATCACATAAATAGTCGAGAAATTAAATACTTTAAAGTGGTTTTATGGAAAACATGATTTTCTATAAAAAATAAAATTGTTAAATGGCTTCACAATTCACGATGACGAGAGAAAAATAAAGTGAAGACTTTAATTATACACCAAATCTTCGATATACCATTTCTGTCATAAAAAAACTGGACGATGTGAATGTAATAAAGTTAAAAGAAGTTCCCCGACCATATCCAAAGTACAACAATCAGATTATAAAGCATATCTACTTTTCTGGCGCTGCTCTTCGACAATCAACGTTTTTCAAGTAAAACATGGTGAAATCTAGGGTTAAGATTAAGAAAGAAGATGGAAGGGAAGATGAAGATGAAGATGAAGTGCAACAATCAGCTTAGCGAGAAGAACAAGCATCAAAAATCTGGATCGACAAATTAATATCGTATTGTAATAAGAAGTTCCAGTTTTCCAGACTGCAAAAATAGAAATGACAAGGACACCTGCTAGGCTGCTAGGAAGGCCAGTAATCTGTCGTGAATTGAGGAAATTCATGGGTAGTGGCAGCGAGATTTAGCATGAAGCATTGAGCTTGTTTTCTCTATTGTAATTCGAGTCGCGAGAGGTAATAGAATTGCACTTGTCTTGCCAGAATTTATAGAGACATGACTTGGTTGAAAGGGAAAATCGCAGGGTCAAACTTGCTGGGGATTCCAAAGGGAAAATATGATGGTTGAACAGTTAAGCTTTGGTCATCAATGCAATTAGTTCAGGCTGGGGTTTGGAAGACGTTCGGTGAACTGCGGCGGCCGGAACCTAATCTGATTAGGAATGGGTACCCTAGGTTGGTTCGGTGGAACAGATTGAAACATGAAGTTTGAGAATTAATGTTTCGTTGGTTCTAGACTCTGATAAAGAGAGTTTTAGCTCTGGAAAACTGGGATTTCCTCAAGTTTTATGGAGAAAAAGAAACGTGGGCGACTGTTGGTTCTAGTTTGAATGACGAATTAATGGAATTTGCTCGATGCGTCTGGGGTTTCAATGCTGCGTGGAGTTGGCTGTTCAGAACAGTAGTTAACGGCATAGGGTTGCAATGCAATTCGGAACCGACGAAGACCTTTCATGTTGTGCTGGTCAATGCTCTAATTAACAGACCTGAGATTGCATAGAGCTTAAAGCTTTCGTTGAAGACCTTGAGCAGATGATCACAAGAATAAAAGCAGCCAGATTAAAACTAAAATTGTTAACCTAGCTAGCCTTCTCCGTGAGAATGATTTGCTTGGTTTTATTTTATTTGAATTCATGGCTTCTCTTCTTCTGTTGGGTATGCTACTAACATGGTAGGAGGCATTGCAGCAGGTTCCTGTATGGGTAACTCCCACCATTGACAACAGATGCAAGACAAGGTTAAAAGGATAATAGAAATAAATATATTCGTAACTATGGCATGAAGTTATCATCACAGTGTGCAGACAAATGCCGTGTGCTGCTGGAACCAACGCAGAGTCTTCTAGGCGTTGTCCGTTCTGCCACCCAATCCTTACTAGATAAGCACTGGAGAGTTTTTTATTTATTTTATCCAGTTGATTTGAAGTGTTGTTTTCATCTAAATTTTTCTAAGAACGATATTTTTTTTTAATATTAAAAGTAATTTGATATTTATAAGATTAAGACTAAAATATCGTGTTGTCTCATTCCGATTGTGATAATTTTATAAATTTTAAATACAAATAAATTATGATAAATAATTTAAAATTAATAAAATATTAAAAGAAAATTTTAATATTAAAATAATGATATATTAAATCAACTTAAAATTTATATTTATAGTTTAATTTATAAACTCTACTTAAAAAATTAAAAAAATAAATTAAGGTTGTTAAATGATCAAGAACAAACAACAATAAGAATTTTAATTTTTTTTAAGTAAAATTCATTATACATGTTGTTGATTATTGAGTTATATAAGTAGTTTGTATATAAAAAAATAAATTTAGCATAGTTATTAACCTTGGTTGATTTAGTGGCTAGACTAATATGAATTTGTTAAAAGACCAGTCGGTGCAATGACTGAGAAAAATCTGGTCGACTCATGACTGGGTTGAGATCTAATATTATTTTTTCAAATGTGATTTTTTTTGTACTCTTTATATATATATATATATATATATATTAGTTGATTATTAACACTTTTTAATATTCACTATGTATATATACCAGAAAAAAATTATTTTTTTAATGTGAGATTTGAAACTCTTTACTATATATTTTATATTTTTTAAAAAAATTATTTTTTCAATGTCGATTTTCAAGCCCTTTCATATATATATGTATATTCTAAAAAAAAATATTTTTTCAATATGTGATTTGAAAATCTTTCGTATATATATATTATATATTTGCAAGAAAAATATTATGTTTTTTCAATGTGAGATAACAAATTTTTTAGTTTAAATTCTTCAATTTAAAAGAATAACATGAAAAAAAATATCATCTTTTAGTTTAAATTCTTCAATCTTTTAGAAAAATATCATCTTTTATTTTTTAAATGTGAGATTTGAAACCTTTTAATATATATATATGGAAAAAATTATTTTTTTAATGTAGAATTTAAAATCCTTTTACGTACATATTCTATGTTTTTTAATACAAAATTTAAAATCTTTTATTAAACTTTATCTTTCTAAGAAAAATATTTTGAATAAATCCAATTAACCTGTCTACCTTCAGAGTTGATTTAATAACTTTGGGATGGAAGGAATATTTAAAATAGTCTTAGAACAAGGCACATTGATTGTTTGATATCGATTTGAAAAGAGAAAGTTGCTCTCTCGTAATGTCTGCTTTTAAAATCAAAAGAATCTAACATTAAACGTGGGTGTTGTTGCCGTTTCATATTTTTATTTTCTGTTTTCAATAAATAAAAACTTTTTTTTTCATAATTTTCTGGTTTTTTCATTTTGTTTTAATGACCAAGTTATTAGCTCTCCTAAGCATCACTACCTTTATTTTTCGATATTTAGAAGTTATTTTCAAGAACAGAAACCAAAGATAGAAAACGGCAACCATGACCATGCCAAAAGGGCCTAGACAAAAGCTCTACAAGACCAATCCACGAAAGTAAACTCCATTGAATCAAGATTTGAATGTGCTGGGCAATGAAAGCCCACGGTTATGAAAATTAAAAAAAAAAAACATCAAAGGAATGCTTGACTATAAATGTAAAACCAAGCCTAGTCCAATAAATCCATGTAAAAATCCGATAATTCAGAACCTAGATTAATTGCTAACTCAGTTGATGTTCATGATTTATGACCTAATCAATTTAATTACATTAATGTTGACCATGATTAGTCAAGATTTATCCTAGTTGGAAGAACAAAGAAAGTCCATAGAATCTTGACCTGATAATCAGGATCATTTTCTTCGAGCAAGCAAATTAAGAGTCTCAAACAAGAAAAAAAAATACATATTTAGTTAAAATGATAGAGATAACATGAACTGGGAGTAAGAATAAACATAATTGGTATATAGATTAATTGGAATCTTACCAAAGATACACATCTACAAGAAATTATTGAGCTGATTAAAGAGCAAATCAGGGCATTTTAATAGGCAGGGATACTATAATAACCTCAACTACAATTGTTATTTTGCAAATATAAATGAAAAGCAGGAACAAGGAAAGGCAGGCCTGGTTGGCTGACTAATGATCATGGAAAACAACGAGCAGTTTGCCTTCGCAGTCACTCCTGATCGTCTTTTCTTATTAAAAATGAAACCATCAGTCCTATTCCTTAATATCCTCTATTCTTGGATGGAGTTTTCATTTGATAAAGGATTTGCATTCTCGGTTCCGAGTTGAATGCCCGGCGATGCCGCCGGTTGTTATATAAACAGTATAAGCATTCTGTTGGATATAAGCTGAGGTAATTGAAGAAGAAGATAGGCACACATTGTGTAATGACTTGAACACTTTAAGAAGTAATAAAATTTAAAACCGGGAAGAAGAGCTTAATCATCGCTTTCTACTCTGCATGCACGGTAAAAATGCTATATTGCCCATGAAATTAAAAAATAAAACGATGGAATCTATGTTTGAGGGCATCTAGGTCTTTTCAGTATGATTGTTTTGCAATTATGCATTCGGATGAGGGGCAATTAAGTCTTTGACTATGTATACAAAAAAGATTTTAGAATTAGTGGGAGGTATCCCTGTTATGTAGACAGTACATGCAATGCATTCCAATTCCAATGGTCAAATATCATTGTTAATAACAACGTTTAAAACGACGGGTCATCCTTTTTGCGGTGGTGGGATGCTTATTCAAAAAGGAGGTGCGATTGCGCTCCCGTGAATATTTTTCTTTTCTTCTATTTTTTTTTTTACTTTTGGCCTATAAATTCTTGCCTTCTTTTTTAAAAGTCAACTGTGTCTTCCGATTTGTTTATGTCTATTTCAGTCTTTATTGTTTGTAATGTTGTTTGCTTTTGCTTTTAATGCATCTTGAGCTTTAATTGTTTTTCATTTGTGTTCATAAGTATTTCATTTCATTTAATTATAATTAGGTATTCATTCTTTTTTATGATTAATGTTCGCATCCGCCCAATTCTCTATGGACAGATAAAATCTATTCTATTAATGCATGTTAAGTTAATGAATACAGTTGCAAAATGGTTTTCTCAGTATTCTAAAAACAAGTCCCATGGTTCAATTATAAAGCATATCTACTTTTCTGGCGCTGCTGTTCGACAACTAACTTTTTTCAAGGGAAACGTGGTGAAATCCAGGGTTAAGATTAAGAAAGAAGATGGAAGGGAAGATTAAGATGAAGATGAAGATGAAGTACAACAATCAGATGTGCGAGAAGAACAAGCATCGAAGTTCTTCTGGATGGAGAAATGAATATCGTATTTTAATAAGAAGTTCTAGTTTCCAGACAGCAACATGACAAGGACGCCCGCTAAGAAGGCCAGTAATCTGTCGTGAATGAAGAAATTCATGGATTGTAGCAGCGAGATTTAGCATGAAGCATTTAGCTTGTTTTCTCTATTGTAATTCATGTCGCTAGAGGGAATAGAATTGCACTTGCACCTGCTGTTCTTGCCAGCATTTATAGAGATATGACTTTGTTGAAAGGGAAAATCGCTGGGTCAACCCTGGTGGGGACTCCAAAGGGAATAACTGTTAAGCTTTGGTCATCAATGCAATTAGTTGAGGTTCGAAGAACTGCAGCGGCCGGAGCCTAATCTGATGAGGAGTGGGTATCCTAGGTTGGCTCGGTGGAACATTGAAACAGACAGTTGAGTATGTCTCGTTGGTTTTGGAGTCGGATAAAGAGAGTTTTATTTGGTTTTCGTATACTATAGCTATGGAAAACCGGGACTTGCTCAAGTTTTATGGAGAAAAAGAAATGTGGGCGACTATTGGTTCTAGTTTGAATGACGAATTAATGGCATTTGCTCGATGCGTCTGGGATTTCAATGCTGTGTGGAGTTCGCTGTTCAGAACAGTATTTCGATGGTTCGGAACTGACGAAGATCTTTCATGTTGTGTTGGTCAATGCTCTAATTTAACGGACTTGAGATTGCATATAGCTTAAAGCTTTTATTGAAGAGCTTGAGCAGATGATCACACGAATAAAAACAGCATGATTAAGACTAAAATTGGTTACCTAGCTAGCTTTCTTCGTGAGAATGGTTTGCTTGGTTTTATTTTATTTGAATTCATGGCTTCTCTTCTTCTGTTGGCTATGCTACTAATTAACATGGTAGGTTTGTTACAGTGTTAAGTGTGCATGGGTGCACACCTAGGCATGCTGTCCAATACCAGGCCTAAGGGTGCTGGCAGCCATACCAACGATGGGATAAATCAGCAGCATAGATTTATGTGGCTAAGGGTTTGTCAAGAAGGAAAATCGGTAGTGCAGAATGTTGGGCTGGGCGATGGGAATGCCCAAGCCAGACAAGGAAACTTGTCAATGGCATAGGCTGGCGAGAACTGGGGCTGTCGAGAAATACGGGGTAGCGCAGGATGTTGACAAACATGAGCTTGGCGATGGAATGCCCAAGCCAGACAAGAAAACTCGTCAATGGCATAGGTTGGCGAGAACTGGGGCTGTCAAGAAATGCGGGATAGCGCAGGATGTTGACAAACATGGGCTTGGCGATGGAATGTCCAAGCCAAGACAAGGAAACTCGTCAGGGACATGGGCTGACGAGAATTAGGGCTGTCAAGGAATTCAGCAGCGCAGACACTGGGAGCCTGTACGCAGATGAGAATTCGGCAGCGCAAGATTTGGCTAGCTTGCACGCAGATGCGAATGTGGCAGTGCAGACATTGGGGCCTGCACGCAGTTATGAATTCAGCAGCGCAGGATTTGGGGTCTGCACGCAGATGTGCATTCGGCAGCGCAGACATGAGGGTCTGCACGCAGATGCGGATTTGGCATCAAAAGATTTGGCGACCTGTACCCAGGGTGCGCGCACTCAGCAGCGCACAACAACTTGCGAAAGTCAGGGGCTTGACTTTGCAAGATGCAAGACTTGGACGAAGGACTGTCCAAGGCATGTGGGTGATTCAGCAGCAGATGAAGCTAGAGCTGGTAGACGGGACTGCCAGGCAAGCATGCAGAAAGTGGGAGCATAACTGGGGTGTTTCCAAGTTGCTGAAGTCATGAAGCACATGGGGGAGGAAGTTCTCCACTATATCCTGGAAATAGAGATATGGGTGAGCCATTAATGATCATGGAGATCATAGGGGAGTACGTGCCCACAATGTCCTGAAATATAGGGATCATTGGGGGTGCCTTGTAGCTCACACAATTGGCTATAAATGGTGATGGCAATTCTTTATTGTATAGGGAGAATACATAGAGAATAGAATGCATAGAGAGGAAATAACGTATGTAAACTTGTTGGTGTAGCATGCGAATTCTGTGCATAGCACACGTTGTGTAATCCTTTGTTGATGAGATAAATAAAGGTTGAGAGGTATTCTTGTATTCTCGGTATGCTTGGTTAAGAGCAATCCTACTTGTGTATTCCGCTTGTCTTTAACATGGAAAAGTGGGGAAACCTCTCGGGTGAGGAAAACACTTAGTTAATAGGCAAACACAAGTGGATAAATGAGGGAAGGCTGAGTCTAGCGAGGAACTAGGCTGCCGCACGGGTTTATTCGCATAGCAAAAAATTTAACCCCGTGACAGTAGGAGGCATTGCAGCAGGTTCCTAAATGGATAACTCCCACCATTAACAAGAGATGCAGATCAAGGCTTCAAGGATAAAAGAAATAAATATATTCATATTGTAACCAACGCTCCAGACATACGCAATTCCTTCACACAAACACGGAAAACAACCTGATCTTCCATACAAGCCATATTACCCCCAGCCTTAGCTACCATCCATCACCTTAAACACCCAGACACAGCAAAGTTACTAAGTTGTTTGTTTGCCGGAAAACAAATCAAGCAGGAAAGCATTTTGGCTTTGTCACCATCCATTTCAATATGTCAGACAAAACTCTGCTGGAATGTTTAGATGACATATGGTTTGACTCCTACAAACTGAGAGTTAATGTGGCTAAGCACAGAAGAAAAGATGAAGTGACGAAACAGAAACCAGTGGGAAGAGGGAAACAAATATCCAAGCACAGCAACAAAGCCAAGGCCCCCATCCGTGTAAGAGAGAACCGAAGCTATGTTGAGGCAGTAAGATCAGGGAATCAAGTGCATCAAGCGTCGAATGATAATGCCACAGCACGTGTTCGGAACTTCATCTCTTTCAACAGTACAGATGAGGAAATTTTATGGTTACGAAGTAGTCTTATAGGCAAGATATCTCAAGGAGTAGATTATGCACAAATCAGACATAGATTAATTCAGCTAGGCCTTGGCTTCTCTGCTCTCCGTTTCTTTTGGGGGTTCCCAGGCAATCATAAGCTATGATGGTGAGAAGTCTATTCAGCAAGCCATGCAGAGAGCTATGGAATGCTGGAAGCTCTACTTTGATGAAGTTTGCCCATGGATGGAAGAAGATGTAACAGAGAGTCGTCTAGCATGGATCTACAGCTCTCATCTGCCTATCTCTGGTTGGAGTCTGAGATGTATCTCAAACCTCCTCATGAACCATGGACGAGTGATCGGTTTTGACAAGACCAGCCTAAAAATCTCTGAACTTCACAGCGTGAAAATCCTTATAGATACTCACTTGCCGGAGATCCATGGCTCTATAGATCTGGCAAAAGGAATTTCATACTCTATGGCAGAAGTTCAAACCACATTACTTTAGGGAGAAGATGCTGACATTGACTCAGATAATGAAGTGTCAACTGACCTGGCTTTTGACCTCAAAATTTGCAGGTTGGCTATTGCTGATAAGATTTTTGGGGCTGATGACAAGGCACAGAAAGCGCAGTCCGCATGGGACTTATGAGGTCTACGATCATAGCTATTCTGCCACCATAAATGCCACTGACAACACGGAACGGATACATATCGTTGTTGAAGATTTCTTTCCAAAAATAGCAACGCCGAGTACTCCCAACAAGCTTTCCCAAAAACAGTTACAGGCAACAAACGGGGCCTTGTCTTATACGATGTGAACTCAGCAAGCTCGGCCTTCAAAATATTCTCTTTCTTGCCACAACTTTATACTCCTGTTAGCGGCAGGGGTGAGAAAAAAAATAAAAACATTGATTAAACTGAGGGAGTTAAAAAAAATAATTGAAAAAATAAAACCATAAAGAAAACTAATTAAAAAATTTTAAAAACTAATCGGTTCGATTTAGGTTTTATAAATTAAAATAAAAACAAACAAAATTGAATAAAAAAAAAAGAAACCAAGTTAAATCTAAAAAAACCAATTTAAATAAGTTTTTGTTCTAATCTACAGCCTGAACAAATCTATAGCAAAGTTGTCCGCAATAAAGTCAACAAAATAATCAATGTGGGAGAAGCTCTGGATCTTGGTAATTTAGCTCTCTTGAAAAACATTGCCAGGCTTATCATAAGGTAGTTAGAAAAGAAGACGGAAGATTGGTGGTAACAATAATGAATAGTAAGTTCTCATCCCGATCTTTTAATTCTGTCATGATTATTCTTTCTTGGAACTCCTGTAGCTTAGGTATGATGAGGAAGCAAAGAAGAATCACGAAATTAATAATACTATATAAGATTAATATATGCTTCCTGCTGGAAACTAAGCTGGCTAACTATTCCATTGGCTTTGTATCTCGTATTTGGAATGAAAATCATGTGAGTTGCTTTAGCAATGATGCTCAGGGATGAAAATCATGTGAGTTACGTTGCACCATGGCATGAAGTTAGTGTGCAGACAAATGCCGTGTGCTGCTGGACCCAACGCAGACTCTTCTAGGCGTTATCTGTTCTGCCCACCGAATCCTGACATGATAATCACTCGAGAGTTTCTTTTCTTATTTTATTAATTTGATTTGAAGTGTTGATTTGATATAAAAATTTTCGAAAGAAAGAGATATTTTTCTTTAATATTATGACGAGTTTTGATATTTGTAGTTTAACTCACTGCCTATATAATTTGTATTCTTGTTTAATAATTTTATATTTTAAAAATATTTTATATTTATTTATATAATAATTAAAATAAAAGCAATAAAAACTAGTAGAATT
>SRLM01000197.1:6998-145192 GCA_015708895.1 Populus ilicifolia | reverse complement strand
ATATATATATATATATATATGTGCGTGTGTGTGCGCGCGCGCGCGCGCGTTCAAATTTCTGGCGTTATCGTGCGCTTACACGCGAGAAATCTACCATGCTCGAGCGGGCGCAAAACTTTTATACCATCCTAGATTGATTACAGATCTGAATCCTCTGTGTAAATTAACTGATATTGTGAAGAACCCTTGTCATTGTAAACACAACTTTTCAAAATTATAAACCATATCTACTTTTCTGGCGCTGCTCTTCGACAACCAGCTTTTTTCAAGGAAAGCATGGTGAAGTCTAGGGTTAAGATTAAAAAAGAAGATGAAGATGTAGTACAACAATCAGATTAGCGAGAAGAACAAGCATCAAAGTTCTGGATGGAGAATTTTCGTATTGTAATGAGAAGTTCCAGTTTTCCAGATTGCAGCTGTAGAAATGACAAGGACAACTGCTAAGAAGGCCAGTAATCTGTCGTGAATGAGGAGATTCATGGATAGTGGCAGCGAGATTTAGAAAGAAGCATTTAGCTTGTTTTCTTTATTGTGATTCATGTCGCGAGAGGTAATAGAATTGCACTTGCACCTGCTGTTCTCGCCAGCATTTATAGAGATATGACTTGGTTGAAAGGGTTTATCGCAGAGTCAACCTTGTTGGGGATTCCATTGGGAAAATATGATGGTTTAACAGTAAAGATTTGGTGTCAATGCAATTAGTTGAGGTTCGGGTTTGGAAGAGGTTAAAAAAACTGCAGCGGCCGGAGCCTAATCTGATGAAGAGTGGGTACCCTAGGTTGGCTTGGTGGGACAAATTGAAACTGGATGTTGAGAATGTTTCGTTGGTTCTAGACTCGGATAAAGAGAGTTTTAGCTCTGGAAAACTGGGATTTGCTCAAGTTTTATGGAGAAAAAGAAACGTGGGCGACTGTTGGTTCTAGTTTGAATGACGATTTGATGGCGTTTGCTCGACGCTTCAGGATTTCAATGCTGCGCGGAGGTGGCTGTTCAGAACAGTATTTACCGCATAGGGTTGCAATGCAATTCGGAACCGACGGAGATCTTTCAGGTTGTGTTGGTCAGAGCTCTGACAGACCTGAGATTCCATAGAGCTTAAAGCTTTTGTTGAAGAGCTTGAGCAGATGATCACACGAATAAAAACAGTAAGATTAAGACTAAAATTGCTAACCTAGCTAGCCTTCTTCGTGAGAATGATTTGGCTGATTTTATTTGCTTTTCTAGTTATATTAGTAACTCAAGTTTGACAAATGAAGCAGATGAAAGTGTTTGGGCTTTAGCTTTCCATGACCACCCGGGAGATTGAATCCCTGGCTTCTCTTCTTCTGTTGGCTATGCTTACTAACATGGTAGTGGAGCTTTGGACTGTCAGGCATGGCGTCACCACCCACCCCATATGACTGCTCGGAAGCTCTTCGATGCCAGTCTTCACATCTTAATGTATTCGCTTCTAACTTGTTTGGGGTCTTTTCAGAATGGATCTTGGTAAGGTTAAAAGGATATAAGAAATAAATATAGTAACCATTGCAGCATGGCATGAAGTTAGACAAATGAGGTGTGCCGCTGGACCCAACACACAGTCTGCCGGGCGTTCTGCCCACCAATTCCGAGAAGATCAGGACGTGAGAGTTTATTTGATTTTATCTAATTGATTTGAAGTCTGTGTCTCGATATAAAAAAGTTTTTATTTTTTTTTAATATTAAGATTAATTTGATATTTGTAATTTATCCCATTAAATTTGTTACAGGTATCTTTAACAGTTTAACAATTTTATTTTTTAAGATATATAATAATAAAAATGAAAAATTATAAAATTAAAAATTAACTAAATATTATAATATTTAATTGAAACCCTAATTATTTTATAAAAAAATTATAATAACAAAAAATAATAAAGATTATTATGATGACCATAATATTTTTCAATTCTAAAGAGAGTAATATATAATTCTTGAATGGAAAATATGAAAACAACAACAATAATTGAAGATTTTTACAACAACTAAATTTATTATGTATATTATTGATTATTGGATTAGGTATGTTTTACCTATAAAAAATAAATTTAATATTTAAGGATATATATATATATATATAAAATCCTTGGTGATTTTTTTTTCTTCAACAGGACAACATCCTTTAAATACAAACCATATCTTTAAAATCTATAAAAATATGCTTTCAATGTGAGTCCATAAAATAAAGATAAACGTACCTCTCATCCAACCAAACACTAAACTTGCGTTATCGTGCGATTACACGCGAGAATCCACCAAGCTCGCGCGGGCGGAAGACTTCATATTGATTACAGATCTGTTCTATAAATTAACAGCTGTTGGGAAGAACCTGGTCCTTGTAAACACAACTTTCAATTTCAATAGAAGGGAAGTCAGTCAATACGGGTGTCTGCAGCTATGGATTCGATCAAGCCTTTAGCCCCGAGCCGCAGTGTTTCCAAGTCCAAACACAGGAAACAATATTGGGTACGAACCAAATCTAGTTATATTTCTATGTTTTTCTTGCAAAGATTATTCTTAATGCTTGTTTGTTGTTTCTTGACTGCTTGTTGCTATATATCATGTCATTATTATTCCCAGAAATTAAAAATAATTATTATTCTTATTTATATATTAAGAAGAACAGAGAGAGGAGGGAAAAGATGGAACGATTGAAAACAGATATGGTAGAGATCGGCGAGGGACAAAAACGCATAAGAGAAGGGCAACGAGAAATAAGGCAAAAGTTTGAAGAGATAGGATCTGAATGCCGCAGGCTCAAAGAGGAGACGATGAACATAGCCAAGCAGAGTGATTACAACCAAACCAGGATCAACCTAATGTTTAGCATCTTGAAAGCCCGTGCAGACAACAACTTTGCCCATGCTGATCACCTCACTGGGCTCCTCCGGTTGGTTAAATTCCCTTGGCCATTTCTTTTCTTAATTACTGGGATATCGGATTCGATAATTAATCTTGTTAATGCTAGCTATTACAAGGAAGGAAACATAAGTTAACGAAATCAAAATAAAAGAATCAAAATGCACTTTAGATAATTGTTTTCCTCTCAATCATTGTGTTTCTTATTCGTTGTGTTGCCAGCGAGGAAATGGAAAAGCGGGAACAAGGAAAGGGAGGCAGTTTGCCTTTGCAGTCACTCCTGATCGTCTTTTCTTATTAAAATGAAATCATCAGTGCTAAATCTAGATATGTGTTGACATTAGTCTTATTGATTAAGGATTTTCGTTCTCTTTCCGAATTGAATATTTTGAGTTACGGTACATACCAGTGAATTGCCGGGCGATGCCGCCGGTTGTTATATAAACGCTATAAGCACTCGGGTGAGTATAACCTGAGGTAATCGAAGAAGAAGGTAGGCAGACAGAATTGAAGAAAATGAAAAAAAAAACAAACAAACCTGAAGCATGAAGGTTAAACAATGCTTTCTGTTAGAGAAACGCAGCAGGCATTGTTCAAGTCTCAAATGCAAAGCCACATGTGCAGAACAAATCGGAACTCACCTAGCTGCAGAAAAAAAACCTAATTAAGTTCATGCCCTTTCACTGCGCGCTTACATTGCACCTATTTTAACTTGATTTTAGGGGTTAGAAGATGTTTTATATATAATCCATTAGTCATTAACGTTTCTAAAGGGGTAAATAAATTGTGTAATGACTTGAACACTTCAAGAAGTAATAAAATTTAAAACGGGGAAGAAGAGCTTAATCATCGCCGTCTACTCTGAATGCATGGTAAAAATGCTATATTGCCCATAAAATTAAAAAATAAAATGATAGAATTTATGTTTGAGGGCATTTAGGTCTTTCTAATATGACTGTTTTGTAATTATGCATTTGGATGAGAGGCAATTAAGTCTTTGATTATATTTAGAAAAAAGATTTTTAAAAAAAATGGGAGGTGTCCATGCAATCTGGACAGTGTATTTGGCTCCTTCCAGTAATCAAATATTATTGTCAATGACAATGCTTGACAGGTCATTTTTTCTTGTGGTGGTGGGATGCTTGTTCAAGGAGGTGCAATTGAGCCCTCATGAATATTTTTTTTCTTCTATTTTTTTTCTTTCTTGGCCTAGAAATTCATGTCATCTTTTTCAAAAATCAATTGTTTTAATTTTGTTATTTTTATGTTTTTTTTTTAAAAACCAGTTATTTTTTAATTTCATCATTTATCTCGTTAGACCTTGAATTTCATGATTTTTTCCGTTTTTCTCTATGTCCTGTTCATATATTTCATGTTCCGGGTTTATTTGATTAATTTAGAATTATTCAGATTTTTTTTTAATGTTTTTTTTAATTTAAATTTTTTTAATCTAGTTCTTTAACATTAAATTATTGAATTTGAAACTTTGTGATTTCTATAATATTTATTTTTATAAATTATCTTTGTTTTATATTTTTTATCTTAAATTTATTTGCTGGTTGTTTTCAAAAGCACTTTTGTTTTTTTTAAAATTTTTTATTTTAAGTCACGTTAATCAAGGTACCTGACTTGAATTATCATCAATTGAATATAGTTTTTTCCTGCGTGGCAAACCGTGTAGCGTTGGAATATGAAACAGCAATTTTCGGTGCATAATCCCAGCGCGAAGGGACGTCGGGCGGGTAAAAAAGAGTGTGATTGCAAAGCAAAAGCAGTGGCGTAGCCGCATTAGCAAACCAGCGAAGCAGGAAAGAATCCAAGTTTAATGGACAGCAGACGTGCTCACAAAGTATAATGACTTTGGCTTTCACATAGATTGATGGCCACTAGATGTACTATAAGCTGTCTTCTTTATCTTTGTTGAATTTCTTTCTGTATAGTTCTAGAATATGACAGAAAGGGATTGAAAAACCCACCTCTGAAGTCAATGGTTTTCGAAAGAGAAACCCTTAATTCCTGTTTGAGTTTCAAAACAAAGTGAGATAATGTCTAGCCTTGCTATGGGATCATTTCTCTGTGTTCATGGCAAAATCATGCAACCAAAAATCTGTATCTGGGATTGGCCTTTTATTCTGATAAAAACAGAAAGTTGATTCTGCTGTGAACCTTGGGTCGATTCTCTTGAATACAACAGAAGCCGAGGTTTTCCATATATAATTGGAAGAATGATAATCATGTTGCTTTCGAACAGATCATAGTGCGGAGAAGGCCAAGCGAAGAGAATTAATGCCTCCTTATCTTAAATTTCATGGCAGGCATGGTGTGTGAAAAGTATATGCAGAAAAACATAAGAGAGATGGATCTCTGGTTACGAAGATGCTCTGATACACATTTATTTATGAGACTGGGGCAAACTATCATGGCTGAAACCAAAAACAACCACCACCCTGCATAAAAAGTATGAAACCCAGTGAAAGAAAGCCTAGAAAAATTAGAAATAAGAGAGCAGGGAACTCGCAAACGCAGCTAACCATGAAAATAAACAAACTTGTGGGGGAAAAAAGGCAGATAAATCCTCTCTGACATATATCATATGATAGTTGATATGAAACGTAGCAAGAAAGAAGCTCAGCACCCCTTTAACAAACCAAAAAACATGGAAAGCGATGAAAAATTGAAAGGACAGGAGCTTAAGCAACTCGATCATGGCCAAATAAAATAGGAGCAGTATAAACTAAAAGGGAAAGGGAAATAGTATCGTCCCCCTTCTCTTGTTGAGAGTCAACACAATCTGTTGGTTCCAAAAAGATCATAAAACTATCAAATAAAATTATTTGAGTATATTTAGTGTTAAATAATAATGTTAAATAATATTTTTATTTTTATTTTATTTATTAAATATAGAATAATATTTTTAGTTTAACGTATATATAATCTACTTGTATTTAGGTTAACTTGAGCACTTTAAAATAAACAAATTAATAAGAATTTTAGTCTTCTTCTCTTTCATGTTTGCATTTCTTTTATGGAACAAGATTTAATCTTGAATTCAGCTTTCATGGATCCAAATTTTTTTAGTGATATTTTGTTTTTTGCTTATGCAAAATCTGGTATTTCATCTTTCTTTCAGCTTTTGCAACTTATGTTGTGTTTTGGAGTAGTCGTATAATTTTAAAAACATATTTGTTTAGTTTCAACAATATATATTCAGTTTCTGCAATCTGGTACTTTGTCATTCGCTGCTTTTGCATTTTGGTTCTTTTTGTTTGTTAATCATGGCTATTGAAAGAGATAATTCACTTTAGTCTATGAGTGTGAGGTTGGATGAAAAAAATTATTCATGCTAGAGTTATGCAATGAAGAATTTTCTTAAGGGTAAGAAGATGTGGGGATATGTTAGTGAAACTTACGTGATATCTAAAAATACTAAGGAGGGGGGGTGCTATTATAATATATGCATGAGAAACAAACAATGCAATGATTATTACTTTGATCAACAATTCTGTTAAGCATTTCATAGGTACGCAGTTAGCAAAGTAAGAGACAACAAAGGGGTTTGAGATTATCTGCAAAGGTTATTCACATAATCAAATTTTACAAAGCAATATCAGAGGATGACATATGAGCTATTTATAAGAAGAATATGAGTATTCAAAAATTTTATTCCGTTATGACATATCTTTGGGGTCAATTGGCTCTTATAGAATCGATAGAATCAAAGGCATGCGGTGTCTATATTGAGTGTAGAGAGAAACAACAATTGATATAGTTTTTAATAACATTTCGCAGTGATTGAAAGGACTTAAAGGTTTAATTCTGTATTATTCTCCACTGTCTTCTATCGGTTCTATTGTAAATGAGTTATTAGCTAAAAAAATATATCTTTAGTCTTATTTTGGAAAGAGAATTCTTTTTGCTTTGAATTCTCCTGTACTAGTAATACCCTCTAAGACATTCTTTAATCAATCGAATAAGCCTTACACAAAGGTTGGCTCTAACGAGTGTAGTTTCTATAAGCAGAAAGGTCACTGGAAGGCTCAATGTCCCAAATTCAGATAACAAAATCAAGCTTTAAGCATAACAGTCAATCACAATCTAATGCTCATATACTACCTCAGGGTTATAGATCACCTCACCAAAATATTGCAGTAGTATCTTCATCAGGCTCTATCATAGATCCTAGTACTCTAGCTGAACAATTTTAGAAATTTCTCTTCTTACAGCCATAAGCAATGTCCATTTCAACTTTCATAAGTTAGTTGCTTCATGGTTCCATAAATATGTCATATTCTAAATAGGTCTTAGATTCTGATGCTTCATATTATATGTCTCCTGATTCTTTATCTTTGACTTTTATGTCCCATTTGCCTTTCAATCTTGTTATGACTGCTGATAGCACTCGTATGCCTTTAGAAGGTATTAGTTCTATTGTCACACCTCACTTGTCTCCTGCTAATGTTTATCTTCTTCCAAACCTCAAATTGAATCTTGCTTTTGTTGGCTAATTATGTGATTTTGGTGATTATTTAGTTATTTTTTCATTTTTTTTGTTGTGTACAGGATATGTAGTCTCATAAGTTGATTGGGATAGGCCATGAAGAGAATAAATTATACATTTTGGATGAGTTAAAAGTGCTAGTTGTCACTACTGTTACAATTACTGTTGATTTCTTTTTCTTTTCATTTGAGTTTCTTATCTTCTAGTTTTTATTTATGACATTATCATCTAGGTCATGTTTTGTCTTCTTGTTTGAGAGTTTTGGCATCCATAGGAGCTTTAGAAAATTTGAAAACCTGTGACAGTTATGATTATAGTGAATATAAACTAACAAAATTTTTCGTTTTACCTTTTAATTAAAGTATTTCTATTTGTTCTTTGCCATTTAACTTGATTCATTTTATTGTATGGAAACATTCTCATGTTGCCATAAAATAGGGTTTTGATATTATGTTTCTTTTATTGATGATCATACTCATTATTGTTGTGTTTATTTAATAAAACATTGTTCTGAATTTTTTGAGATATATGCATCCTTTCAAGCTCTTGTCAAAACTCAACATTTTACTATAATCAAATGCTTTAGGTGTGATTTGAGTGAAGAATATACCTTTAATAACTTTTGTCAATTGCTTGTCTTAGATGGAACCACCCACCAAATTTCATGCATAGATACTTCTTAACAAAATAGAGTTACTGAAAAAAAAAACATAAGCACATTATCAAAACTGCTTGTTCTCTTTTGTTATCTACTTCTGTTTCTAGTCAGTTTTAAAGGAGAAGTTGTCCTTACTATTGTAAGTTTGATTAATACAATTTCATCGTCTTATAGTTCAGGTTTGTCTCATTTTGAAAAGTTATATGGGCATGTTCCTATTATTTCTCCTTTAGAGTTTTTGGTTGTACTTGTTTTGTTCTTTGTCCTCATGTAGAATGCAGTAAATTATCCTCTCAATCTTCTATTTGTGTCTTTCTGGATCATGGTGAAGATAAAAAGGGATATCATTGTTTTGATTCAATAACTCAAAAACATTATGTGTCTCTTCTTGTTGTCTTTCTTGAGCATATCTTTCATTTTTATTCTATCAACTACATATACCTTGACTAGATCTGATATTATTCATATAAATCTCTTTTATGAGAATTCTGGTAGTTTATCATCTTAAGTTTTTAGTACCTAAGATATTTTTTTTCATGTTCGATCAATTTATACCCATCATCCTGCAGGTAGTGACACTATACTCTCCGGTATACCTGAAGCTTTATTCTTATCTACAACCCCTTAAGCTTCGTCTGAGATTATGGATCCACCTCTATGTCAATCCATACGCATTCATAAGTCTGCAAAACTACCAGACTTTGTTTATTCCTATTATTCTTCATCATTTAGTTCCTTTTTAGCTTCTATTCATTGTCTTTCTATGCTCTCTTCCTATAAAAGATAATTTTTTATCCTCTTTGACAACAAACTATGGATGAGGAACTTTCTACTTTACATAAGACATATACTTAGGTCGTGGTTCCTCTACCTCCTGGTAAGAGTATTATTGGTTGTCGTTGGACGCATAAGATCAAGACTAATTTTGATGGGTCTATTGAGTGATACAAAATTAGGTTGGTTGCAAAAGGATACTCTCAACAGTATAGTTTAGATTATGAGGAGACATTTGCTCTTGTTGCAAAAATGACTATTATTTATACTCTTATTATAGTAGCTTTGATTTGTCAGTGGCATATCTCCCAACTTTATGTTAAAAATATCTTTTTAAATGGAGATCTTTAAAAATAAGTTTACATGGGGCCCCCTTTTAGTGTTTGACATGACTCTAGGTATGTTTGTAAACTTAAGAAAGTATTATATGGTCTCAAATAAGCACTTCATGCTTCATTTGAAAAGTTTTTTATTGTGATCTCGTCTCCTAGATTTGTTTGTAGTAATCATGATTCTACCTTTTTTTTTATTAAATGCACTAATACAGGTCATATCATTTTATCTTTATATTGATGACATGATTATTACTGGTGATGACATTGATGATATTTTAGTTTTGAAGACAAAGTTGGCAAGACAGTTTAAAATGAAGAATTTGAGTTATCTTTGATATTTTCTAAGTATTGAGACTACTTCCTCACCTAGAGGTTTTTTTTTTTCTCAATCAAAATATATTGTAGATATTTTTAAGTGGGTTAGATTTACTAATAACAAGACCATATACATTCCTATTAAGGTTAATGTAAGGTGTTCTTCTTATGATGATATACCTTTGACAGATCCTACTTTATACTGTACTATTATTGAGAGCTTGGTATATCTTAACATTACTCATTTAGATATTGCATATGTTGTTCATGTTGTTAATTAGTTTCTTTCTTCTCCTTCTACTGTTTATTAGGCAGTTATTCTTCATATTTTACAATATCTTCGGGGTATAGTGTTTTAAAGTCTTTTACTTTCACACACCTCTTCCTTAGAGTTGTATGCATACTTTGGTGCTGATCATGATATTGATCCCACAGATCGCAAGTTTGCTACAGGTTTCTATATCTTTCTAAGTGATTCTTTTATTTCTTGAAAAAATAAAAAACAATATATTGTTTCTCAATTCTTAAATAAAGCAGAATATCTTGCTATGACATTTACTACCAAGAAGTTTGTTTGATTTATGTTGGTTACTTGCTGATATAAGAATTATGGTTTATGTTGGTTATTTGATTATATAAGAGTTACACTTTTTCATCTTACTTCTATGTATTGTGACAGCCAGAGTTCTATTCAAATTGTTTATAATACAGTTTTTCATAAGCGAACTAAGCATATTGAGATCAATTGTCATCTTACTCGTCATCATCTCAAGCATGACACCATTACTTTGTCTTTTGTTCCTTCTTTCATGCAAATGATAGATTTTTTTACCAAGTCGTTTTCCATCTCTCATTTTTGTTTTCTAGTTGATAAACTCTTGATACTTGTAGCTGCTGTATCATAATTTTAAAGGCAGATATTAAATAATATATTATTTTTTTCAATTTAACCTATATATAATCTCTTTGCATTTGGGCTAATTTGAAAACTTTAGAATAAATAGATTAATAACAATTTCAGCCTCAACCTCCTTCTCTTTTATATTTGTATTTTTTTTTTGTGTTAATCCGGATTAATTTAACATTTAAAATTCCATTATATAGATTTAGAACCATTTAAAAATGTATTACATAATTTTAAATAGTTTATTAAAAACTAAATTATACAAGCCAACATCAACCAACAGAAGATGAATGTAATAAGTAATGCAGAAGAACTGTTAGCAAACTGTCTAATCTAACTGCCATTCCTGGAAAAACATCGCGAGGATTCCAAAATTAAGAGTTAGCCTCAAAAGGCAATGATGAACACATGTTCTGGATGAACATCAACCCTAAATCTTATTAGGGGATCGATCCATGACAAGGTTCGGGTCATGGATTGGGTTGACCATTGATCCCAGTTAACACAAAGATAAAAATGATTATTATCATAATTTTAAAACTTGACTTGGAAGTCAATTCTAGAAAAGAATTGGGTCATGAGTTGGGTTAACTATTGACTCAAGTTAACGTGGAGATGAAATTGATTATTATCATAGTTTTAAAACTTGATTTAGGAGTCAACTAGGGCAAGACACGAGTCATGGGTTGAGTTAACCATTGACTTAGATCAACATAAAAATAAAAATAGTTATCATAATTTTAAAACCTGACTCAAATGCCGATTTAAGACTAGAATATGGTAACAAGTCGGGCTAACTATTGATCATGTAAATATAAGGATAAAAATAGTTATTATTATAATTTTAAAATCCAATTAGAGGCCAAGTTAGCTCACAAGTTGGGTTGATCATTAGTTAAGGTCAATATAAGGATAAAAAAATATTATTTTCATAGTTTTAAAACTTTATTTGAGGGTCAACCCAGGGTAAAACCCGAGTCACGGGTTAGGTTGATTAATAACTTGGGTTAATCCAAGAGTAAAAATAATTATTGTCATGGTTTTAAAACCTAACTAAAAGGTCGATTAGTGACAAGGCCAAAGTCATAGGTTAAGATAGTTAACTTAGAAATAAAAATTATTAATATTATAGTTGACCTATGGCAATATAAAAATAAAATTTTTTAATATCATAGTTTTAAAAATAGATTCAAGGGTTGACCCGATGTAAGGATTGGGTCACATATTGGGAAGGTCAATCCAGGTTGATCTAGGTCAACCCGAATTGATCTGAGTTAACGTAAAAATAAATAAAAAATTTATTATTATAGTTTTAAAACTAACTTAAAAGTTAACCCGGAATAAATAATGAATTTCAGATTGTAATGGTTAACTTGGGTTGATCTAGATCAGTGTATGGATAAAATTGATTATTATCATAGTTTTAAAATATTACTCAAGGATTAACCCGAGGTAAGGCTAATCCCGAGGTAAGGCATAGGTCGCAGAGCAAAATAGTTAGCTTAAGTTGATCCAAATTAAAAAAATAAAAATCAACAAGTTAATGGAATCATTTTTTTATCTTGAGTCAACCCAAGTTTTTTATTCCATCAAGTCAAATCAATTTTAATTTTAATTTTTTTAAAACTCAAACCAGTCTAAATCCCATATCGGTCAAACCCCATTCAATGTCTATCAAACACAAAACAAGACAATTTGTCTAGTTTAATTTGATCTAAAACACACTAAACACAAGATAACCAATTTCTATCAAACATAAAATAAAATAAATTATCCAGTTTAATTTAATCTAAAACACACCAAACACAAGATAATTATTTTAATTATTTATCTAATGTAGTCCTCTCTAATCTAGTCTTGTCCGATCTAGTTCCATCAATGCTATTAAGCATACTAGCTCGATCAATGCTATTAAGCATACCAAACACACCAAACATGAGCAATCGACAGTTTCTTTTTTCAATTTTCCAGTAAAAAATGTTCTAGTCACACCATAAATTCATTAGACTATTCTGTTTAAGATTATCACATGCAATTTATGAGTTTTGCTGGGTCAGTTGGACTTGAGTATTGATCCCTGCAAATGTTTAATTTTATTTTTTCTTCCAAAACTTTGAAGTGCATAGAAGAGCAGATATAGTTGCCAGCATCTTTAAGATGACGCTTCTTCTGTTAAACCCTCTGCAGTTTTTGGTCAAGAATGTATGGGATCAGGCTCTTGTATTGTTTTCTATGGGATAATATTTGGTTTAACTTGTACTCCATTCCATGCATAATGATTCAGTTTCTAGAGGCATGCATCACAAATGTGTGCCTTCACAGGGCAAACATAGAATGATGTAATGAAAGAATAGTCTAGAATTTTGTCAAACACAAAAATTTGAAGTTTATGCACAAATCAATTCCAAATGCTACATGACCCATCTTTATTCTAAAATCAAAAGCACCACCAACAAAACATTTTCTCAAGTCAAAACTGGAAACTGCATGATATATTTAACAAGACAATACTCCAAGTTAAGGATATAACCCATTACATCCTTGGCTCGAGCAACACTAGCTGTGAGTCAATCCAATCCATGTCCTGTTAATCTGGGTTACCAGGACGCCTTCCTTATGCCCTCCAACAGACCTTGGCTTGCCAATGAACGGAAAACAAGACGAGACATCCTAAACAGCTGATAAACACCACGAGGACGACCAGTGAAAACACATCGGTTTCTCACTCGTGTAAAGGAACTGTTCCTTGGCAACTTGGCCAGCTTATATGCATGTAGCTCACGCATCTCCTGAGGAAGTGTGGGATCTCTAACAAGTGCCTTGTAAAGGTTTCGCTTCAATTCAAATTTCTCTGCGAGCAAGCGACGGTGGTTATCTCTTATATTCCGATTCTCTTTGCGTACTTCCATCTTAACCAATAGGTTTTTCCCCTAAAAAACCAACAAAACACAACAAACATAATTCAATAAGAGACTTTTCAAATAGCAAAACTTTAATCATTCAGTAATTATTTCAAATCATACCACGTAGAAATTTAAAGAACACAATAAAACAGATAGAAAATTATCAAAATGCAGTTGAAAATCTCCATTATTAAAACCAGCTAAAGCATGACCTTAACCCTAAAACGATGCACAAATGTAGAAGAAACTTTAAGAATCAAACCCAGCACAGTCTATTACTCAAGAAAGAAACCCCATGATTGTCAACTGCACATCGAATTTCTAAAACAGAGTACCACTATAGAAACCTTTATCAATTTACAAATTCCAGAAAAAACAAACTGTTTATCAAAATCTTACCTAGGGATTTCCACAATGAAAATAGCAAGATCACACATTGGTACACAAAGGATTAATTAGAACCCAACTAAGCATCAAAAACCCAACTTTTTCTCAACAAAAGGATAATTTCCACAATGAAAATAGTATGTGCTAGAATGCAAGGATTGATTAAAACCCAGATGCATTTATGGGTTTCGGGATCCAACCATTTCCCTAGCTGTTGCTAAATCTATTACTCAAATTTAATAAAAATGAACATCAGATAAAACACAAAGAGACAGTGAACCAAATTTAGAAAAGAGCAAGACCCGAGTTAAATGATAACATAAATCTAGTCCATACAAAAAAAGGAATAAAAAAAATCCATTAAGAAAAAATTGCATGCCAAATGAAAAATTACATAAAATTGAAAACCCAGATCTAGATTACTTACAAGTCAATTGGGGAAGGGCACGGAGGGGTTAGGGTTTTAATGTTGTAAGAAGATGGAAAAAGTGGGAGGTCTGTTGAGAGGGTAGTGTCACACCAAAATTCAAATCCTCTCAATAGACAACACTAATCTCATTCGTCGACACTGATGTCATTATTCTCAAGAAAATTTCTACAAACATAAAGGTATGAATATATATATAGTAAGTTTTTAACCAGATCAAAGAGAATGAATTGGTCTCAACCTCTTAGTACTGCAAATTAACTTAGAATGGGAAGGAAAGCATTTATACCAACTTAGAATGAGATCATGAGATCATGATCGTCAAGGCCTTTATCAGAAGTTTTTGCTGCTTCGTCTAGAGGTGAAGGTAAATTTGAGGCTTGGGATGATAACAAGACTCTGCCATCTCTGTTTTCAATAGGCTTTGCACAAACAAAGCCATTGCAAAAATCACCAAAACAACCAGCGGTAATCCTTCCATTGTTCTACGCTTTCTCACTTATTAATTAATTACTGCCAGAATTTGCATTATACAAGTTTTGCTTTTTCCTCTCCTGGAGGAGAGTAGGTGGTGTAAAACAGTCCATTTCTCACTCACAATGCTTATTTTCTCCTTTTCATTTCTTATGGTTTCTGCAAAAGACATCAGAACAGATTCTAGATACACAAGTTTTGCATTTTCCAGTCCTTCAATGCTTTATCAATACTCCTCTGATCAACTAAAATAGTACCTTAGCTAAACTGATGAGATTTTAACGTATGAGAATTCCCGAAAAATAATCTAATAAAATGCGAAATGAGTCTGCAACCAACAAAATTTTCAGCTTCTGCCACATGGCACAGCCTAGTTTAAGGAAAAATGAAACAAATTACCTGCAAGGTGCTAATATCAAACTCTCCTGAGGAAAGGTCAACAACAGGCGCGCCGGTGTTTCGAATGTCCAACTTCCCCCCTTACAGTAATAAGAAAATCAGAATGTCTGGTGATCAGTTCGTCCAAAGATTTTAGCATAGAAATATAATTAGGCAGAATCGAACACAGAGACACAATAAACCAACCTTAGGTGCAGACTTACTCCCGCCGACAGGTCTGCTCGAGATTGGAGAGGACTGGAGAACAAAAGGGAAAGAAAAAGAGAAGAGAGGATTCGGCTGGAGAGTTAAGTGAGAATCCCTAGTTTTTCTTAGGTGGGTATAAATGTAATTATCTTGAACTTTAAGGTCATATCTATACTGTAGATCGGATACGGGCAGAGTTTTGGACCGGACAAAGCACTATCCATTTAACTGAACCCAGATTTTTTTATAATAAAAAATCATATTTATTTTTTTTAGATTAACTTGGGTATCCGGGCCAGCTTTCACGCACCACAACTAATCCCACGGGTCCTGAAGTTAACGACCATGTAAGCCTCCAGTGGCTATCATATGAGCAACTAAGGACTCGAACCTGAGACCACAGAGGGAGCAAACCCCTTGATCCAAAGTCCTTACCACTTGACCACCACCTAGATGGTTAAAAAAAAAAAAAGATTGCCATCTAAGTGTGGCTTATGCATTGGGCCCAATTTGTATTGATCATTTCCTCCGGTAATATCGGGCCAGCCCAAATTGGTAAAAACATTCTCTATGTTTTTCTTTGCATGCCAAAAACGCTATGATTTTGTCTTGAAAATAAATAAATAAATAAGATATATAGGCTATGATTTCAATTATAAACCATTTGTTAAATTAAATTTTTTTATTCTATTTTTTTTGGTATTAAAAAATGAGAAATAGGTAAATTATTTTTATTTTGCTATGTATCCGAAAAAATATTACTTTATGTTTTAATCTAAAACTAGGTTATTATTACACTACATTGCAAGTTGTGATAAGTTATTTTATGTAAAAAGATTTTATAGGTAATTGTTTTTTTAATATTAAGATAATAATATATTAAATTAATTTATTAAACTTGTGATTCAAATTATGAATAAATTAAATAAGTTTTTTTTATTTGTATAATAATAAAAAAACTATGAAGATCAATTTAAAATAAAATAAATATTAAATGATAAAATTAAAAAAATTAAATAAAAAAAATCTATGTTAAATAATAAAATTGAAAAAAAAACATGTTAGTTCATCATGATCATGGAAAAAGATAAAATAAAATATTCATTAAATATTAAAATATATTATACATATACCAATTGGAAAAAATTTTATTTTTTAAAATAATATGGACATAAAAGTTATCTATAATTTATTTTTTATAGTTCTTTGAAACTTTCCAATAATGATAATTAAATTAATTAAATGATGTTATATTCAGTCTTTTGCCTAGCAAATCTTGCAAATCTCTTAAATAAGGTTTAACTTGTAAAAACTTCATGCCCTGGAATCTCTAATCTAATTCAATTAAAAATTTTAAATTAATTTAATTTTAAAAAATAAGATTAGTAAAAAAAATATTAATAAAAAACCTAGTGAAACTAAAAAAAGAAAGAAAAAAGAATGATGATAAAATTTGATAGAAAAAATTAATGAAAATGCAATTTAATTAAAAATTAAAAATAATCCCAATTAAAATAAACTAAAAATAAAAAACATGATAATCAATTTTTTTTTAAATAATAGAGATGAAATTAAAAAACACATGTAAAAACAAAATGAACCTAGAAAAATATTACATACTAGGTTAAATCTTAAAAACCAAAAATTTATTCTATGCTAATTTTAAATTTTTTATCAAATAAAATAAAAAAAATAGCAACTTACACGTGCTAGCTGGATAGACCCATGCACCAATAAGGTCTCTTTTTTTTAAAAAAAAAATTAATATAATTTATAACAATACTCCTGAATGTAATTAAAACTTATAATAAAAACAATATTAAATCATGAAAAAGCCATTGCACGAGACATTAAGGATATCAATTTAAAGTAATTACACTATTAGAAAAACTTAAAAGTATAAAAATATCCTAAAGAAATAGGCATCAGATTATTTTATTTCAGAATTAAATAAATAATTTTATTGTACAATTTAAAAACAAAATTACCATCCTCCTTCATACAATTTAAAAAACAATTATATGATAGTGTAAAAAACACTTTACCATCCATGCCAAGTTCAAAGTTTTAACTATACCATTACAATTATTATAATGAATAGTATTCCACGTCTTGGGACTCTGGTAACTTTCCTTCAAATTACCACGGGTGCCATTACACTACATTGAGGTGACGGGTTCCAACTAGAAATTCCAGACTAGCTTCTTAACGATGAAACACTGCAGCAGGAATTACTTAGAAACCTGATCGAGGAGAGGAAGCATGGCAGCAATTTGAATAAGTAATCATCAATTGCATGAGCGATATTCTGGATATGAAATTAAAATACGAAGCTGGGCACGATTTTAAGATACCTGCCTGCTTCAAACTTGTTCAGCAGATGCAGAAATGCACAGCCGTAAAACTGGGCAATGCATGACTGTAAAGGAGAGCTGGAGATGTCGACATGAACAATTTCAACCTCCTCTGTAGCAACCTTTTTATTTATTTTTTGTCCATTAACAGCTCCTCCACCTTTAAAAACCTTCCACTTCCAAACTGGCAGCACCAACTGAAATTGGTGCATACAGGAATGGTGTACAGTAGTGATGCTTCCCGGACATATAAATAAATTGTCAGTGAAGAACAACACACAGATGCGACGATCCTTAAAGGAAATAAACAAAGATCAACATGTAAACTCAAAACATTAATGCAAAATATTGATTATTTAACAGCAGTAAGAACCAAAAAGGAATTTACAAATAAACATGCATACAGAAACTTTGGCAAATGTTGCTCGCAATAAGCACCAATTAAATGTGAACAGAGAAGGAGAAATAAAGTGAAGAACATTTGGAATGCAGCTATTTTACTTGCTATCATTATCAGGATCATTTCTTCCTTGAATAAGTTCTTATAAAAGAGAGATGAAACCATCAGGAGCATTGGATAATTGAATAAAACACTGAAACTTGAAGAGTCTCCGATGACCATCGTGAGAAATTTACATCCAAATTCACCATTTGGTTTCAACACGTCATGTAGGACTCTCCAAACATACATAAACAATCACAACAGAGGAAGTGGAGTGTGTGAGGGATCAGAGACCTCACGGAAACTCCAATTTACTAATAGCAATGCGTAAGAATAAAACACAAAGCTCGAATTTTGTTTTTTGACACTAAATTACAGTATCAGTAAATAATTTGATCATGTTATCTTAAAAGAAATGCACACCTCTCATAATTATTTTCTTCATCAATAGATATCAGCCCACTACTTTTCAATTTCAAATCGCTCATCACAGAGATGTGCAATGTTCAATCTAGCATTGAACAATAAATTTTGATGGGTTCAAGTGAAGAAAATGGAAGCACCCATAAGCAACCATTTGATCTAGCATTGAAAACATAAATCAACTTTCTGAAATCTTTTTCCTGAATCTTTTTGATATGAGAACATATCCACTAAACTTTTCTTTGGTCATAATAGCATAATTCCACAAAGGCATTTCAGAATCTGCTACATCCTAGGAAAACAAAGTCCTCCGTCCCAACCCAAACTTCTCCCTTCAACAAACTCATTTAACAGTACATGGTTCAGGAATGAATATCATATAAAGCAAAATATTTCAAATGGATACGAAACAGGAAATTGCAAGCCAAACGGTATGTTATAGCAATTAAGCAAGAGTGTGTGATCGTGTACAAACTTAAGATGTTATATATAAAATGTACAAATAAACAAGAAACATAAAATGTATCCCTCGGATACATTGTTCATCAAGTAGAATCAGTCCACTACTTTTACTTTCGGTTCTATTCTTCACAGGGACACAAAACAATATCTCCAGTAAACCAATAGCAAATGGATGTATAAACACATACACACTTTCATTCAAGAAAACCACATTTTCCGCAGTTTATCTTGGACAAGCAAATATTCCTTAATTTCTCCGTATTGGGAATCAACAAAATGATTCACCAATCCAGTTCACATTGTAAGACCCATCAAAGCAACCGATACAATCTCAAAATAAAAACGGGTGTTTCCAATGGGTCCAAATCATGAACTTCTTAATCCATTTTGAATGAACCCAGTAAAAAAATCCGACTTAAAGCAAAACCCAATTTTTTTAACAAGAAAACTACTATGCAAACATATTGAACAAAGAAATGACAGAAACCGACCAGAAGAAGTGGCACATCCCTCAGAATTGGTTAGTGATCATCAATGGAGATCAGCCGACTACTTTTAATTGAAAAATCAGTTCACTCTTCAAAGGGATACAAACCAAATGGAAAATCTCACGAGTAGAGTGTTAGTGAAGAAAATTGATTACTTTTGTATTTGTAGAAACAAGAACAGAAATGGCAGCGCTTTCAATTTATTACTCACTGTTTTCCGTCCATAACTTTTGCTTTATAATTTTTTTTCCAATATTATAATTTAAATAAAAAATAAATTAAGAATATTTAAATTTACAAAGCAAACCAAGAAATCTGTGCTGGGTATTATATTTATACAGACACACACTAATGAAAATCACGATTGAAATGACATAATGAACAATGTCAAATTCAGCAATAGTATTAAAATCGACAGCACCGGTGAGATTTCCACTATTAATAGTAATCAGCAGCATCAACATAATTGACAGCCGGGGCTAAGAATAAGTTTGGATGATGGATAGTCCAACTCGATGAAAACACTACTTTGATAAAGGACAGTTCAAGACACACAAAAAACACAACAGGCTCGGCAATATAGACTAGCAATTATGTAGCTGTGTTGAGTGGGTTGTTACAACAGTTACGATCATGGCCTAATGGGAGAAATGAATGTGCAGATCATAGAGATATGATTGCTGAACGAAGCATGATTGAAACACGGGGCAGAAAATGTCCCACTACTTAAAATACAAGAATGGTAGTTATATGTTTTATAACCTTTTATATACTTAGTCTATATATAGGCTAAAGAGTACTGACCGTGTAGGCAAAAATGTATAACATACAAGATTTGTGCATAGCACACGTGTAAATTTATGTATTTTTGTTGTTGTTAAGATTAATAAAAGTTTGAATTGGTTCTGTGTGTTTAATATACATCACGTCCTTCTTATTATGTGTTTCACTTGTCTCGTAAAAAGGGAGAGTTTGAGGAAACCTCTAGATGAGGAGAAACACTTAGTTGTCTAGGCAAATACGAGTGAATTGATAAAGCAAAGATTGAGTTTAGTGGGACTAGACTACTGTACAGTAGCTAAAAATTTTGACAAGAAATTAACCCAATGATAATTAGTATTAGAACACAGTTATGTTCTTGGCAAGATGACAAGATTGTTTTGTGGACAAATCCATAGATTGATTTGGGAGAGCCATTATTGGGATAGTTGCAAAATTGGTGGTTAAACTTCGTATGTCTAACGCTATAAAGGCAATTTAGGAAAGACTGATGCATTTTAAGGGTTTGATGGGTTAGATTCCTAAAGATAAAGATTATTCATTTCATGACAGGTTAGAGTTGGCAATGAATATCGTTAAAAGGGTTGATGGACAGTATATCAAACTCGTGATAAAAATAGGTCGTAAGTGGTACGCTATTGATGAAGAGTTGTTTGTCTTGAGGAGGCAGTTGCAAACAATACTAAAGGTGTTGGATCCTCCAAGCCAAAGGTTTTAGAACCAAAATCATTTGTTGGAACAAGGAGTTTAAAGAATCTGGACAACTTTTTGGGGGATATGGAACAATATTTTAGCGTGGCCAAAATCTGTGTTGACGGTCAAGTGGACATTGCAGAGATGTACCTAACGGGTGACACAAAGTTATGGTGGTAACCAAGGACCAAAAAGGACATAAATGCTAGACAAGCCGAAAAAAAGATATGATAGGGTCTAAAACAAAAGTTAAAGTAATAATTTCTACCCAACAACACATCTTAGATTGCAAGGAAAGAATTGAAAAGTTAAAGCATGATGGATTGGCAAGGGATTACATAAAGAGATTCAATTCTCTGATCCTAGATATTGACAACATATCTAAAAATGATAAATTGTTCAACTTTCTATCTGGACTTCAGTTATGGGTGACACGACAAAAAGATTGATGTCTTTTCCCAAGTGCAGGAGTGTCGAAGTAATAAATAACTCGGCAAGACAGGGGTCGAACCACAGGGAGGTTATTGTACAAATTATAAATAACAATAATACAACAACAACAATAATAACAATAACAACAATAATAGTAATAACAACAACAATAATAATAATAATAATAATAACAACAACAACAACAATAACAATAACAATAATAAAGAAGAAGAAGAAGATGAGAACTTTGAGATGAAATATTAAAGTAAGGATTAAACAATGATAATAACAAATGTCAAGGTTAGAGATTCCACTAATGGTATGTCAAACAAGTATAATATAAACTCTTATTATTCAATTGGAAACCACACAGAAAGGAGGTTCCAATCAGATTATAAATTGTTAACATAATTATATTAGTCATCTTATTCGATTAATGCTAATACTTGTAAATCTCGTCAAGCATTCATGATTATAACTTATGAACAACAAATCAAGTTCCTTTCATAGCTCAGGTGTTGGTTATACCATACAACATGGGCTATGAAAGTGCCAAGCATTTGTTGTACCAAGTGTTATACAACATAAATCAAGATTAGTCATTTAACAAACAAAGTATTAAAAAGTAAACAAGATAATAAATAACAAATATAAAACATGTTAGTATCAAACATTAAAGTCCATATTAAGTTTACATTATACTTATTCTTACACCATTAATGTAACCTTTTCACCTTGACATAATTAACTTAGTTAGACATAATGAAAGAAAGAAAAATAGATAAACAAAATAAGAACATAAAAGTTAACTAAGTAAAGGAAAGGAAATGAAAGGCATAAACATAATATTAATGGAAGCAAAGCATAAACATTACAAAAAATACAAAGAGAGAAAGGAAGAGCATGATCTTGATCTGGACACCAAGATGCCTAAATGCATGGCAAATACCTCCTTTTATAGGCCAAAATTGGGAACTATTGATTTGATGACTAATTAATAAGTGGGTGGCCAACTCTTGACTTGGTGATAATCCTTATCTTCTCTTGTCTGCCCAAAACGTCATTGATAACGTCAAAATTAGAGCCACTTGAAAACATAAAAGTTGTAGGCAATTGTCTCAGCTATCTTGTGTAACAAATTCAGCTCATTTGGACTTCTAAAACTTCAGATACGGCTAAAATACTAAACAATACTTGGGTTAGAGGACAGATTCAGGCTTCTTTGTTTTTGCTACAATTTGGACTTCAAAATGGCCTTTTCAGATCTTGGACTCCATAAAAAAGTTATAGACCTATGTCTTACCTTTCCATTCATATAAAATGGACCTAAATCTAAGATTTATAGCTCCAGATATGACTCAATTACCAAACAGTGTTCCCGTTTGGATTGCACCGACATCTCTTTTCTAAGTTTAATCATCTCTTTGCCTTTGCAATTGAAGTTCTTAAAGTCATCAATCAATCCTTTCATTTATGTGATAGGCTTGTATTTAAAATGGATATTTACCATAAATTAAAGGTATCTTATATTATTAGATAGATTATTATAAAATGTACTTTAGTTAAGGAGTTATTGATACTTCAAGTGCAAAATGATGATACAAAATCATGATAAAAATGCACTTTTGAGTATTAATCAATGGGCATAGTTAGAGTTAAGGAGGTAGAAGATTTCAAACTTGTCTTTAACCATTATCGTTGCCGATAGATTGGCAGAGTTTATAGTAAAAACCAGCGAAGGGACTACTAGAGCTTCTTAGTTTTTATCAAACCTTAAAGGGGAAGGATGAGATAAAAAGAAGAAGAAGAAGAAATTTGGTGGGGGCGAACCTAATCATGTTACTAACAATGGAAAGTCAGAAAGGAAGGTAATTAGTAAATGTTCAAAACCAAATTTTTACTGCTTCTTATACGATGGAAATCACTCTGCTAGAGATTACCCGAAGGGGGAAAAACTCAATACTATCATTATGAAAGATGGTTATAAAGACACTGCATATGTAAATCTCATACATATGTTTAATGGCTAAGATGGAATTTAGTCATGTTAGGACCAATTTGGAGGAGGTGGGTATGGTTAGGCAAAACTGCCTTAGGTGGGGCAGATTTGGGGTCTGTTTTGTGCATTTTATCAATTGAAAATAAGGGTGATAGAAGCAAAATAACTATGCTGGCATTGTGGCCAACAGACAGGCTATATTGTAATGATTAGGAATTCAAGGAACCTTGACAACGAGAACTGATTAAGGTGAATAATTTGACAACTAAGTCATGCAGAGATTTGGTTGAGGCACCAAAATAGATGAATTTAGTTTGGTATGTTGCCTTAGAGGGGAGGTAATACAACAACATTGAGGACGTTGGGAATCTGCACTTTGATGATGAACAGTTTGAGTGACAGATTAGTGATTGGGTTAGTGGGTTTTGTTGGAAAGCCAAAATTATCGCTGAGGATGATTTGCTATATTGTCTTAATAGAGAGCTAGTATGGGTGGCTATTCTATGTATCTTGATGTTGAGAGATTCAAAGTGATAAAAACATAGTGATATTGGTCTTTATTGGATTATCATGTTATGAGTTTTTAGTGGACGAAACATGCAACAAATATGGGGGCAATAAGGCTGTTATATCAACTAAAAATGATGCCATGAAGTGTCTTGGGTACAACAATAGGCATATGGATAAAAGGTTAGGAGGGCTTGATGCTGAAATGCTTTATGTATACATGCTTGGGCAAAATCATTGACGAGGATGATTTGGTATACTGCCTTAATGAAGAGGTAGTATGGGTGGCTATAATGTGTATCTTGATGTTGAGAGATTCAAAGTGATAAAAACATAATGATATTGGTCTTTATTGGATTATTATGTTGTGAGTTTTTGGTGGACAAAACATGCAACAAATGTGGGAGCAATAAGGTTGTTATATCAACTAAAATGGTGTCATGAAATGTCTTGGGTACAACAGTAGGCATATGGATAAAAAGTTAAGAGGGCTTGATGCTGAAATGCTTTATGTATACATGTTTGGGTAGGGTTGGGACTTATGAAGAAACTTTAACATATAATTACGTTGATCATTAAAAAAGGTCGTCTCATTTTGCTTACAAGTGGTTTTGTATAAAACAATTAGAGAGTTAAATAGATTTTATAGGGATTCATGTGATTCTTCAAAGTGGTTTTGTATGATGTTATTTATGAGAAAAAAGATGGAAGCATCATGAAAATAGGCTTGCGGGTTTACGAATTGGCATGTGCAATTGCTAATAAATTCTGGAAGACATGGAAATTAAGTGATCATAGAGAGGTGAAACTTTGTCTTTAGCCAGATAAGATTGATAAGATTGGTCTCAATGTTTTAGGTTAAGACTCAAAGTGTGTTTTGACTTTGTGAAACAAGCATGACCCTAGAGAAGGCTTTAGTCATAACTTAATTCTAAAACTAGTTGACAACGAGAATGTCAAAGTTTTCTAGGCATCATAGATTTGGTGGATAAAATTTTATTGAATGTGGGCAGAACCAAGAGGCTTTATGTGTTGAGCATAAATTTGTGACAGTTGGTAGATGTGATGTAGGGGTATTATAAGTCTGTTCGATGAGGGCTTCAGTTTCTTTTAGTGGGGGAGGTTTGTAATAAAATTAAAATCCAGAATGAATACGCTGATGAAAAACACTGCTAGAATGACACAATGGACAATGTCAAATTCGACAGTAGTGTTAAAATTGGTAGCACTAATAAGATTGGTAGCGTCGATAAAATCAGCAATGTCAACAGAATCGACAGTAGGGACAAGCAATAAGTTTGGACCATAGATAGTTCAAGACTTGATGAAAACACTACTTGGACGAAGGACAATCCAAGGTAGACAATATGACAAATTCAAAAGCATGGACTAATAGTTACACAACAATAATAATGAGTTGTTATAACAGTTATGATCATGGTTTCATGGGGGAAAATGGATGTCCAGATCATAGAGACATGGTTACTTAATGTAGGATCATGATTGGGATTGCTCCTCAAGACATTAAGATCATGAGATTATTGGTCAAAACCACGTATTAAGTTCATAGGAACATGAGGGAGAAAGTGCCCCACTACTTCTAAAAATAGAGGGATGGTAGTTATATGCTATGTAACCTTTCATATGCTTGTTTATAAATAAGCTAGAGAGCTTTGGCTATGTAGGCAAAAATGTATAGCATGCAAGTTTTGTGCATAGCTCACACATAAAAATTTGTGTATTTCCTTTGTTGTTGAGATTAATAAAGGTTGGAATTGGTTCTCGTAATAACATGTGTGTTTATATACATTACACCTTTTATACTTGTTTGTTTTGCTTGTCTCATAACAAGGAAGAGTGTGGGGAAACCTCTTGGTAAGGAGAAACACTTAATTGCTAAGTAAACACAAGTCGATTGACAAATGAAAGGATGAGTTTAATGGGACTAAACTGTCGCATAAGGGATGAAAAATTTGATAAAAAATTAATCTTGTGATAATTATTGGTTGTTGGGTTAGGTCTAATCTGCTCATGAGGGATGAGCCTAGTCCAAGTTATTAGATGAGTTAGTAAAGAAAGTAACCACTTCCTTAATTTATATATATAGGGACATAACTAATATGAAAAAAAAGAAGATTTTCATTGTTGAAAGAATATAGTTCTCTCTTTTTTTTCTCCCATCTTGGACTCTCTATATTAACTTAACAAGATTTATAAAGACTTTTGTAATATGGAATATCACTTTAGATTTAGTAATTAAAGTGGCACTAAAGTAATTGATTCAGGGATAAGAAAATGAATTATCACGTAACAAGTAAGTTTCCTTTTTAAATCTACAATGGTAGTGGAGCTATGGTTTTAATATTTTTGTGCAATACACCTATTGCTGCATAAATGTTAGTTGTACATTCTATGTTGGAAGAATGCTTTAATTAACTCTTAGACTAACAAAACTTTATCTAATGTATTATCATTCAAATTTGATGAAGCATTGAAGAATGAATAATTATAATTTGGATAGGATTTTGTCTTTTCTATCATTAATTAAAAAGACTCTTCTTTCAAATAAATAACAATTGTATAATTACCATTTGTTAATTAAAATAATAAAAATTATGTCTATTGAAAATTTGCTTTAAATGGCACAATTGCCAACTAGAGCAAATACACATCTGGAACATGGCAAACATGCAACTCTATTTGTCAATTGAAAAAAAACACAAATAAAAACGTAGAGTGACAATTAAATATTGATTAATTATGGTGGCGATTGTTTTTTAAAAAATAAAACTTGTGTTAATTAAATATTGATTATTATATTTATATACTTTTGAACTATTTTTGTTGTAGTGGATAGACAACTAGACCATGAAGTAGAAGGGCCGGGATGACGGCCAGCGAGGAGACAAGGTCCGCACACATTCGAGAAGAGAGGTGAAACTGAAAGTGGAAATAGAATTCCATATCAGCAGTGGTGGTTTGCTCCCCCCGGTTCGTTGATCCTTATTCTTCTGTTAGGTTTTTTATAGTGAGTTGCTTTCTATTCGAGTTAGGAAGCTAGTAGTAGGAGTGGCTAGATCTCCCTCGAGTGAGGATGAAAAAAAGCATAAGCTACCCTTTTGAATTGGCTCATGAACTAATGACATGATTATACCCATGTCTAGGTAACGTTCTTTCTTGTTGGCTATACTATACTATAGGCGTAAATGATCAGGTTTCTAAACCAGCATTAATTCCCCAATCCCGACAACAGCTCCAGCCAAGAGCAATGGCGAATGTGTTTTGGTAAGACTAACTTTCTCTCTACTTGATACCTATAAAAGTACCATTTTCGGAGGCTTTTCAGTTTGATCGTGCCTCCTTCTACGAAAATCCTGCCGCATTTTCTAAAGAAATGATCTTTCTCGATCCGCAAAGAAAGAAGGCGCAATTTAGGTCACAGCTACTTTCTTGCAACAACTATAAAACGTATTTTTCATTTATCAGAAGGCTTGTCGTAAGTGATCACAATCACAGAACCTTCAACCCGATATGATATTTCAGGTGTAATACTCGTGTAAGAGTGTCCCATACCCATAGTCAAGAGAAAGTAGGAGTGGGATAAAGATAAAGCGGTATTACAGAAGCGGCTTTAGGAGGTGTTCAAAAGACGACATTTAACCCAAGGGGAATGAACGAAGATAGAAGCAAAAACAGTAGCCAGATCCTCTTCCCCTAGTTGTCAAAGTCAAGGGAGCTGCTCTTTTTTCCTGTCTAAGTTAGTTTAATGACGCTCCTTTCCACTTTTAGACAACTACAAATTAATTATTTATTGAGTTATATCATTAATCTTGTTCATAAAATTTAAGAGGACATTGGTTATATGTATCATTGAATAAGTATACTGATTATGAGTGGTGTTTATGAGTTCTACATGGAATATCAAATGTTAATTATTCTCAATTTTATGCCTAAGAAATGGATGTTAGTGTGACTATTGTTGGAATATAGGTTAGAATCCTTAGATTTCAACAACCTCACTGGTGAAATGCTACTTAGAAAGGAATGTTAGAATACTGTAAAGGGTATATGACGCACTAAAAGAAGCATAAGTCATTTAGATGCTATTATTAAATTCATTTTATGGTTTGAGCAATATGAACTTGGAGTAGATGACTTAGATGAATTTGATGACGTAATTGGAAATCCTATTTATGTACTTGTAATATAAAATAATTATGATTTTTTTTTTCATTTTAGATGGGTCCATAGAATGATATAAGGCTCGATTAGTAGTAGAAAGCTATACTTAAGCAGAGGAAATTGATTATGAAGATACAATCTCACCAGTTGTGAGGATTACTTCAGTTCACCTCATTTTAAATATAGTTGCCTATATGAACCTATAGTTATACCAAATAAACGTTAGGACTACATTTCTCAATAAAGAACTAGATGAAGAGATCTATATGGATGAACTTTTAGGATTTGAGACTAAAAGATAATAGTGCAAAGTTTGCAAGCTTAAAAGATCCATATATGGTTTTAAACAAGCTTCTAAATAATGGAACGTTAAGTTTCATCAAGCTATCCTTAAGGATGGTTTTACAATGATGGAAGAAGACCATTGCGTGTATGTAAAACATTCTAATAATAGTTTTATAATATTATCTTTATACGTTGATGACATCGTAATAGCTGAAAGTAATAAAGAGGTGATTGAAACTATAAAAAAATAGTTGTCATCAAACTTTAAAAAGAAAGACATGGGTGAAGCCAACTATATTCTCAGTGTGAAAATCATAAGAGATCACACTAAAAGGCTTTTGGGTTTAATTCAAGAGATTTACATTAAAAATATATTAGAGCACTCTTATATGCAAGATAACAAATCAATAAAGACCCATGTTGATAAAAGCTTGAGCCCAAGTTGTAATATGTGTTCCAAAACTTTAAAAGAAAAGGAAAAAAATATTCAAAGTACCTTATGAAAAATATCCAAATCAATAAACACCCATCAGCGTAACTTATGTTAGTGTTGTCGGTAGTTTAATGTAAACAATGATGTGCACACGTCCCGATATATATTATATTATTGAATTAGTTAGCCTATATCAATCAAACATTATTTAGAAACACTAGATGATAGTTAAAATGATTTTACAATATCTGAAAGGAACTTCAAATTACATGTTATGTTACTAAAAAAAGAAAGATTTATGATTAATTAGTTACTCTAATGCTGATTGGGGAGGAGATGTCGACCAATCCAATTAACTTTGGGATATGTTTTCTTGCTTAATGATAGTATAATAATATGAATGATTAAGAAATAATCCTGCATAGCCTTATCTACTATAGAGGTTGAGTAAATAGCATGTTTCGCAGCAATATAAGATGCTATTTGATTAAAAAGTTTTCTGTATCATTTGAAAATTATCAAATCAGTATCAGACTCAGTGATAATTTATTGTGATAACATTGCTACAGTAACCATGGCAAAAAATCCAAAATACCATAGAAAGATCAAACACATCAAGATGATATATCACTACATTAGAGAAACCATCATTGAACATGACATGATCCTAAAACACATTTCTATAAATTCTATGGTTGCAAATCCACTTATAAAATCAATAACAAGGAATGCATTTGTTAGACAAGTGAGATCCCTTGGTCTATATAAAATGTAATTAGTAATATAACTAGTTTCTACAAATTCTATGGTTGCAAATCCAATCACAAAACCAATAGCAAAGGATACATTTATTAGGCATGTGAGATCCTTTAACCTATGTAGAGTGTAATTAGTTATATAACTAGTTTTAAAGATCATATGAAGGTTTAGAGTGATTGGGTAATGAATAAATGCTATTAGAATATCATTTTATTTATTATTTATTTAATGAAATATATTAAGTATCATTTAATACAATTTGTTAAAGTATATTGATAGACTTAGATTGACCCACTCACATGAGTAATGACTTATAACACTTGTAAGGTGAGTAGAGATGAGACTAATTGAGTTTTCATGTCTAATAAGCAAGAGCTTAATGAGAGCAATTTTAACTTAAAGTAACTATTCAAAGGTCACCTTGATTGGGACCAAGATAGGGTTCTTAAATTAAAAAAAAAATCAACATGAATGAATTCTCATCATTCACGTGTCTATTATAATTAAAGCCAAGTATAAAATTATTCATCTCCTAATAATGACAATAAACAAATGAGAATTTCTAATTTGAACTCTATGTTTTTTCCGACAAGATTAAGACTCATATGATGTATTTTCTCTAACAAGAAGAGCATCAACATACACTAATTATCTCTAAAAAAAGAAAAGAGTAAGCTCTGCTATAACATGTATTTCATACTATATATGCTGACGACCATTACATGAATAAAAAAAATAGATATTTACTTCTTTATTATACGAGTCTTGAAAATCATGTATAAGATCTTAATAACTTACCTTTTATAACTTTTGACTTTATCATGAGACGATGTATAAATGATCGCTACTTTAGAAGTATATCCTATGGTCATGGAATGATTTGACATGAAGAAATACTATTAGAAAAATGAGTTAATTCAGATTTAATTGATATGAGTTTTTTAAAAAATAATTTTAGTTTTACACCTATTACTTGTATTTATCGATTAGAATTATATTACTTGAATGAACTTAATATGATTTAGAATGCATGTAATTGTAATGATAAATTGAATATAAAATTTTTGAGAGATTGAATTATTATATTCAGTCATGTATAATTAAAAATATTTAGGGTATATTAGCATACTTTAATGAATAATCAATTATGAGATTGATGTCTTTTATATGAATTGTATTAAGTTTATATATTTGAGCTCCTTTCATTGTGTGCTTTAGGTTGCACGATCTGTTCATCAAATATGAAATTCTTGTCAAAATATAATGTATTAAATAGATTTAATTCTTTATGAGCGAGTAAGAGATGCTGTTTATTGGGTTAAACATGATTTACCCATGAGGGATGAGCCTAGTCCAAGTCATTAGAGGAGTTACTAAAGGAAGTAAACGTTTCCTTAACTTACTCATATGAAAAAAAAATCATTGTTAAAAAAATATAGTTTTTTTTCTCTTCTTTTATCTTGAATTCTCTACATTAATTTAACAAGATTTATAAAGATGTTCGTATTGTAAATTATCATTTCAGTTCTAGTAATTAAAATGACATTGAAATAATTGATTTAGAGATAAAAAACAAATTCTCACATAACAAATAATTTTTTTTTTAAATCTATCTTTACTTTTAGTGTCAAAGATTGGATAGGTGAAATCTATAAAAGAATTGTGTGTGATGTTTGTGGTTATTTTTTTATTGGATCTAAAGATCATGTTTTAAAAGGTTCCTCTTTCATCTCTTTTTTATTTTGTTTTATATCTTAAATTAATGTGTTTTTCAGTTTAATTTTTGAAATTAACTTTTGTATCTTTTATTTTTTTTAATGTAAAAGTCTAATTCTTTCATGGATTTTGTAGGGGTGAGTGATTACTTGGTAGGCTGGTGTTTATAATGGTGCTCTATGCTAAAAATTGTTTTATTTTAATCATTGAATGATTACTTATTTGTTTGTGAGTGTACATGCACCAGTTAACTAAATCTCAATTACAAAGTTGTTGAGGTTGGGTGGATCCATGTTGTTCTGTCTTTTCTGTTTCAAGTCCAAATAAATTGTTTATTAATGTAATTGGATCAAATTGTTTCTGTTTATGTGTGTACTTGGATAAAGTTAATTTGTTGCTGGAGAATGATGAAACTATGTTTTCCTTTTCAGAAATATTTTGTTGTTCTGCTGCGATCGTGAGTTTTTTTGCTGTATTCTCTTTGTATTAGCTGCATCATTATTGTGATTATGGTTTGGCAGATGTTTGTCATTGAATGACGAAAAGACCTGTCTTAGCATCGTATTATGTTCCCAGAAAGAGAAAAGAACGTGGGCATTAATTTCAATAAAAAAGAAACTCGTAATAGACGGTTGAATCCTGAAACAGAGAGAGCAGGAAAGAAGGGTATCAAATGAAGAAAGTGAAGATTCGGTGAAAATTAGAGAGGTTCTTGTTTGTGGATTTCAAAGATGATTAGAATGGGTAAAGCAGAAGGCATTTGGGGCTTCATTTTTATGGCTTATCTGCTAGATTTATTTCATTCATGTTTCTTTGTCGTTTCTTTTTGGCCTCTTCGATGAATGTATTGGCTTTGTTGGATCGAATTTGATTAATTCTATAGGAAGTTGATCTTTTGGCCTTTTTTTTTGTGAAATGGGTCGTTTTATCCTTTGATGAGAAGAAAGGGGGATGTTAAAGTCTATAACTTTGTTGTTTTTGTGGGTTTGTTTATTTTTGAGTTTCTTAGGGGTGATTTTGTCGTTCTAGAAATTTAGATGGCAGTGATGTTGTTAAGGAATTTATTGCTCTTTTGCTGATTTTTTGAGAATGTTGTTGGCTTGTAGCTTGGTTAGCATTTCTCCTGGTTTTTGCTCTTAAGAAATGAACACAATAAGAAAAAGCTAGTTCTTACATGTGAAATTGCTCTGTTCAATTTTCTTGATAGATCTGTGGTGCAACCTCAAGAACAAAGGGAGATAAGAAACTGTTTGCATTGAAATACTCATTTTATAGAGAAAGCATCTGCTGTTTTGTGGAGGAGTGGTAATGTCCTAATGGAATAGCAGTTTTGGCAACTCCGTTGTACTGCTGTTTTAAACATCCAAAATGGTAAGTGAAACCCAAAACAGGGATTGTCTATGCATTGCAAATTACAATGTAGTGCTTATGTGGAATTTCTTAATTGATGGAAATCGAAGAGTGTTGCCCTTTTTGCTATACATATTTTTGTGTATATTCTTGGAAACTTAAATTTGCATCTTGCTTGCAGAATTTTGTCTGACTGCATCCCAATTAAGGGAAGGAAAAGGATACCATACCTAATAATTGCATCCCTGCTCTCTCTTCTGCCCTGGCCTTTTCTATGCCTACATTCAACCTTGAGGAGTTCCCAATGGCATCTCACGATCTTCTTGACAGTGCAGAACCTGGGCTCTGCTATGGCAGATGTTGTGGTTGATGCAATGATTGCTGAGGGCTACGTTTCTGTGTATATATAAGAGCTTACAGATGCCATTAAACAGGGCTACGTTTGCTGGAGATCTGCAGTCCATATCTTGGCTGTCAATGGCTTTGGGTGGAATCTGGGGCAGTCTGTTAGGAGGACATGCATTGAACAACTTACCAATAGATAAGATTTTCCTTCGTTTTTCTGTACTGCCAGCCATACTGTTGTTATCATGCGGTTTGGTTGGGGAGAATTCTGCAGACAGTAAATTTTATCCTGAGTCCGCCAATTCAAGCAACTCCCATCCTGTCAATGGGAATGGTAGTATTTCAGACGAAGATAGTATCTTGTTGAAGAGGTCCAATACAAGTACTTCAAGAAGAAAGAAGAGCCAAAAGAAGGGAAAAAACGAGGGCTAGATAAGAGTACTAAATCCCAGATTCCTGAGAAGGGTGTTTCCTTAATATGACGGTGGTTCCACTCTCTGAAAACAGCTACTTACAGCTTGTTACGTTCTTTTAGTCAGCCAGTAATTTTGAGGTAACTACCAAAACCTATTATAATTATCAGGTGTATGATTTTGTAGAATTTGATGTTTATATATCAGTATGTCTTCCTTTAGAATAATCTGCAGAATGGGTGCTTGATTTTTGTGATCAGATTGTTTTCTTTTCCACTTTTATGGGTGTAAATGCTGTTTGATGTCCTTCGTGTCAATTCAGCTGCTATGCTGGATTTTTTCCCTTTATATACTCTACTTGATATCAGTTTATTCTTCTAACCATATTCGCTTTTGATCTTACTTTGATCTTTGGAAGACCAGACCAATGACTTGGTTTTTCCTAGCACAGGTTACTGTTCCAAACCTCTCAACAGTCATGTTCTATTACCAGACAGAGGTCTTGAAATTGGATGCATCCTTTTTGGGGACTGCACTGTTGTTGGATGGTTAGGCCTCATGCTAGGAACCATTACGTACAATCGCTAATTAAAGACCATGAAACTACGGAAGATTCTCCTGTGAGTACTTGGCAGCGTAAAATACATTTTTCAACAAATATGGTTCTTCTTCAAGTGAATTTGCTCAATGCTTCGTATGCAGGTGGGCTCACGTTGGGTTGTCTTTGTTGACCCTCCTAGATATAATTTTAGTGTCTCGAGTGAATCTTGCCTGCAGAATTTCAGACAAGATCTTGGTCATCTCTGGATCTGCCCTTGCTGATGCTCTTAATCAATTCAAGTGCGTTCATGTTTTTCTAATTCCCTAGCTTTTCTACTGATATATTTTGAAGTTAATGCTTGTATTCCACCCAGAACAAAGAAAAAAGAGGCTTGATTTTGGATTCCAGATCCAGAAATCATAGTCATGTACCTCAAGATGTTCATGCATTTATGGATGCGTGCGCGCACGCGCATTTGTGCTCATATATCGTTCTCACATTTCACGCATCTGTCCATAATCCTTGAATGCACCAAACCAAACGAGTAACTTTTGTTTCCTCACATTTTGCGCCATATTATGCAGGTTCATGCCACAGTTATGCCCGCCAGGAATTGAAGGAAAACTATTTGCCTGCTTTTCTATTTTTGATACCAAAAGAAGCCACAGGGATATCAGCATTGGCAGGGAATAGAATTCATTTTCCCAGTACAAGAATTGATTGCTCAGTAACTGTAGATTGAACTGCAATATCGTTACTGTCAAGTAGGGTAGTGGCTGAGATATACGAAGGGCACTCTTGAGGATTGAAAGAAATAGGTGCCTTTGATTTATGGCTCTCAAATTAACCTTTGGTTTTGCTGATACACTGATGTGCAAGGGCTGTAGAACAATTTTTATCAGTTTTTCAATTTGAAACACAGAAAATTGTTGCTGTTGCAATGTTACAGCAACAATTTTCGGAAAATTATACACTCGATTAGCACCGCACCTCAGATGAGTGTTTGAGCATGGTCTTTCAATCCACAATGAAACCGCTGCACAAGTTAACATCTTCACCCACGCTTGACTTGTCATCTGCCATCTGCGTTTATCTTCCCAACCAACCTGTATTTCAAGTGGCTGCAATGACTTCTTGGCAAGCTTGCAACCATCGAGTACCACCGACGCATTGCTTTGGCATCCCTCAATTTCATGGAAAATTTCATCAAAATCCCAAAGTCCGCAGGGCCAACAGAATTCGGTGGCTTCAACGCTGGTTTCCTTGTACTTTTCTGGGAACATCATCATTAGTAACAAATTAATATCAGTAGAAATTGTTTAAAAGTCGTAACCATCCTCACGGAGAAGCCTTCCTTCAAAGTCTTGACAGTTTTTTAATAAAAAAGAATACAGGGGAGCGCGATTAAATAAAAAACCACCAAGTGGGAAGGTAGAAGCTGCACTTCTATCAGAGCCTGGTTTCGATCCAGGGACCTGTGGGTTATGGGCCCTCCACGCTTCCGCTGCGCCACTCTGATTCTTGTTTCTCGTTTAGAAAATTATATATATACTTTATATTTATTATATATGCTGCTTGTAACCCACCAATTCTAAAAACTTGGATTGATACTTCAAAAAACTTTTATCTATCTTGTACAAGGATGTCAACTAGTCGAAACATCAATTATTAACAAATGAATTTTAAAAAAATAATAAATTATTGAGATTTTATTAGAATCATTCAGGTGTTAATTTAATGAATATGTCAAAATAAAATAGATTGAACTTAATAAAAATATTTTTAATTAAAAAAATTAAAAATTCACGTTCTCAAACAATAAAAATAAATAATTTCAAAGTAAAATTATTGAGAAAAATTAGAAACTTGAAATTGCTATTTAACTCCATTATATTCACATCACTCATACATATTTAATATTTTGCCGATGTCAAATGGGCATCTTGTAGATGCTTCAGGACTTGAGTATTCCACAGCAATTCTCACTATCAATGGCTAAATTATTAGAACACCACTCCCTTTCTGTCTCCATCTGTAGAAAAGTTTCCCTCACCAAGTCCACCACTAGACAAGAAGATGGAGAGAACCATTTGGTCACAACCTTGAGCATGGAAAGATAACCATCTTAGAAAACTGTCCACTCAATTTGTTTGTCGACCTTGGCAGAAATTGGTTTATTTTTATGTTTTTTCTCTTTAAAAAAATCTATTTTTTATATGTGTTTTCATATTATTTTAATTTATTAATATTTAAAAATATTTTAAAAAATAATAACTAAAACAATATCAAACATGTTCAAAACCAATCCAATTAGCTTAAAAAAAAAGTTTCCCAAACTCTTGGCATGTGGACCACTATATATGAGACCAAATTGAATGGTCTCTAAGGAGTTTTGTACTCCAATAAGCTAACCCTTTGTCTTCCACCATGTATTTCATAGCATGTTATGTGTCAAATTCTTTGCCAAGGCAACGTAAAGTGTTAAGAACAAGCTGAATATTAAAAATGTCGAGGCAAAGACTCCAGCAAATAGCGTATGTGATGCAAAATTCAAAGCAAGGAACTTGCGACTTCCATAACCCCACGAATCCTATGTGCAGACCATAACATTGAAGTCTTTCAAATATCTCCACAAGACCAACAGCGTGATTTAGAGCCACTAGTTTCATGTTTTGAGCTCATATATATCGCCTCTCAAGCCACGTTGGTATCGGTTTCTCTGAGCCACCCTCGATGTCTATCCTTCCCCAGCACAGCCACTGCCTCACAAGGTCCCCAGCCCATAATCCATGGAACCGCAAGCGTATCATCTGCTCAGCCACTACCACCCCTACCAAGCCTAAGTCTAGCCCTAACCAGTTAACCTTTGAGCCACAGTTTGTAACCCCACCAGACCTAGTCACCTCTATGAGCACTCCTCCTGTACTGAATGACCCAAGTTTGCAGTCAACATGGTCTCACCGAACATGGGTAGCAACCGGGTGCACCACGGTGCTGGTTTCTCTAGGTAAGGCCATTGCAGGTGCAGGTCATTCTCATATCTGGCTTGAGCCCATGTTAGCAGGCTATATTGGGTACATTTTAGCTGACCTTGGATCTGGGGTCTACCATTGGGGTATTGACAACTATGGTGATGGATCAACACCGATTTTTGGCAATCAAATTGAAGCATTTCAAGGTCATCATAAGTGGCCATGGACAATAACTAGGCGTCAGTTTGCTAATAACTTGCATGCTCTTGCACGGGCAGTAGCATTCTTTGTGCTTCCTGTAGACTTGGTTTGTAATGATCCCACTGTAAATGCCTTTGCTGGTGTGCTCGCCGGTTGTATCATGTTTAGCCAGCAATTTCATGCTTGGGCTCATGGCACAAAGAGCAAGTTACCCTCCATAGTAGTGGCATTGCAGGATGTAGGATTGCTTGTGTCAAGATCACAACACGGTGCTCATCATCGGCAGCCATATAACAACAATTATTGCATAGTGAGTGGAGTTTGGAATGAATTCTTGGATAAGAATAAGGTTTTTGAGGCATTAGAGATGGCCTTGTATTTTAAGCTTGGGGTAAGGCCAAGGTCCTGGAGTGAACCTACCACTGACTGGACTGAAGAGACTGAGACCGCTTCTCAGGTTGCAGTCCAATAATTCTGTTAAGCACATTTGTTTTGGTTCGAATTCAAGATGTGTTGTAAATGCATGAAATTTTTAGCAAAATTTAAGAGGCACACTCAGTCATAAGATTGTTTTCTGTAATTCCTTGCATGTTTCGATAATCTCAGGATACAATTTATAGTTAATTTCTCAAAGCACTATTCTTGGGACCACAGACCCGTGGTCATCAATCTCATTCATCTCTTAGTTTTTTTATGAATATAATTTTGTGTACTCCTTGATTAAAGCATAAGCAACCATGCCCTCTGTACATTGCCATTATTAGAGAGAAGCTTTGAAAGATTTATCTGAAGCAGTCAATCTCATCCACGTCTAGCAGAAAAGAATTTTGTTAAACGCATTTGGCCGAGAGGAGGAACGCAGGCAGGCAAGGGGAACAGCATATATTGATTTCTGTCAAAATTGTATTTGAAACTTTCAAAGCACCTCCAACACAACAAATACGGAGGAGAAAAATCAAATGCCTATGGCATTTTTATGTCAGTGTACAAGTATAAACGACGTGGAGAGACAAAAGAACCACGTATTAAATATCAGAAACCACTGAAGTGGAGATGGAAGATACACAGGGGAACCAATAGCGGCGTTTGCCATCTCTATGGCCATCATCAATCATAGCAAGTCCTTCCTGCATTGATACGCCAATAAGGATTTAAGAACCCCAAGAATCCAATTGTTTGAGAAATGATAATGGGGTAGATGAGAAATTGGACTATGTGTAATAAAATACTGGTGACAAACACTTACATCTAATAAAGTATCAAGGGCATCAGTAGCACGACCAGATGTCCAAGAAAGCCGTCTCTCTAACTCATCAACAGTCACAAAACCTTGAGCCTGATAGAATTAAGAATTTTGATGCAATATAAGAGACTTGTTCTTTGATGAAGATGATATTTTAAGATATGGAAAATAGAAAAACCTGAGCCAGCTCCAGAATTTCATTATGGTCTTTGTTCAATTCAGTTGGAACTGACCGAACAAGCTTTCTTTTCCCAACAGAAATCACCTCAAAACCACTGCCCAATATCTGAAAAGATTCAAGCTCTGGATGTTCATAATGCATCACTCAGTCAATTAACAAACGTTGCCAGGAAACTAACTTGAGACATGTAACTCTATTGCTGATCATGAAATAGAGAATGACACTATTGCATGCTTGAAATATAACAATATGGAAGCAAATGCAAAGACTAATCTATCTTACAGCAAGCATTATGCATCTAAACTAATTGGAAACAGCATACACATAAAAATGTTCTGTTGCCCCCAGTCAACAGTAGAAGAACTTCACATTGCATTTGCATCTTGTTTCTCAAACAGAGCTAGTATCAATAGAACACATACCACAAAAGCTCCTTAATACAAACCTTCAGCTTACTTATAGCACGCAAACAGTCATCCTCTGACACAGCTTCACGATCACTTTTTCGTTTCTGCCGAAGCAGAGCACAGAGTTCTTGCAGGTTGATCAAACCTCCATTGTGAAGTCTTGTTGCCAAGCATATCTCTACAATTTGCACTCCTGGAGCCAAGTAGATATTTATCATTAATGACATTTTAGAGCAATATTGAATAACATACTATATGCTGAAAAGACTAGACTTGAAAGTGGAATGCAGGAGCTAGAGGAGCAAGAAGATTTCCAAGATACAACCCAATACCTCAAGAACAAAGAATCATATAATGCACCAAAGATTATATGATTCACCATCAGAAAAATGAGACTGTACTTTTTCAAAATACAACATTCGAACTGGTAATCCCCCAAAGATCTTTGAATTTAAAGCCATAAGGTTTCAATCCTCAATAATTAAATCAGAGCTCAATTTGAGACCCACCAACGGTCTTATTACAAAACAAAGTAATTAATTTAAGTTAAATAGCCTCTTAGGTGATGTATTCTTGCAAACATGTCAAATGATTCCAATACAAACTGCAAATAAATGTTCTTAGAATGCATTTATAACATTCTTGTAAGCAACAGATGCACCTTCTTGTCTTGCATAAATGACACTCGAAACCTGAAACACATTTGCATTACAAAAAGCACCATAATAATCAAGAAATAAACAGTACTAACCAAGTTCATAATAGAAGTCACCAATCCCTAACAGCTCTGCCCAAAAACCCTTATTCGATGCCAGTGGATCCACTCCAACTCTAGCACACATCTCATGGAATTGCGTCCTGAAAGTTGGGTTCTTTCGAATATCATTCTGCACCAGCCCACATCAAAATCTCAACACCAGTTTCCATAAAAGTCACAACCTAGACAATCATACCATTTTCCCTTCATTTTTTCTCAAAACCCATCAAAATTAGCAACTGGGTTAGGATTGAATTTATGAAAGAAGCCCAAAATTTCATCATTCTTTACCATAACAGAACTAAACACCTTTAAATTCACGACTTCAGCAGTAAAAGTCCTAACTGTTTCATCTTCAAATAGTAAAATATATTGATATAATACAGAATTCTATCAGCTTACCTTGTGTTTGCGGGCAAATTCTTCAAGCTGGGAACGAAAAGTGGCAAGCTGTTCTTTCATAAGATCAGTTCTTAGCTTTGCTACATTTTCTCCTAGTAACCGATACTGATCCTTCAATAGCATTATGGAAACCAAAAATAAAAACAACAAATCAGCAACAATAAATATTTAACAGTATAACAAACAAAAATGAAACCTATGAATCAAACAACAGTTACCCTTGCAGCAGCTGCTGTTTGTAACCCACCAATACCAGGTCTCCTCCTCATTCTTCTTGATCAAAGATTGTTTCTTTGATTGATTTCTTTTGTGGGTTTTGATCAAAGCTTTGAACTTTCTGAATTGCTTTCTTGGTTAGTAAATTTTTTACGGATGCTGCTGCAATAAAGAAGCGGAAGAGACGGTCAAGGAAAAGATATGAAGACAAGAACAAGTTATTATGTGATATATTAATTTTCTGCCAACAAATCTCAACAATCAGAGTGGCGCAGCGGAAGCGTGGTGGGCCCATAACCCACAGGTCCCTGGATCGAAACCAGGCTCTGATAGAAGAGCAGCTTCTACATTCCCACTCGTTATTTTTATATTTAATCGCTCTCCTGTATTATTTTATATTTACAATTAGGTCCCTCATTTTATTCTCTAAATTTAATACTGCCCTTTCTGATTTGTAACACTCCTCCATTTTGTTGAAAAAATATAAAAAAAGACTCAATTTTTTTTTATTTTCAATATTAATATATCAAAATTATTAAAAAAAACACTTAATAAACATCAATTTAATATTTTTTCAAGAAAAAAAACATTTTAAAAAATATATTTAAACCACTACATGAATTTGATGGAAGGATGATCTAGCTTAAGATGGAGGGTATTGAACAAAACTAGAAGACTCTCACGGAGAGCTTTCTCCACGAGGATCGGACGTTTGAAACTCTTACCAATTTCTAAAGATATTGCCACTGATAATGTCTGCATAAAGCATGGTGATGCGAGCAAGTTCCCTTCATGTGCTCATCTTTATTTAATTATTTGTTAGTTCCCGGGGCCATGCTCGACAGCCTGCCAAAAAACCATGTCTATATCGTTGATGATGCTCCACTTCTCCCACGCAAAATACCTTCCAAGATTATTGTATCCAAACTTTTTTTATTATTTTAAATTAATATTTTTTTATAATTATTTTGATATTTTAATATTAAAAATAATTTTTCATAAAATAAAAAATATTATTTTGATATATTTTTAAATAAAAAATGCTTTGAAAAGTAACCATTACTATACTATTAAAGAGATAATATTCTACCTTTTTATTTTTATTTTTTATATGATTTAAAAAAAATCATGATTAGTTTTGAAACTACCTTTTATTTTAAAATATATTAAAAAAGTATTTTAAAAAATATGTTTTACCTATCACATCAAAAAATATTCAAAAAACACTAACAAAACTAGTTTTAAAAAATTAAATCTTAAAAAAAAAACTTTCCAACCATTCGAGGATGGAAATTCTTGTTCCTGATTTTTCTAATATTTAAATTGAAAAATATTGGAAATATAGATACATGATACAGGTACGATATGATAACAATACGAAGACGGTAGATGGGAGACTTAATTGAAACAAGTATAATAGTATGGGGACCAGTTTGTCCATTTCCCTAACTATAATTAGTAAAAAGGAGAGAAAGCTTGAATGTAAAAGACAAAATAAACCAATCGTGACAGGGCATGTACTTTCATCAGAGAAAAAAATAAATAAAAATAATTTTTTGCTTCCCTACTTGTTGGTCCGGTCCTCTCTATCGACACTCCATAGAAACTGCAAACAAAGAGAGACAGATACAAAAGCAAGCAACTTTCAATTCAATTCTTCTGTTTACTCTCTCATGGAGCCATCTATCTCTTTGAAAACATTACTGACAATCTCCCTCTTTCTTTTCGTTGTCACCCCACAATCATCTCTAGCTGTAAAATTACCCTTCCATCCTCAGGATTTGCTTCCTTTGTTACCAAGACAAGTTTCATGGCCTATTCTCAATCGCCTACATGGTGCTGTAGACCTTTTGCCCACATTTGTTGGTGCTGCCTCTGCTTTAAATGAAACCGGTGACTGGAAAGGTGCTTGCTTTTACGAGAACCGGGCTTGGATGGAGTTTCATAATAAGACTGGTAGTGAATTTGGTGGTGGTACACTTCATCTTAAGGTATTAAAGATGTTAACTTTTGGTTCTGGGTTTTGTTTGGGTTTTATTGAAGTTTTTGGTTTTCATTGAATTTTGGAGGATTTTGCTATCTGTGTTTTGAATTTGATTGTACTACTTCCATATTTAAGTTTATAAATATGTGGATTTTTTGGTGTTTTGGGTTTTATTGAAGTTGTTGGTTTTGGTTGAATTTTGGGGGATTTGCTTTCCGGGTTTTTAATTTGGTGTTGGGAAATTCTTGTTTTATGGTAATATAAATCTTGAGAAGTTTTGATGTTTTTGTTGAAATTTGAAGGTTTTGGTATCTGGATATTGAATGTATTATGTTTTAGTGTGGAATTGAAGCTTTTCAGGGTGTGGAAGGAAGTCAATTTGGGGTTTCGGTGTGGTTGTTTTGTTTGGTTTTGTTGGAATTTTGATCATTTTTACTATCTTGGCAATGATATTGGATGTGTTTTATTTTAGTGAGTTGAAGCTCGTTTGGTTGGTATCGGGGTGTTAAAGGAAGTAAATATGGGGATATGGTGTGATTGTTTTGATTTCATTTTAGTTGGTTTTGCTGAAAATATGGAGCATTTGGTACGTGGTTTGCATGAGTTGAATGTCTGGTGAATTTGAGTTCCTGTAGCACGAATCCGGGTTTTAATTGACTTTTTTTTTTTAATTTTTATGGTGACTGGTTTGTTTTCCTTTAGCTGTTTTGTTGAATTTGAGAATTTAGTATAGCGATTTGAGTTTTGTTAAATTTTAGAACTGAATTTGATCTTTTTCAGGCTTTGCAATGCCTGGAGCATCACATTTGAGTTTTATTTTACCTTTTCTAGTTTGGATTCTGGTTCATTTTGTTGAAATTTTTAGGTTTTGTTCTATGGTAAATGGATGTTTTTATTTTGAGGGAAAGAACTCGGCTTTTTTTAGTCCATGTAAGTTTTACTTTTGGTGGTTTATCCGTGTTAGCACCCATGAGTGGTCACATTTTTTTGTGCTTGTAGTGATTTGAAATGTCTCTTTATCCTGTTTAGGTTAGCAATGCTCACAGCTGGACATGCATGGATATTTATGTATTTGCCACTCCATATCGTGTGACATGGGATTATTACTTGTTATCTCGAGAACATACATTAGAGTTTAAAGAGTGGGAAAGCAAAGCTGAATACGAATATGTAAGTTGCCTCTTCCTGTCATTTCTGTACTTAATACCTTAGCTAGTTTGTTTTGTTTTTGGTTTTTAGGAGCTACTGTTGTGATCTTACTTTCAATGAAATCAGGTGAAAAATCGGGGAGTCTCTATTTTCCTTATGCACGCAGGGATGCTCGGAACCCTTCAAGCACTGTGGGATGTCTTTCCCTTATTTACAAATACTGGATGGGGTGAGAATTCTAATATTGGGTTCCTGGAGAAACACATGGGAGCTACCTTTGAACAGCGTCCTCAGCCTTGGGCTACCAACATCAGTGTCGATGATATTCACTCTGGTGACTTCCTTGTTATATCAAAAATTCGTGGAAGATGGGGTGGTTTTGAGACTTTGGAGAAGTGGGTCAGTGGAGCTTATGCTGGTCATTCTGCTGTTTTCTTGCGGGATTCTGAAGGAAAACTATGGGTTGGTGAATCAGGAAATGAAAATGAACAGGTAAGCTAAGCAGAACTTGCTCAAATATGTTACAATATAGTACTTCAATGGTGTAACCTATAACTGATAGAACAACATTTAACATCACCACTTGGTTTTTTTTTTTTATATATATAATAATTTTCTAATCTTTGTCCAATGATTTATGTGAAGGTTTGATACAGCTCAGGATATGGCATTTCCCCAAAACATTCATGTTTAGTTCTTTCTGGACACCTTGTGATCTCAGGAGAAACCAAGATGGCCACATTAATTGTCTGGCTAATTTGAACATTTTTGTCCATTTTGCAGGGAGAAGATGTTATTGCTGTGTTACCCTGGGATGAATGGTGGGAATTTGAGCTGAATAAGGACAACTCAAATCCACATATTGCACTGCTTCCTCTGCATCCTGATGTGCGAGCTAAGTTCAATGAGACTGCTGCGTGGGAGTATGCTTTGAGCATGAAAGGAAAACCTTATGGATATCATAACTTGATATTCAGCTGGATAGACACTCTGGATGGGAACTATCCACCACCATTGGATGCTCATGTGGTATTGAAACTATCCATGTTAATGCTGCTGCTATAATTTATTTCTTCTTTATTTTTCTACCTTCTTATCATGGACACCAGACAACATGATTTTTTCATTTCTAAAGTAGATGGGTCATCACAAGATATTTTCCAGCTCCCCCCCCNCCCCCCCCCCCCCCCCAAGGTTAACCATGTATGATGTGCATCATGTTGTTACCCCTAGATAAGGAAGAAGATTACAGTGATGAGTTAATTTTCTTGTTTCTGCCTGGTTTGTCTAGGAAAGTTGTGTTGGTATTATATTGTGAAGTTGTATGCTGATGTCTTCATAACATAAGTTGTAAATTTATAAGATAAAACGTCTAGTATAATAAGAACTTGTAATCTTGATGAATGAAGCTAGAAAACCTAGCTTATCTGCATGCTACATTTGTGATGTTTAATTTCCATCAACAAGTTCGAGCCGTATGTGGCATCTTCAAAAAACTTGAAGAATTTCACTGTGATGCTGTTATGAATATCATCCTTAAATATTTTAAGATGTGCATTTGATCTGCCAGGGGTACTGGATAGTATTATAACTTAAAAACCAATGAAAATATCGGTTTCAGAAGTTTAACCAGCAGTGTCAGCCAAAGAATGTTTTCCAAGTTTTGCAGAACAATTCTTTTGTTTGCAATCCTTAAATATTTCAAGATGTGCATTTGATCTGCTAGAGGTACTGGAGAGATTTATAACTAAAAAACCAGTTGATGAAAATATTGGTTTCTGAAGTTTTGAGCAGCAGCATTAGTCAGAATTTTTACAGAACAATTCTTTTGTATGTACAGTTTTACTTTGAGGTTTTTGGTCAACATAGTTTTGATTTCCAGTTTTGTGGTCCTGCAGGTTGCTTCTTTTATGACAGTTTGGAATCACATACAACCTGAATATGCTGCCAACATGTGGAATGAAGCCTTGAACAAACGACTTGGAACTCAGGTATCTTAATAAATCAATCCAGCATTTTTATGCTATTTGACTACCTTATCAAATGATTTAAGTTGTTTTGACGGTTCAATTAAATACACGCACATGCTATCAATAACTGGTTGATTTTTAGGAATTGGTCATTTGTATCTAAAATGATCTAAAAATTGTTAGCCTGTTACTACTATCCTTTATCACGGTAGCTTTATCCAGATATTATGGTTAGTTCTTAATCACCAAGCCACATATCCAAGGGAGTCAAGATGATTAGATGAGTTTAGCTGAATTTTCAAGTCCATGCGTGTACTTATTCTTCTGAAGTCAGAAAATTAGTTGTAGGTTTTCTTCTGAAAGGTCTGTGTTCTGATTCTATCAACAGTGATTTTAACTTTTGTGCTCCATGTAGGGCCTTGATCTTCCTGATATCTTGGTAGAAGTTGAAAAGCGTGGGTCCTCCTTTGGAAAATTGTTGACAATTCCTGAACAGGATGATTGGTTGTATACTGATGGAAAGTCGACCTCATGTATTGCTTTTGTCCTGGAAATGTACAAGGAAGCAGGACTGTTTGATCCAATTACTAGCTCTGTACAAGTGACTGAATTTACGGTTAGTCTTTCAAGTACACTTAATAAAATCTGTTCTGTTTGAATCAAGACATTGATATTTAACATCAATATTCTACTTAATGCAACCAAAGAAAAAAAAGAAGGGAAAAAAAAACAGAATCACTATAAACTTTTTAGTTTTAATGAAGAACTTTAATGATTGAATGTATTCTGCTGCTCTTCCCCATCACCACCCCATGAATGTATTCATTTTCTTGATGAAAATGCAGATCAAAGATGCTTACACACTAAGGTTTTTTGAAAACAATTCAAGCCGCCTGCCGAAGTGGTGTAATGATGGAGATGATGTGAAGCTCCCATTTTGTCAGATTAAAGGGCAGTATCGAATGGAACTACCAGAATATAATACCATGGATCCTTACCCCCATATGAATGAAAGGTGCCCATCGCTTCCCCCAAAATACTTTAGAACACAGAATTGCTAAATGGCTTCCCATCTCTTGATGTTGATGTAAAACCATAGTTGATGCCAGCGGCTGCATTATTCTTTGATTTGATGCATGGAAGCAGCTAAACAAAAGGGTTTGTTAGTGAATGTAAATATGACTATGTTAGTGTAAAACTACAGGAACTATTAGCTGTTAAATCTCTTACACGTATACATTAGCCACATGGCAGGCTATTTACACGCATGGAATGTGTTTTGTTTCTGTCATTCCTTTCCATCGCAGTTGTCTAAGCTGAATGGGTCCATAGTTGCCACTTGTACTAGTTATTTTAACAGAATTTTTTCCAATTTCTGATATGCTCCCAAAATCTCAGCTGTCACATTCAATTTCATGCAAGAGTGGAGAAAGATGCTTTGCTTGTTGCATTCGCCAAGTGGTCCCTTTTGGGAATACTACTCATGTATATTTCTGTCAAGTGCCAGTGCTACGCCATACAAGTCGCACGTTTCAGTTAGGTAGTTGTCATCTTTTTCATTCGTTTAATACGGACATATTATCCTTGGTTTTGAAAGAAATCATCTAGCTTGATCGAGTGTTAACCATTCTATAATAAGTGGGATAGTGCTAAGTAGTCAAGACTCGAAGCTGGAATACCGGAACATCTTTTTACTACAAACTCGTTTAGACCAGTTCTGTTTAGATTTAGAAAACTAGAACGTAAAGTTTGCCTGTGGCATGATTTGGATTGGCGGTCCTTTAGTTGGAACTGACATTGGATCCCTTTTGAAAAAATTATCTGCCAAAACTTCCATGTAAATCGAGTGACTAGGGTTTCAATCCTTGCGAGCTTGTATCCTGGACATATCCGAGGGCCGCCTCCTGGTGGAATAAAGCAATAAGGTGAAATTGAAGCTAGGTTCTCGAATCTGGTTGGATCAAATATGACGGTTCTGGAAGCATGCTGTCATCTGTGTGGGTCATATTTATTGCCCAGAATATCTAAATATCATAAAAGAAGAGTTTCGATAAATGTTGTGCGCGAAAGCAACGAAGAGAAAGAAAAGAAAAGAAAAAACCGTGAGGAATAAGGTATCATTGTATTCTTTATCTTTCACGGCTTGCCTGAAGCAACCAAAGACAGGAGGGAACATTCTCAAGTCCTGTGCTATTCCCCACGTGTAACACATCTTAGCATGATACTCCCAGGTTAACAACTGTCCCTTCTGCTTGTTCATCGTGATCTGTTCTTGTTCTGCAAAATATAATAATAATCATCATCGACATGCAATGCATTTCAGTGTTTGTATTTAAAACATTTTTGCATATTGGTGTTGTTGATGCTGCTCAGATTTCCGGTACAGATTGTCGTTTGCAGAGTAGAAGAATACGTCATGTATACCGTTAAGAATAGCTGCATAAATTGACGGCTCGTTAGCTAAAAGACGAATTAGGAAAGTTACCAGAATAGATGAAGTGTCATGTCCTGCAGTCATGACAAACATACCATTGTCCTCAATTCCCTTCTCAGTTATTACTTCTCTATTGTTTTCATCACGGGTGCTAAGCATGCAACTGATGAGATCTTGGCGTGGATCGGAACTCTTCTGTGCAAGTTCCAACCCTCTTTTCACCTATGAGATCCTTCCCCGTATCTCGAATCCTTGCACTTGCCTGAAGGCTACGGTTATAGCTTGTGAAGGGGATTGACCCATCCCTTCCATCATCTGCTGAAACCAAGTAACAAGTTTACTTCTTCTAGCTCTCTTTCGACCCCAAACAGGAGAGCAGATGATGTTGAATGTTAGCGTCTTCATCAAGGACAATACGTACAAGAAAGACAATCACATGCATTCTTTAATTGATTATCATCGGATCATAGACCAATGGTCAGCTGGTCTGGTGACACTTACCCATGCGTGAAAAAAAAGGCATGGCTTATGATCCTTGGTTGGGGCCTGAGATTCAACAAGTTGGGCTGTCAAAGAAAGCTCAAAAAGTTTCTCGTCTTCGCTACAATACTCTCCTCAACTTTGTTTCTCCATTAAAGAACAATGATGTGTTAATACTGACATGAAGATCACACTTGACTTGCTTGCCTTGCCAATACATCTCGATATGCATCCTGATCACTTCCTCATCCATTTTTCCCACATACCGCTTCAACGTTTCGGGCTTCAAAAACAATCCAAGTGCATTTTGTTGTGGGTAATACTTGTTGATCTTGAAAACATTTTAAAATGATAAAAGCTTGTTTTATCAGATGATCTGATTCCATTTTTAGCACAAAATGCACCGAGACAAATGCTTTTTGTCATCCTAGATTAAGATGCAATTATGATGGTGACGTGCCTGTAAAATACCTGTATCAGCAGCATCTGTAACTGTTTATAGTTGTTTTTTCCTTGGGAAAATGACCGAGTGAAAATCTTTCCTTACACATTCATTGCTCAACCATTTGGAAGGGTGGTTGGACACGCTTTTACATACGACATTTGCATGTAGCTTCATGCCAGTGTACATGCCCATCATGATGCAGATCAAGATGAAGTTCCTTAATTATCTCCATATGGAATGGAAGGTGCCCGTCATTCCCTAATATCTTTACAGCACGATATTGCTAAACCGCCTCCTTATCTTCTTTCTCTTGATGTTGTTATAACCGTAGTTGATGCCAGTGGTTGCTTTGTTCCTTGATATATGTGCGGAAGCAGCCAAACCAAGGGTCTGTTTACTGCATGTGATATCGCAATGTAGAAGAGAGAAAATTAGCTGTGAATATGGTTCATCTCTCAAGGAGAACTGAAGGGAAAAGGGGATGTTAGTGTTCAAGCCTAACCAAATCCTACAGAATACCCTGCTCGAACTTTTGATTTTCTTAAAAGATTTTTAGTGCTTTTAACATATATATCAAGTAAGAATAATTGATTAGACCAAAAAAAAAAGTAATGATGATAAAATAAAATAAAATTATAAGCATGCCTAAAATATATATTTTAAAGTTATTCTAAAAAAATACATATTTTTTTCTTAAATATGATAAACATAACATTACGTTACCAAACAATTACATGATAATTATGAAAAATAAAAAAAAATAAAATCATACGAGCATACGCGGTAAGGGCTACGAGATATGCTCACACTGCAATTTATTTTTCTGAATTAGGGGTGCAGTGAGGGGGAGAAAATACAGCTTTCATTTTATTTCTTTGGTATGATTTTGATTGGTAACCCTTCCGATGGCATGAGCCTTGGATTCCTACTGAAACTAATATCTGCACATAACTTCCATGTAAATTGAATGACCAGATAATGGATTGTAACAAGGGCTTCGATTTTTGCAAATTCATATCCTGGACACATCCGAGGCCCTCCTCCGAATGCAATAAAGCTGTAAGGTGGGATTGAAGCCTGGTTGTCAAATCTGGTCGGATCAAACTTTGATGGTTCGGTGAATATGCTGTCATCCATGTGAGTCATATTCATTGTCCAGAATATCTAAGTATCAGAGATAGAAGGGTTTAGTTTACTGTTATGCACTAAAGCAGCTTAAGAAGATAGAAACTGAAAACTGAGGATTTAACTTACTTGCCACCCTTCAGGAATGATGTATCCGTTGTATTCTATATCCCTAACAGCTTTCCTGAAGCCACCAAAGATTGGAGGGAACATTCTCAAAGTTTCCAGTGCTACTTTCCATGTGTACTTCATCTTGGCAAGGTCCTCCCAAGTTAACAACTCTCCCCTGGGCTTGCTTTTAGCTATCCCTTCTTGTTCTGCCGCGGCAATATTGTATGTAATCAAGATGTGTTTTTTGGCAAGGTTTCAAAGAGTTAAGGTTCATGCATACCTCGAAGAACAGCTGCGTAGATTGAAGGTTCAATAGCTAAAAGACGGATCATGAAAGTTATCAGAATAGCTGAAGTGTCATGTCCTGCAGTCAAAACAAGAATAACATTATCCACAATCTCCTTCTCGGTCATCCCTTCTCCATTGTTTTCATCACGGGTGCTAAGCAAGCAAGTGATGAGGTCCTGGTGAGGATCAGCACCCTTTTTCAGCTCCGTCCTTTTTTCAGCTATGAGATCCTTCAAAAAGTTTCGAACCCTTGCACTTGCACGAAGGCCGCGATTGAAGCGTGTGAATGGCAAGTTAATGGGGACTGACCATATCCCTCCTATCATTTGTTGGAACCAAGTCACAAGCTTATCTCTTCGAGTTCCTCCTTGCTCGATTCCAAATAGAAGGGAGCAAATGACATCGAAAGATAGCTTCTTCATTAAGGGTAAGACCTAGTAGCAAGCAAAAAAGAGCCATATTAGTCATCTCTCTTTAATTAACAAAGGGAAATTTATTCATAGGAAACTTCATAACATACTGTGATCTCTTGTTTTCCTTTCCAATGCGTCTCCATATGCATCCTTACTTCCTCATCCATTTTCCCCACATAGTTTTTCAATGATTCAGGTTTTAGAAATGATAGGAGTGCATCCCTGATGCGCTTGTGATCTTGTCCGCAGAGTTCTGCTATACATCGATCTCCCAAAATCATCTTCAGAGACGTTGTTTGACTGTAGGAGATCGTGCTACTATCGCTGGTGAATACAAACTTATTTGCTTCATTTCCATATATGAAAACAGTTGGTTTGCCAAAGAGGGTCAGCTTTGATATTGAGCCATATTTTTGTATCCTTTCGTGAAGCCATTTTTCTGCGGTATTGGTTCTCATTGCTTTGAGAAGCTGCAGGCTATGGCCTATTATGGGAATCCCCAGTGAACCTGGAGGTAGTTTGTTGGATGATTTTCTTCCCTTGACAAGAAGAAGGAAGATGGGGACAAGGAACAAGAAAATGGTGAAGAATGGATTCATTTCTTCTTCTTTTTTCTTTGGGCTGTGTGGGTGTATGTGTTAGGGAAGGGCTCCTGCAAGCTGCTGATGTAGTAGGTTTAGAGACTGAGTAAGTCAACTAAAATAGGAGTGCTCAGGGGACAAATTATGCATGAGGATTCAGATTGTAATCTCTGAGATTTTGACCCTGATAGGGCTCTTTAGACCTACAAAAGATTGACTTGGACAGTTTTTTGGCTGATCCTACCGACAAGCAACAATTATTTATCTTGATTATAATGATAATAAAAGATGCATGAACATTACTGCATTATTGACTACACCATGAGCTATCACCAAATATGATTTGTCAAAGCTGCAGCGGGAAAAAGAAAAAAGTTGCAGCAGATAGATGGTGATGTGAGAGCAAAATTTGTAGCTGTTCTTGATTCTGTTGCCTGTTTTTCCCTGTAGATGAGGATCAGAATATATTCTCGGGCATGGGAGAGGAAAAAATATGACTTCCTGTTCCATGTGCACTCCAAATTACACTTGATAATTATTTATTTATTTATTTATTATTGGCAGAGAGATGAAGTCACATTTGCATGCATGGTGAAATTCGACTCTTCACAGTTTATATTCTGTCTAGAAAAAACCCCGTCAAGATGGATGCAATTATACTAACACAACAGAACAATACAAATTAAGAAACAAAACAATTAGGCAGTAGTGTACATGAAAAAAAAAATACTAAACATCAACTTGATTTGGTTCCCATGTGATGTAGAGGGATCTCGAGGATCTGAATATTCGGATATGGATATGTTGCCATCAGACCTAGTAAAAAACCTAACGGATATATCTATGAATCAAATGGATGCTGTATTATTGCAGGTAAGATAATACAGCACTGATAATATTTGTCCCCTTCCATCAATAATGTTGTATTATTGTTTATGGTATCAATGCAGCATTATTGCAGGGGATGGATGCTGTGTCGGTGTATAGGGCAAGAATATCAACAATATATGGTAATCAAATTATAGCACAATATCTTGTATTTATTATAGATTATAAATTAAGGATTAGAGATAGTAAAATAGAGATTATTACATGTATTTAGAGGACTAAATTCTTTCTTTCAAAGTCAATGAAACATAGAATAATTTTACATTGAAATCTGATATTTATGACATGGTATTAAAATAAATTATTCTAATCTAGACCTTTGTTCTTCTCTTCAATTTAAAGACTGAATTGGTCGATATTTGGTGATTTTTTTTGTGGTTCCTAGAATGTCTGGAGAGGTTTTTCTTACTCGATTTAATGGCAACAACTATGTCAGTTGGGAGTTTCAGTTTCGTATGTTTGTTAAAGGGAAGGAATTATGGGGGCATGTCGATGGATTTTCACCAACACCAACCGTTCCACAAGAGCTGGGTATATGGACTACCAAGGATGCAAAAATTATCTCTTGGATACTGGGTCTGTTGAACCTCATATGATCAACAATCTTTGATCGTTTGGCACAAGGAAGGAGATTTGGGACTACTTTAGATGCATGTATTCCTAGAACAATTCGGCTAAAAAATTTCAAGTCGAAATGGGTATTGCCAATTACAAACAAGGTAATCTCTCAATTGAACAATTTTATGTTGGATTTCTAAACCTATAGAGTGAAAATACTGGCATAATTTACTTTAAAATATCGAAGGAGAGTTTAAAAGCACTATACCTTGTTCATACTGAAAGCCAGAGGGACCAATTCTTGATAAAACTTCGACCAGAATTTGAGGTCATGAGAACTAGCTTGATCAACCGAAGTCCAATACCCACTTTGGATGAATGTTTAGAAGAACAATTACGGGAAGAACAACGACTCGCCACTCAACACGAGTTGACTCAAGATACTGTCACAGAGATGAACATGGCTTAATGAAAGGGATGATAGAGGGGTGTGAGTGTGCAGTGTTTTATTTACAAAGAATTAGGGTATATTGCTAAAAATTATAGCAAGAAATTCTATAATTATTGTAAGATAGAGGGGTATGTAATCAAGGAATGTCGTCTACGACCACAAAATCGGCAAGGGTTTACTGTGCAGTCAAAATTAAGGGCTGCTTTTATGGTTGTCGTAGTCATATCCTCACCGTCATCATCAGAATCTTCATCATTAGTGAGCTCTTCGTTGAGCACTCTCACTCCCGAGATGGTGTAGCAGATGATAATATCTGCCTTCTCTGCACTCAGGATTTCTGGTAAGAAAAATAAACTTAAATTTTTATTGGATTTGGCACATAATAAATAATGGTTAATGGATTCAGCAGTGTCAAATCACATGACCGATAGTGAAAATGGGTTGTATAATGTGCAAAAATACATGGGTAATTAGCATATACAGGTAGCAAATAGTGATAATCTGTCGATTTTTTTGATTGGTAGTTTGGGGTCTTATTTCATCAATATTTTTGTGTCGCCAAAATTATCCACAAGTTTACTCTCTGTTGGTCAAATGGTAGAAAATAAATGTGAAATTTACTTTGATCGTCATGGTTGTTGTGTGTAGGCTCAAGTGTCGAGGAAGGTGATCGCAAAGGGGCCTAAAATAGGACGTTTATTTCCATTACAATTTTCTATTCCTAGTATTAATTCTTGTGCTTATTTAACTATCATTAATAATCCTTATTTTTGGCATAAGAAATTAGGGAATTGATTGATACTTAAAAGTGTATTTTTATCAAGGTTTTATATCATCATTTTGCACTTGAAGTATCAATAACTCCTTAACTAAAACATGTTTTATAATAATATAAGATATATTTAATTTATGATAAATGTTCATTTTAAATGCAGGCCTATCATATAAATAAAAGGATTGATTGATGACTTTAAGAACTTAAATTACAAGGGCAAAGAGATGACCAAACTTAAAAAAATACTGGTGCAGTCTATATCGGAACATTGTTCGGTAATTGGGTCATATCTAGAGTTGTAGATCTCAGATTTAGATCCAATTTAAATGGATGGAAACGTAAGACATAGGTTTACAACTTTCATATGGAGCCCAAGATCTAAAAAGGTTATTTTCAAGTCCAAATTGTAGCAACAACAAAAAAGCCCGAATATGTCTTCCAACCCGAGCACTGTTCTGTATTTGGCCCATATCTCGAGTTTTAGAAGTCCAAATGAGCTGAATTTGTTACACAAGAAAGCTGAGACAATTTCCTACAACTTTCATGTTTCAAGTGACTTTAATTTTAACGTTATCAATGACGTTTTGGGCAAACAAGAGAAGATAAAGATTGTCACCAAGTCAAGAGTTAGTCACCCACCCATCAATTTCATCATCAATCAATAGTTCTCAATTTTGGCCTATGAAAGGAGGTATTTGCCATACATTTAGGCATCTTGGTATCCAAACCAAGATCATACTTTTGCTTTCTCTCTTTGTATTTTTTATAATGTTTATGCTTTACTTTCCTTAATATCAAGTTTATGCCTTTTAATTCCTTTCTTTTTCTTTATTAACTCTTATCTTATTTATGTTTTTATTTTGTTTATTTATTTTTCTTTCTTTCATTATGTCTAGCTAAGTTTATTATGTCAAGGTGAAAAGGTTACACTAATGGTGTAAAAATAATTATAGTGTAAACTTAATATGGACTTTAATGTTTGATACTAATATGTTTTATATTTGTTATCTTGTTCACTCTTTAATACTTTGCTTGTTAAATGACTAATCTTGATTTATGTTATATAACACTTGGTACAACAAATCCTTGGCACTTTCATAACTCATACTGTATGGTATAACCGACATCTGAGCTATGGAAGGAACTTGATTTGTTGTTAACATAAGTTATAATCATGAATGCTTGGCGAGGTTTACAAGTATTAGCATTAATCAAATAAGATGACTAATGTAATCATGTTAATAATCTATAATCTAACTGGAACCTCTGTGTGTGGTTTCCATTTAAATAATAAGAGTTTATACTATACTTGTTTGGCATACCATTAGTGGATTCTCTAATCTTGATATTTGTTATTATCATTATTTAATTCTTACGTTAATCTTTCATCTCAAAGTTCTCATTAACTTCTTCTTCTTCTTCTTCTATTATTATTATTATTATTATTATTATTGTTGTTGTTGTTGTTGTTGTTGTTGTTGTTGTTGTTATTGTTATTGTTATTACTGTTGTTATTGTCGTTACTATTGTTGTTGTTTATAATTATTCTTTATAATTTGTATAATTAACCTCCCTATGGTTCGACCCTAGTCTTGTCAACTTATTTATTACTTCGACACTCCTGCACTTGGGAAAAGACATCAATCTTTTAGTCGTGTCAGACATTCCAATTCTAATGTATTGACTCATCTTATGAAATATGAATATTTGGGGAATAAAAATTCTTTTTCAATAGAATTTTTAGATTATAGTTCTTGTAAATTAGATAAAAACAAAGCATTATCATTTCCTTCACATGGTAGTCATGCTTCTAAATATTTTTAAATTATTCATACTGATGTATGGGGCATAAATTTTGTTATCTCTCATGCTCAGTATAAATATTTTGTCACGTTTATTGATGATTTCAGTCGTTTCACTTGGATATATTTTCTCCGATCTAAGGTTGATGTATTCTCAACATTTCAAGCTTCTGTTGTATTTGTTGAAAATTAATTTTTTGCTCAAATTAAAATACTTCAATCTAACTCTGAGAGGGAATTTATGTCTAAAGAATTTCAGGAATATCTCAAAAACAAAGGGATTCTTTCTCAAAGATCTTGTCCTTACAGTCCTCAACACAATGAAGTTGCTAAGCATAAGAATCGTCATCTTTTAGATGTTGTTCACACCTTATTAATTGATTCTTTGGTACCTACTTGATTTTAGATAAAAGCTCTATCAACAGCCATTCATCTAATTAATTATTTTCCTTTTCAAGTTCTAAACTTTGCATCTTCATACTCTATTTTATTTGGTGTTATTCCTGAGTATGATTCTCTCCATGTTTTAGGGTGTGTTTGTTTTGTTCACTTAATATTTACTGAAAGTAATAAACTTTCAGTCCAAACTGCTCGTTGTGCTTTTTTAGGATACAGTAATTCTCAGAAAGGGTTTGTGTGTTATGATGCACATGCTCATAAAATCCATATATCTCAAAATGTGATTTTCTTTGAAAATCAGAATTTTTTCCCTTGTTGTCCCTCTATAAAATCCACTCGTATCTAGCTTCCCACATTTGATGATGATAGTCCATCTTATATCTTTAAACATTTTAAGCCAAGAATTGTATATCAAAGATGTCATCCACCATCCATTTTACCCCTTCCAGACACGGAATCGATGTCTGATCATTCTCCTCAACTAAGACGATCAACTCGAGTTTCACGTGCCCCAAACAAGTATGGATACTCAGCAACTATTATTGATAGTACTTTTATACCTAAGACTTATGCCCAAGCTTCTACCCAAGACTGTTGGTAACAAGCCATAAAAGAGGAACTTTAGGCTCTTAAGGATAATCACACATGGGATATTATTTCTTGTCCTACCGAAATTAAACCTATTGGCTACAAATGGATATACACTATTAAATTCCAACCCAATAGATCTGTGGAACCATATAAAGCACAATTGGTGGCTCTTGAAAACTGTCAGGCATATGGTATTAATTATGAGGAGACATTTGCACCTGTGGCTAAAATGACTACCATACAAACCATTATGGCAATTGCTGCTTCCAAGAGATGGCCACTTCATCAAATGGATGTAAAAAATGTATTTTTACATGGAAACCTGAAAGAGAAAATTTATATGACTCCTCCTTCTAGTATGTTTACTCACCCATCTGATAAAGTCTGTTGGTTGAAATGGTCCCTATAAAGTCTAAAATAGGCACCACGGGCATGGTTTGAAAAATTTTGCACTACTCTTCTAAAACTTAAATTTATTCAAAGCTAATATAATTCCTTTTTATTTCTTCGGCAAACTACTACTAGTGTTATTGCTCTTCTAGTATATGTGGATGATATTATCATTATAGGATCTAACATTCCACTTATTAAGGATTTACAGTGTTCTTGTAACAATGAATTTCATATGAAGGATTTGGGACACCTTTATTATTTTCTTAGTTTATAGGTGCACTCTATGTCTAATGGGATTTCTCTACATTAGCACAAATACACCCAAAAGATTCTTCTCTTGGGCGATCTTGAATCAGGGAATAATGTTCTTACACCTCTCGAGATTAATTTAAAACTTTGTCAGAATAATGGTAACTTATTAACTAATCCCCCTATATACAGGTAATTGGTTGGCAGTTTGAATTATCTAACCATTACTCAACTAGATATTTCTTTTATAGTACAACAAGTCTATCAGTTTTTACAGGCTCCTCGTCAACCTCATTTAACTGTTGTCCAAAGAATTCTTCGCTATCCTAAAGGCATATTTGGGCGAGGATTATTTTTTCCTGCTGATAATTCATTACAATTAACAGGTTATAGTGATGCAAATTGGGCAGGGTGTATAGATACACGTCGGTCTGTTACTAGGTGGTGTATGTTTTTTGAAAATGCTTTAATTTCATGGAAAACAAAAAAGCAAGACCAAATCTCAAAATCTTCCACAGAATCTAAGTATCGAGCTATGTCCTCCGCATGTTCTGAGATTATGTGGGGCTCTAAGGTTTGCAACATGAACTTGGTTTTCCTCATCACACTCTTACACCTCTTCATGCTGATAAAACAAGTGTTATTCAGATTGCTACTAATCTCGTGTTTCATAAATGTACCAAACATATTGAAGTTGATTGTCATTACATTCGTGAAGTTCTTAATCTAATAGTCTTACACTACCTCATATTTCCACCGAGCATCAAACAGCTGATGTCTTTATGAAGGCCTTCTCTCGACCTCGACATCAACTCATGATTGATAAATTGATGCTTCTTGATCGGCAAGTATCAATTTGAGGGGGGATGTCAATGTATATTATAATAAGAATACCAACAATATATGGTAACCAAATTTTAACAGAATATCTTACATTTATTGTATTTATTATAGACTACAAATCAAGGATTAAAGATAATAAATTAGGGATTATTACATGTATTTAGAGGACTAAATTCTTCCTTCCAAAATCAATGAAACAAAGAACAATTTTACATTAAAATCTGATACTTTTGACATGTTGTATTATTAGCGCTGCTAGTAAACTCTTTGGAAGACATATATTGATTGAAGGGGACAAATACTATCAACAGTTAAAAAAAAAACAAACTTATATTTTCTTCATTTGTAACAGTGTCATTATCAATCAAGAAAGATTTTAGTCTGAAAAATAATGTTGCTGTAGAGCCTGAGTTAGTGTTGTCAGAAAAATCATCTCAATTTATAAATGAGGCCAAGCAATAATTTGTATACTACTTTTTAACATGCGTGTATTATTTGAGTTTAAAACTTATACAAAGTTCACTTAATTTTATTAACTACTACTTGGTATAAGGCTATGATACCATAAACAACAAAAAATATAAAGAGATAAAGTTACAAGGCAAAAAAAATCTCTACATTGTAGGAGCTTGACAAGGCTAAGATATTATACAACTACAATAATAAGAAATCATAAAACAATATATACAATCATACAATGATGAATCAAGATTTTTCAATGTCTTTTTAATAATTTTTTGTTGGGCCAAGCCTGTTTTAACAATGACTCAAGCCCTAGAGAGTTTGAAAATATGTTTGGACTAAAGCTCTAGGTACCTCTTTGATCCTACCACATGGCTTGAGCCTAATCTTTTGAGTCATGACTTCTTAGACCTGGTAGTTAGCCCTTAGAAATTTTTACTGACCTAAGCTTTTTAGCTTGAATCCTACTTCATCTACATCCTTAGGTATACAAGAGTCTTTTATGGTTTATCACATTTTTATTTCATTAATAAAAGTAAAAGATATTTATTCCTCGTTAATATTTGTGTTTGAGATATTTATCCATCATTAAAGCATGTGTAAGATGTATTTATCTTTTATTATTATTGCCAACATGCAATGACTTTCCAACCCTTTTACTTAAACAAAAAGACAATGCTCAACAAGCATAAATACTCCTTGAACCATGTAGGTAATAAATGGTTTATAATTTCTCAATTCTCAACATATACATGTAACATAATTTTCTTATAGTGTATTTATTCCAAACCAAATAAGTAAACAATCTTGTCGGATTTAATGCTCTTTCAAATATTTATTTCATTATTTCTATAAATATATTAACTTAAACATATGAGTCTTTAAATCCACCAAAAAAGCATTGTTTTGCATGCATTAGGATTCCTACATCAAGTTACTACCTTTATTTACTATGGATAATAGATCAAATAATAAGAACATTTGATTAAACTCATTATTCAACCTTTAAAAATTAAACTATAATCCTAAGCATTTTGACTTTTGAAACATCATCGTATAATAATCAAGCTTTAATAACGATCATATCTACTATGATATGTTTATGCTACTGCGATTGCCAGATATGATCTTATCTACCTTAATGGTGTTGTGGTATTGCTTTGATATGCTGATAGAGTTATGATTAGTTGAAAATTAATTATTATCTGATTTGATCATATCAGATATGATTTTCATCAATAGAATCATGCTCCTGAAATCATGCTTTATCAAGTTTATGTAGACTAATAATTAAGACCAATCAAATTGATTACAATGAGGTTAAGATGAGAACTATTTATGTAAGACCCAAATTTTAGATCAAAACATAAGCCAAAGTCATTCCAAACCCAATCTAAGTTAACCTAGGTATTTAAGGAAGAGTTGCAAAAGACTTTCTTTACTCTCTTCTAATTATTATAGCTACCGTGACCCGACCCTCCTTAAATCAAAGATTTAGTTTTTGATCTTGAGTTTTTGATTTAAGAAATGTAGAAATAACAAGTAAGTGGTTCTCTTTTATATTACTTTGGATTATAGTTTGTTTATGGAATGATTAAAGAAGAGATTAGGGTTTATAAGGATTGGAAGTTTATATTGCTAAGATTGATTTATGATTATTAAGGATTTAATGTTAGGTGATTAATTAGTATTTTGTTTAAAATAATGATTTATGAGTTGATTGGTTTAAATTAATTTTATGAGTTAAGAAATTAATTTTTACCTTGCTGTAACATCTGGACAGAATGGTCTTAAGGTTGAAGATGATCAAATTTTATTTTGGTCCTTGATTTATGAAAATTACAATTAGTCCTTAAACTTTAGAAAATTATAATTTGACCCCTGATTTGTCTTCTGAGATTCTGGGCAGTGTTATTATGAGGTTAAAGATGATGAATTTCAGTTTGATAATTGATCTAGAATATTTTTAGTTTGGTCCCTCAATTTTAGAAATTTATATTTTAGTCCCTGAACTTAAAAAAATACAGCTTGGTCCTTGTGTTGTTCTGGACAAAGTTGAGGATGGTTTATGGGTGAAATTTCAGTATGCTTATATATTTACAGTTTGATCTAGTTTTGGTAAAATTATATTTTGGTCCCTTTTTAGGATAATTGTTGTTTTAGTCTTTAAACCTAGGAGACTAAACCTGATTTTATTTTATGCATTGAAATCTTTTATTAGTGTTGCTTTTGAGTATATTTTTTATATTCATTGTGGTTTCTCCTAACGATCCTCAATATGTTTTCCAGGTCTTTCATCTGATATTCCTTTTAATTCTATATTTTTCTAGGTGAGTGAGATAATCTCTTGAACATTTATATATGTTGCTTCATTTTCAAAGTATTCATCTATTCTTAATTTTTCACTCATATTTTATCAAACTAAATTCTATTTGATATAATGTACATTTCCTTGATGATTTTTTGAATATCCATTATTCCTTAATATAGGATTTATCAGTAATTTCAGAGTAACGGAGAGTAGTTAGTGTATGTGCATATAGTATTCTATATACCTAGTTAGTGAGAGAGGCATCAGCCTATAACAACTAATCATCTCACAATAATCATCTTCGAGTGTCATTTGGTCATTTTTTAGTGTTATCTAATTATTTTTTGGTGTCATTTGATCTCTGATATTTATTTTACTACTCTATGATAATATGTTTAGTATGTATATGTATATATATATATATATATGTATATATGTATATAAAGATAAATCAATTTGCAAACTATTAAAATATAAATTTTCTAAAATATATATTAAATGTTATTCTCTCACTGAATTGGTTAAACTCACCTCTTATTCTCAATATTGTTTCAGGTTCTTAGTTTCTAATATCAGGTGAACTTTGTTGAATGTTCTTGCTTCTTCAGTTTTGAGTCGGTATGTCTTGCTTATTTTTTAAAGGTTTTCTTTTAGTTTTGATTTGATATTTTAGATGCTCTACTATTAACTTGTTTTAATTAAGTTTGAGTTTTGACAATGTAATGAGTATTATAGATTATTGTTTTTTTTTAATTATTGTTGAGAAGTTTTGAATTATTTTTTGGTTTTATTATTTTTTTAATAATATATTATTTTTAAAGATTATAAAATGCTGCATATTTTTTAAATAACTTGTTTTTTTAATATTTCCATCTTAGTGTAAATGAAATGTTAAAAAAATTAATGTGTCTAACAGCGTCTTCCATCGAGTTCTTTCCATGTTTTTTTTTTGTCTATTTAAACAATGTTATAAATTATTTCGGAATAGAATATTTATATTATTCAGAATTTATAACATAAAGATTTCCTCTGTAAAAATAAAGATCACTTGTCTTCTCATTTTTGGCAGTGAACGTTAATAGGACAAGCAATGTACAGAGACTCTCAACCGGCACCGATGTCTGCCTCTCCCCAGGAAATCTCGTGTTTAAGCCTCTCCCTTGTATTTAAAAGGAGAAACAACAAATCCTTAATATTACTTTTTTGGCAGAGCTCATGAAGCCACGTTACCAAGTTAAACTCCACTCTTCATATTTTCTTCTTGTAAGGTTGCGATTTTCTACAGAACCTCAGTTGTGCGAGCGCTGCATATTTTCGGTCAACAAAAAGGAAGATTTAGCAGTAGGACTTAGGAAATTCTTTATAGAAGGATTGACAACGTAAGAGGGTAACACCCAGCAGAATGATGCAATAGCTAGTACACAAGAGAAAAAACACTGAAAGCAGCATTAGTTGCAGCACAAGTCTGAAATGAATTTGTCATCTATTTGCAATTCCTCTACAGCATGTGTTATTTTAGCAACAAAATATGATCTAGATTTCCATCAAATTCCTATTTGCTAATTGTATTAGTCCCTTCATTCATCCAACAAAATTACTCCAACTCTCTTTCTGTCTCTCTTCCTCTCTTACAACATCATAGAATCCAACAAGCAAGTTGCAGGAACAGTAAGAGAACATGATTGATCTTATCTTATCCCAGCAACAATCCCAGCAAGAGACGGCTTTACCCAATCAGGAGATAGAGCCTTGGCCCATAACAGGTCAGAAGTACAGCTTCACCAATCATGCATACAGTACAGGCTGTACAGCTTCACCAACAATACCAGGTCCCAGATCTGCGCCAGAGTTCCTTCAATAGTAGGAGTTTTCAATGTACAGACAGATGAAAAGGAAGGCTATGGTTTATGACATTCTTTTCCATTAGTGAATCATTTGGCTAGACAGAAACGTGAAGGTTTTGGGGATAGAATGAATTGTGGATAGGAAATTTCCCATTATGACGAAGTTGTGTTTTGAACGAAGCAATCCATAAAGATTTCTCATATTCAATGATTTTCGATGGTTAACTGTTGAATGCTATTAAATGGCTAAAAAGGATAGTTGTGCAAATCCTAAAATTTCTTCTTCCATATTCTTAAAGAGTTATTAGGAGCCAACTTTGTAGTAATGAAGTAATAGGGCTCGATCAAACTATGTGGATGGCTCAGAAGGCACTTTTATATACCAATGAGATAGGTTTAGGTTGAAGAAAATGTCTAGAATAACCAAAACTAGTAGGTAATTTTCCCTATGATAGCTAGCATGTCACTGAATGGGTGCAGGAGTCGTTGAATCTTTTAGAATCATTATTTGAGCACTAATATTCTTGATATGATAGCTTTTAATATTTTTCTTCTGTTTTATTGTATTTTATATTTTAATCTGGATTTTTTTTGTTTATTTCCTTTATGAATTCAAATTCCTAATTATTTTATAAAGGATGTAGGGTTAATTTCTAGCTTCTTTAGAAGTCTTGTAAAATTATTTGTTCATCATCTACCAGTTTAATAATCCAACAATAGCAAAAAAAACCAGCTTAAATATTGCTAGTTTCATGAGCTTTATTGAAATAGTATATTAAATCAAATGGATCAACACAGACACAGAAATAACCAATAAATCAATATAAATTCAAGCATAATTTAGAAATTAATAGCAATCACAACCTTTAAAAAAAAATTAACAATCCAATACAAATCATCTCAAATCATAAATACACGTCAATTCAAATCAATAATGTCTTAATAGTCTAAAAAGTATACACAACAATTACTATTTTACCTTAAATTTCATAATATTTTAACAATTTTTTCTAAAAAAAATTATGTAAGTTTATAAGAAGATTAACAATTTTACCAAGGAGAGATAGAGAGGTGACAGTTGTTGCCTCGAATGGAAGAAGAAGAGGTGGCTATCGTTGGGTATAAGAACTCTGATGACTGGTGGATAGGGCTCCTTGACTCTAAAATAATTGGAAAAGGTGAAAGACATGGAAGCGAAAGAAGATTTTTAATGAAAAAATAATACGAACTAATTTAGTGAAAAAAAAATTCTAAACAGTTCCTTATTATTTTTTCACTAAAATATTTTTTTCTTGATTGATTTTATTTATTTTTTTAGAAAAATTACAAATACAAAAATAATAAGTGAAATGCTTGAAAAATTGGCCAAATCAAGTTTAAAAGATTTTTTTATATATAATTTTGTATTTTCTTGGAAAATTTATGAAAAGAGGATGAAAAACTAGTTGTGATGAAAAGATTTTTTTTATTATAAATATAAAGATTTAAATTATATAATTAGAAATAATAAATTGCATGCATGGGATTAACTAGGTAAAATCAAAAGCTCTAGGTTTGCTGGTCACTATGACCATTGGAACATGCTCATGGAAAACTTCCTACGTTCAAAAGAATTTTGGGGACTCGTAGAGATTGGCTGTGATGAGCCAGTAAGTGGACTTGTGCAAACTGATGCACAAAGAAAGAAGATGGATGAACTGAAACTAAAGGATCTTAAAGTGAAGAATTATCTCTTCCAAGCCTTAGATCTCATAGTTCTTGACACAATTCTAAAGAAAGACACTACCAAAGATATTTGGGATGCCATGAAAAAAAGATTTGAAGGAAATTGCAAGAGTCAAGAAGTCTCATCTTCAAGGACTACGACGAGAATTTGAAACCTTGGATATGAAATTCAATGAAGGAGTAACAGAATACTTTTTTGAAGTCATAACAGTAGCAAACAAGATGAAAGTCCATGGAGAAGAGATGGAGGATGTGAAAATTATAGAGAAATTCTTTGCACCCTCACAGAAAAATTTAATTACATTATTGCCGCATAGAAGAGTCAAAAGACATAAACAAACTCTCTGTGGATGAACTTCAAAGCTCATTAATTGTGCATGAGCAGAAGTTTAGGAAAAATCATGGTGAAGAACAAGTTTTGAAGGTTGCTCTGGAAGAAGAGAAAGGCAGAGGACTATTTAAGACTACTTACAAGGGTAGAGGAAGAGGAAGGGGCAGCAGTAGCAACAATTTCAACAAAGCCACAGTTAAATTTTATCTACGCCATAGACTGGGCCATTTCCAGTTTGAGTGCCCTTCTTGGAACATAGAAGTTAACAATGCCAAGGATATTGACGAGGAAGAGGAGATGTTGCTAATGTCCTATGTAGAAGAAAACAAAGCTAAAGGAAGAGATGCATGGTTCCTTGATTCAGGATGCTTAAACCACATGTGTGGAGATAGAACCATGTTCAGTTGGCTTGATGATAGTTTCGGCAACTGGCAAGGTTAGGAAACAACACCAGAATGAATGTGATGGGCAAAGGAAGTGTGAAGCTACATTTGAATGGAATAAACCTTATTGTAACTAAAGTATACTATATCCTTGAACTCAAGAACAATCTCTTGAGCATAAGGCAATTTCAAGAGAAGGGTTTGGCGATTCTGATTCAAAGAGGAATATGCAAGGTCTACCACCCTCGTATAGGTTTAATCACTAAGACAAACATGAGTGCCAATAGAATGTTTATTCTGTTATCTAATTCACAAGAGACATCTTAGCAATAACACGATGAGTGCTGTTACACAAACTCACAAAGCCAGCAAAATCTATCACAACTCTGACATTACAGATATGGACATCTAAGCTATAAAGGCTTAAGAACCCTGCAGAGTAAGATAATAGCTCCACTATTAAACTGTCAAAGAATCCTGTCATGCATGGGAGAAGCAAGCATATTGATGTCCGTTTTCATTTCTGGAGAGAACTTGCTAACGATGGAATTATTGAACTACTACATTGTGGAACAAAAGAACAAACTGTAGATATCATGACACAACCATTGAAGTTGGAATCCTTCCAGAAGTCAGATGGGAATGTGTAGAGCTACTAAGCTAAACTAAATATGTATCTACGTATCACAGTTAGTTTAGCGGAAGAATTGACAGGTGGAATACGTGCATATATCTGTAGGAGATAAATAACAGAATCAATAACTGATTTTGTTAGAAAACTGTTTTCTGTTAGCAACTGTAATGCTAACAGAAACTGCACACGTGATATTTCTTTTGTTTCATTTACTACTGTAAGGCTATACATAGCCAAGTTCATTCAATATATAGTAAGAGGAAATATACAGAGAGTTATAAAGCTTTGCTTTGTCATTGATAAAAGGTTTGTCAACACCAATGCTAGTGAGTATAGTACCATATGATTGCATGAAGAAAGATGCTTTAATGTCCTGTGCATATGGTTTCCATCCAGTGTGATTTGTGAATATTGTTACAGCAGGAAAAAAATAAAAAATAAAGTTCACAGCTGATAGATGATGCTGTGAGAGCAAAAATTGTAGCTGTTCCTAGTTATCAACTGTTGTCCTGTGGTTGGGGAAAGATTATCAGGAGCAGAAATGTTTAACACAGAACATACAAGAAAATTGTTCTGACAACCTGTGCTATTTTTCTTATATTTCTGGTTTCATCAGAAGCATGTCTCACTTAATTCATGTTGATGTTGCTTTAAAAACAAATTGTCTATTTGAAATAGATCTTGGTTTTATTAGGTAAATTGAGATCCAGGTTTAAAGGAAAAGCGATCAAACCTTATATTATCTTTATGGCAGATCTGAAGTCACCATACCAAGTTAAATTTCACTTTCATATTTTGCAGAAGTGAAATATTAATAGTTCGTTGACCAAGCCAGGCATAGCAGATTAGCAGGTGTGGAGGTGTTCTCAGGGACTGGCATGGTCAGTTCAAATGCATTTTTTTCTTGCCCCATAGGTAAATTTTTCGTATTAAAACAAGATTATGAGGATGGAAAATCCCAACAGTATGCACAAACTGAATTAGACACCAGTTACGCTGATGAGAAGACCAGGTTTTTGCAGATACAGCACAAGGGGGCTGTAATTTCAATGGAGATTCTGGATACTTGAGAAAAATGGAGATTAGATTATGCTCAACCCTTTATAGATGCTAGGAAAAAAATGGAGATTAGATTATGTTCAACCCTTTATGGATGCTAGGAAATCGCCACCACTCTTAGGAGAATGAACAAATATTAAACTCACAAAAATATCAAAGGATACTGTTGGTTTTGTGATTAACTGGAACTTCTACAGCAGAGAAGTAAAGAGAAAAGAAAGTTTTTGTTCTTGGTAAACTGATGTCTTTTTTCACATTGCTTCAGAACTGGTATCACATTATATCTACAGACACAAATTGTATTAGAAAGTCTTCATCTGATACATTCAAAGCTTGTAACATATCCCTTAAATTTAGGGACCTCTACTGACATTTCTGCAGATTTCCTTCAGCAATAATTCTGCAGTATATCAGTATATTTCTACAGTAAAATACCGTAGACATACACAAAAGCAAAATTATCAACATTCTAACAGATACAGAAAGATCACCGCTTTATAAATTAGAGGTTATATCTCACCACTGAATGAAATCCACCACAGAGATCCACGGCTAGACATAAGCTAAACAAGCTTAACTTTATCTTAATCAATTTCACCAACTCTATCCTCTCTTCACTTGAACCACGGGTTACATTTTATATACAAGATCATGCAAAGAAAGAGAAAGCAAAATGGAAGCCACATGAAGTTCAACTGACAGATTGCAACTACGAAAGTACTACTTCGATAAAATAAGGAGAAGAAAGGATACATTAGAATGGCTGGAGATATCATGCTCATTTATTTTTCAAGGTGCCCAAGTCATTTGGCTTTTAATTTGCTTGACTTTGGTGACTCCCATTAATGATTTTTCAGCTCCAGCATCAGTTACATTTATGCCTGTGGCGTGATTTGGACTGGTAATTCTTTACTTGGAGAGAGTGCTGGATCTCTGCTGATACCATTATCTGCTAGCAACTTCCAAGTAAATTGAGTGGCCTGATAATGGATTGTAACAAGGGTTTCAACTTTTGCAAAGTCATTCCTGGACAAACCCTAGACCCTGCTCCAAACGGAATAAAGCAGTTTGGTAGGACAACCACGTCGGATCAAACTTCGATGGTTCTGGGAAAATGCTATAATTAATGTGTGTCATATTTGTAGCCCAGAATATCAAAAAAACCAAAGAAAGAAACGTATCAAAGAGAATGAGATAGAAAGTGAAAACTGGGGGAATTCAGTTGCCACCCTTCAGGAATAATGTATCCGCCACACTCTGTATCTTTAAAAGCTTTCCGGAAACCACCAAAGAGGAGAGGGAACATTCTTTAGGTTTTCAATGCTACTTAACATGTGTAATTCATATTTGAAAGGTTCTCCCAGGTTTACAGTTCTCCCTTGGGTTTGCTTTTTGTTGATTGTTTTACACTAAGCGCAGAACAAAACGTAAAAGGATCAGAAGAATTGTATAGGAAAGATGACTTTTATTAATTGCATAACTCTCTTAAATAGAGATAGAGTTTTAGTTTAACTCAATTACTATCAAAACTGAAGATTACATAACAAATAAATCAAAAAAATTCAAACAGTTTTATTCCTAAAGACTTGATCTTCTAGTAGAGATCTTCAAGCCAATCCTCATCATCAGCAAACCTCCTGATCTTCCGTGACTTTTAAGGCATTTTTTCAATACTCTTCTTTGTCTTAACGGCTTCAGACACCTAACTAGCTTCTTAGTTCTTCAAATCTTGCTTTTGAAAGAGCTTTAGTTAAAACATATACAATCTGGTCATTAGTTCTGTAATAAAGAAGAGTAATTTCTTCTTCTTTCTGAACTTCTCTTAAAAAATATAATTTGATTTTAAAATGCTTAGTCCTACCATGAAAAAAATGATTATTTACAATAGAAATTGTAGCTTGATTGTCAACATAAATTGGTGTTGGCTCAAGTTGTTCCATATGCAAATCTGCAAGTATTTTTCTTATCTGAATTCCTTAATTTACAACAACAGTAGTCGCTACATTTTTTGTTTCACTGTGCTTTGAGCAACAACTTGCTTCCTTGAACACTAAGAGAACATGTCTGATCTGAAGCTAAAACAATAGACCAAAGTGTTTTTCATATCATCCACAGATCCTAGCCTGTACACTAAGAGAACATGCCTGATCCGAAGCTAAAACAATAGACCGAAGTGTTTTTCATATCATCCATAAATCCTGACCAGTAATTATCAGAATAGCCATGAAGCATAAAATTTTGAAAATGAGAGAATTTTATACCATAGTTTATTGTACCCTTGATATATCTTACAATCCTTTTTGCACCTTGAAGATGTAATTCACTAGAACAATGCATGAATCGTGAGAGCAAACTTACAGTAAATGCAATATCAGATCTTGTTGTTGTGAAATACATCAAACACTTAATTAAGCTTTTATATTGACCTTTATCTACTTTGTCCATCATTCTTGTTGAATTTTTTCTTCAGATTCATGGGAGTGCTTATGCTTTTGCAATTCTTAATGTGAAACTTTTTCAGTATTTCCCTAGCATATTTCTTTTGACATATGAAGATTCCATCATTGTTTTGTTTCACCTCCATTCCTAGAAAGTAGGACATCAAACCAATGTTTGTCTTCTCAAATACGGTGAGCATTTCAACCTTGAACTCTTCTATTAGTTTCTCATAACTTCCTGTTACAAGTAAGTCAACAATATAAACAAAAACAATGATTAAGTTTGCGTCAGTTCCTTTTACATATAATGTGGCCTCATTTGGACTTTTAACAAAACCAAGTTTATGTAAATACTCATTAATTTTGCTATACCATGCTCTGGGAGCTTATTAAAAGCCATATAATGCCTTCTTTAACATATATATCTTCTCCTCTTGCCTTTTGACTTCAAAACCTTTTGCGTGTTCTATAAAAATCTCTTGCCTTTTGACTTCAAAACCTTTTGCTTGTTCTATAAAAATCTCCTCTTGCATATATCTATTCAAGAAAGTAGGTTTTACATCTAGCCGATACACTTTTCAATTCTTTTGTGCTGATAATGCTAGTAGCATCTTAATTATATCAAGTCTTACTACAAGTGCAAAAGTTTTTGAGAAGTCCACTCTAAACACTTTTTTGTGTAGAGGTTTGTCCATCAACACCCAAGTATCATTCTTTTCAAACGTTCTAAGTTTTTCTTTTATTACTTCAATCCATTTGTTATTCTGCATTGCCTCTTCAAACTGTGCAGGCTCACAAATAGTAATATTACTACTTTTATAAATCTCAAATAAAGATCTTGTACCTCTTATTGGCTCATCATCAATAATGTCGTTAATAATCTCTTAAATTGATGATTCCTACTTCTCTATTGATGATTCTTACTTCTCTAATAGTTCCTTCCATTTTCATTATTTATCTTCCATCAAGTGAACATCTCTGCTCACCAGAATTTTTTCATTTTATAATTGGAAGATTCTATAGGTTTTTCATAGATTGTTGTATCCAATGAACACTCCTAGTTCAGCCTTCCTATCCAGCTTGTCTCTTTTAACCTGTGGTATAGAAGTAAAACAAAGGCAACCAAAGATTTTCAAATGTTACAGGTCTGATTTGTATCCAAACCAAGCTTTAAATGGGGTTCTTTACCTGTGGTATAGAAGTAAAACAAAGGCAACCAAAGATTTTCAAATGTTACAGGTCTGATTTGTATCCAAACCAAGCTTTAAATGGGGTTCTTTCCTACAAAGCCCTGGTTGGCATCCTGTTCAGCAAATACATTGATGTGTTTGCAGCCTCAGCCCATAGTTTTTTTAGCAATGCTTTTTCATGTAGCACTCGTCTAGTCATCTTCATAATGCTCATGTTTTTTCTTTCACTCACACCATTTTGTTATGATGTGCATAGTGCTGTAAGTTGGCGTTTAATGCCAGATTCATCACAAAATTATTAAAATCTTCCATTGGTACATTCCTTCATATTGTCAGACCTTATAATTTGTATCCTGCATGTACTTTGATTTTTCACCCATGTTTTATACTTTTAGAATATATTAGCAACTTCGAATTTGAATTTAAAAAAATAAATCCAAACAAAATCTAGAATAGTCATCTACAAAGATTATATAGTATCTATTACCATTTAAGAAAGTAGTTCTCTAAAGACCTCTAACATATGTATGTACCAGTTGAAGTTTATATGGTGCTCATCATGTAGTTTGAGGAAAATGTTTTCTAGCCTGCTTTCTATATTGACAAGCTGCACAATTTGTTGATATGTTCTCCAACCATGGAACACCTTTCACTAAATCATGTTTCTACATATATATTAGTCCATCATGGTGAAAATGCACAAGCCTTTTATGTCACAATTCACCATTGCATGTATATATGGAAAAAGCACCCTGCTCCTCCTCCATGAGGAAACCTTTTACTTTTATTTTCACTTTGAATACGTTGTTGCCTATGTTGTCTTTTATCAAGTATCATTTATCTTCGAATATCACTTTAAAACCTTTCTCCATTAGTTTTCCAACACTTAGCAAATACTTATCAATGTCAGTTACATATAAAACATCTAAAATGCATTTCAAACCTGACAGACGGTTTATAGCAACAATTTATTTGCCTTTCACAACAATATAATCATCATTTTTAATTTTGATTTTGAAAATTTATCAAGCTTCTTGAATAATACATGATTATTTATTATATGGTTTGTGCAACCACTATCAATTAACCAGGAATCACTTGAGTTGTTGCTTGTTGAAAAGCATGATGCAACAAACAGTTGCTCCTTTTCAGGTTGTTGGGCAACAGGATTTGGTTTTTTTTTAAATTGTTATCATCTGTAGATTCTTTCAATGTGTCCAATGACCATTTTTTTTGCACTTAATGTCTAGTCTCCACCAACATTTTCTCTACCGTGATTTTTTTTTTTTATTGTAAGAACATGGTGGATCTCCACCTTGTTTTTGTAATTTTCAATATTTTTCTTCTTGTTGCATCTTTGCCTCCTCATGAGTATTGAGCATTTCAGAACACCAGCATAAATTGAAGGTTCATTAGCAAAAAGCCGCATCATATCAGAACAGATGAAGTGTCATGTCCTGCAATCGAAATAAGATAAGAATAGCATTATCCACGATCTCCTCACTCGCTACTTCTTCATTGTTTTGATTACGCTTGCTAAGCAGGCAAGAGGTGAGATTTTGGTGAGGATTAGCGCCCCTCTGCAATTCAACCTTCTTTCCGGCTATGAGATCCTTCAACATGTTCCAAACCTTTGCACTTGGCTGGAGGCTGCAGTTGTATCGCGTGAAAAACAAGTTAATGGCGACTGACCATACTCCCTCTATCATAAACTGGGACAAATTGACAAGTTTATCTCTCCGAGACCCTCCTCGTTCGATTCTGAATAGAAGAGAGCAAATGATGTTGAATTTTAGCTTCTTGATCAAGGGCAGGACCTATAAGCGAACATAAAAAAACTTGTGTTTGGTCATCTTTCTTAAACAAAGGGAAATTCATTCATGGTAAACTTCATCAACAAACCGTGACTTGTTTTCCTTGCCAACGCGTCTCCACGTGCATCCAGACTTTCTCATCCATTTTCCCCACATAATGTTTCAGTGATTCAGCCTTCAAAAATGATACAAAAGCATCCCCGACACGCTTGTGATCTTGTCCACTGAGTTCTGCCAAACATTTATCCCCCAAAATCCTAGTCAAAGTTTGTGTTTGGCTTTGGCGAGTGTGATGTTATCGCTAGTGAATACGAACTTTGTTTTCAGCCTGGCCATAAATGAAAACAGTTGGTTAGCCAAACAGACTTAGCTTTGATATTGGACCGTATTTTTGCACTCTTCGTTGAAACCATTTTTCTGCAGTATTGGCTCTCATGGCACGCTGAAGGTATAGGCTATATGACCTATTAAGGGAATTCCCAGTGAACCTGAAGGAACCTTCTTTGATGACCTTCTGCACCTGGTAAGCAGAAGGAAGATGGGTACAGGGAAGATAAAAATGGTGAAAAATGTATTCATTTCTGCAGATATGGGGTCGAAGTTAAGTGGGCATGTGACTTATATATGAGAATTGAATTATGAGGACAATTAAATTGCTTTTGGTCTTTGGGGTTGTAATTTGGCAATAATTGGCGATTAACCTATAAAAAATTGGTGGGACACATTTTTGGACCGTAAAAATTGATTGATCTCTGCGGATGAAGTGGAAATTTAGAGGTGTCGACTGTCGACTGTCAACTGTCCTAGGACAGGTACGAGGTTACGTTGCAATCTAAATTTGGATCATAATTTGCTGCCAGCATTATAAGAAAATTGACGTGGGACTCATTTTTGGCTGGTTTGACCTTGTATCAGAAACGCATGATATTGATCTCGCTCACGGCTACGAATATTATACTAACAGTGTTGTATTTCTTGTTATTTTGTGCATTTGATTCCAATGCTTAGCACCAATCAACGCACGAAGACAGATGCTTTTCTGCCTTTGTCAGCATGTGGTTTAAGATCGAACATCAAATTTGATTCGTCAATTGTGAAAGTTAGAGCAGGTATATAGCACCGTGAAAGCAACATGTCTAGATGGTTTTGTTCCTAGTTCTTTTGTGATGGTTTAGCCTAGTGAATTTCTAGGGTTTTTCCAGTCTCTTCAATTTCCTCCTTGTCCTACATCAAATGAAGACTGTCTATGTAATAACCAAACCTAAAATAATGTCTTTCTAAGCAGATCCGAAGCCTGAAGTCTACTGGGTAAAATTTCACTCTTTCGTTTTTCTTCCTCTATTGCTTTTTGCATGCTTCACATGCAGAAAGAGAAGACTGAAGAGATTTCCAAGGAAGTTAAAACTCTTCCACATGCAAGAGGATAAAAAGTTTAAAATTTTACCCATTACCTCTAATTCTTACCACTTTTTCCTCATCAGGTTTTCATTTACCAATCAGTTCGAGGAGAAAGGGGGAAAGAGGGAAAATATTGAAAAGGTACTCAGCATGATGAAGAGAACGCCCAACTGAGCCGGAAATCGGGTTGTACTTTGCTTTTGAACAACATTTTGCCTCATATATTTAATAGCTTCAGCACACACTGGTAGAAATCAGTTCAAAATTTTAGAATTCCTCGACACAAATATACGAGTTTCTACAATCTCAAAGCATCTATTGAAATCAGTTATATAAAAACCCTCAAAAGCCTTCACTCGGCCTTAGCTGGAATGTGGTTGCCACCAGTCGTGATTTTGTAGAGGTAAAACAGAGTCATAACAGCACTGCAAGAAAACACAACGGTAAGTGCATAGCTCATGAAATCCAAATAAATGATTCAATCAATAAAGGAAACCCCGGTTAATATGGTGATTATTAGATGGAGGGTTTCATAAAGTAAAAGTTAATGCATGGTGACATGATGCAGTCGTGCACAATACAAAAGATTGGAAGAACTGAAATTTTGGGTGTAAACAAAACGAAACTTTGGCAACATGGCTTCTAGAATATTAGATCAAAGGTTTCACAAGGTTATGGTAAGGCATAGTGGCATGATGCAATTAAACACAATACAACAGCCATGCTAACCAATATATCCTAGGCACTAGCACAACCCAGAAAGATGCTAAACAAGAGAGAGCTCAAAAGTTCTATGCCCGTACCATGCCAGAACGGGGTTGGAATATAGATTTCCATACCAAAATTCAGATTGAATAGCTCTCGTTTGATTTATATTTCACAGAAAACACTAGAAAAATATTCAGCAAAGAGTACAATAGATAACCATCGAATACAAGAGGATGAAAAGTAAGATGAGATGTATACAAAATATAAGGCAAATGCATGAATTTTTACATCTACTAATCAATTACTATGATAGGGGTATTGCAAATATAATCAGAAAAGAAAGTAGCAGGAAGATGAAAGAGCATGATTTACCATACCTGATACCAGCCACAATACCAGCAGGCATTATCTTAGAGGTTTGCATATACCTTTGACCCATCACAAATGTCAGTATGGCTGCACAAACTGTTCCAAAGGCACATGAATGAATGAATGAATGAATATAAATACAAATTTCCAGACTATTGGAAAACGACAAAGTAATATGAATACAGCTTGAGTAGTAAAGAGAAGGATGCGATGTTTTCTTCATTTTTAACAGTCCTTGTCAACAAAAAAAGATCAGGATCTGAAGCTTTGCAGATGAATATAAAGTATTTCTATCCTCCTCTTCGACCATCAACAAAAGCACCATAGTCTTAACATTCAGAATAGGGAAGAAAATCCAATTAACATTTCAGTCAAAATAAACTGCTAAAATGTATATTTTCCTTTCTTGGATTCATATGACCATCAACAAACATATACTTGTACTAAAGGTCATTTTTTTCTGTTTTTCCGCACAATCGATTTTAATGCATGGATTAAACTTGAGAGTAGCTTAGTCCCTCTAATGGAAAATAGGGTCATTTCATTCACCCCGATCAACAAGCCAACCTCTCTTCGTAATGGAGAATGCTCAAATCACCAAAAATACACAGAATGATTCAAGTTGAAAACAAAAACCCTTCAATCAACTTAAGCCCAAATGACTACTTCCACTACCCCTTCGTCCCATTCACAAACTAATGCTATTTTCTAGACGTAGCATATATAATCGCAAACCAAGAGGAACCCATTACAATAATAAATATCATCTCATCTAAATCAAAAAAGGAACCTTATTTACTCCATAAATACTTCAAGCCTTAAACACCATGCTCCTTTCTTTTAATAAGGAAATCCTCGCACATACTGCCTATATCCATTCAATTTTCCATCTTTCACTCATTCCTACTCATAGCTTATCAAGATCAACACCATTTCAAACACATAACAAGTTAAATTACACACACAATCAAATCGAAGGAACAAAGAAAAGAAACAAAAGGGTCTTACTAGTTTCGATAGCCAAGCCAAGAAATGAATTCTTTCTCTTCTCAAAAGCTTTAAGACTCAAGTACCCAGCAAAGATAAGAACCAATCCAGTGCCAGCACCACCACCTAATGATGCCATACTCCCTTTCTTCAAATACCCAATAACCCCTCCAATCACAAGAACCAAACCATAAGGGATTGTGAAGCAGAAATCATGCATCTTTCTTGGATTTCTTGATTTCCAAGATCGAAACTTTTTCTTCACAGATGAGTATTTTTTTTCTGTTGGTCAAGTGTTTTTGGTCGCCCAGAAATGAAATGATTTTATTATTTTTGTTTCCTGATTTGCCCCGGGGACTGTCAGGGGAGTTATACAAAACGTGGCCGTTTGGCAGTTCTAATCGTAAATGGACAGTGGTGCGGGGACCATTTATCATTATCGGAGTGTGGCAAGCACGGTGGGAAGGAGTGAGCTAAACGTGATCAAGTTTGGTTATTTGTTGCTTTATGGTCCTTGTATTTTCATAGTAATGACAAATTGAACATTCTATAAAAACATTTTGCTTTTCGAGCTTCTCTAGTTTAAAAAAAAAATTGAAAAAAAATCTAAATTATTAAATCAACCCATGAATCATTCCAATCTATTATTTATATTCTCTTTTTATTTTTGTGCTGACTAGATTAGATTTAGTTAAGTCTACCGGATGATTAAAAACTCAGTCAAAAAAGATTCTTGAGAAACAAGCTGGATGCATCCAACCAAAAGAGACTAAAAATGTAACACAGTAGCAGAATATTGAGACACAAACAGGTCCAAATGAACAAGGTCTAATGGGTTTGGGGCAGACAAGAAAACAAAAGCCAAGCTTGTGGCAACCGTGAACACTTCCAGCAGTGAACACAAAATAAAGAGGAAGTAAGTTTCTAGCTCAGCCGTGAAAGGAGCTTATTTCCTTTTTCAGTATCTGGATTTGAACTTTATTATACATGTCTGTTATTCCTGCGGTGTCTTACCTATTTACTGGGCTTGCAGGATGTTCAGTAAGCTGTGTGGATTAGTCGTGGTGCGCGTAAGTTAACTCGGACACCCCACATAAATAAAAAAAAAACTGAAAAAAAAAATACAAGCACGCTTTAAAAATTTCTGTTAGAGAGCTTAGTAAAAAAAAGTTAAATTTTCTACAAAATAATTTTATTTGAATAAAAACTAATATAATTTGAATAAAAAATAGATAGAATATTTTAAAAATAAATTAAATTTATTAATTAAAAAAATAATTATAGAATCAGGACATGGGTAGATTCAAAATCTCACTTAATCCAAGTTAAAGAAAAAATAGAAGAATAAATTAACCCAACAGATTACCTAATAACTTGATTAACTTAGATAAAATTAGGTTAAAATTGAATTAAAATCTAATATTTTTTAATATTTTTTAAAAAATATTATTAAAATAATATTATTTTAATTTAAAAGAATTAGATTAACCCCTGCACCTCAAATCAAATTATATTTTAAAATTATAATTAAGAGTTTTTTTTAATTTAAGGAGTTATATTTCTAAGGTTTGCATGTAAGAGAACGTCGCGACTTTTCACAGTACTCTAATGCTGGTTTGTTTTCGTAGCCGGATCCAAACCCCAACCCGAACCAACTTGTTATATTCAATCCCCAAATCTCTCCCCTCAGAAACCCCAAACGCTTCAAAAACCCTAATGGCAGCGCCAGGAACCCAATTGAAATCCAAGCGACCCACGTGCCCGTCTTGCTCCAAACCCGCAAGTCTTTGTATCTGCATTCGGATCCAGAACCCGGGTCTTCAAAACAAGGTAAACATCACCATTCTCCAACACAGTCTAGAGAGAAAACACGCTCTTAATTCTGCAAGAATCGCAAGAGTAGGGCTTCAAAATGTCACTTTGAGCACTGTTTCTGATGTTAAATTCGATGCCAAGGTCATGATCCATTTGTTTGACCCGGGTCATGATTCGGGTTCGGGTCAAAATGGAGAAAAAAGTTCAGATTTTTATCAAGTTATGGATGATAAAGCTGATGACTTCGGTGCCAGTCATGTAACTAAAGGTAGTAAAGAGCCAGTGATTACTTGTAGTATAGGTAAATATGGAATTGTTACTGATATTAGTATTGGTAATGTATGGATGCCTCATGTTCAGTGGAAAAGAAGGCTAAGTTTTGATAAGATTTTGGCCTCAAAAGTGGCTGTTGATGATTTGGAAAAAGGGTTTGTTGTTAAAAAATTGCAAAAGAGAAGGGTTGATGGGAGTGAAGAATTGGAAGAGGTAGAAGAGTTTGAAGTTGCGGTGCCTCCAGGGTCGGTGCTTTTATTTCCTAGCAAGAACGCATTGGATGTTGATGGTCTTAAAGCAATGGATTTTGAAGCGAAGAATTTGATTGTTTTAGATGGGACGTGGTCAAAGGCAAGGAGAATGTATTGTGAGAATCCGTGGTTGAGGTTCTTGCCGCATTTGAAGTTGGACTTGGATAGGTTGAGTTTGTATAGTGAGGTTAGGCAACAACCAAAAGCTGGTTATTTGTCTACTATTGAGAGCATTGTTTATGCGCTGGAGGAAATAGGGGATTATCCTGAAGGCTTGGATAATCTATTGGGTGTTTTTGAGTCGATGGTTGGTGATCAAAGAAGATGTAAAAATGAGAGGCTGAGCAAACTCCCTTCTGCATAATCATTCTACTTGCTATTGTTATTTTATTTTATTTATGCAAAACCATTTTAATATGGAGGTGACTTCATTGACTTGCGAACCTCAAAACACATTGCTTGCATCCAGTTGGGACTTGAGATGCTTCATCTTATCTATTATGTTTCTTGAATTATGTTGTTGACTCATGCATTCATGTCTTCCTGATAGAAAGTTGATGTGGCTTAGTGAAATTTAATAGTTTGTGTATGGCCCTTTGATTGTCTTGATATTACTCTGAGAAAAGACATGCACGATACGACTAAGCAAATTTTTCAGCATTTATGAATTCTGAGCTGAAATTAATTGTCCCTAGTCATTACAGATGCAGAGAACATTAGCACTGGAGTGAAAAATGCCAAAAAAAATGGCAGTTTGCTGTGTAACTGATGGTTTTAGTTTACTTTCTTGACAAGAAAATGCAAAGGGCAGATTTGCACTCGATCAAGGCTGATGGCAAGATAAACTGCTGCATTTAATCATCTTTGAGATGGTGCCAGAATAGCAAGATGTGTAAGCGAAGGAATATGTTTGCCTGCACTGCAGAATTGAGTTGTATCTGTAGAACTTTGTAATTTAGGTTGCAGATTTTGAGTCAAGTAATTTTATTGTGCGCTCTTAGTTGCAAGGTACTTGAACTTCAATCTAAAATTCTCTTCGTTAATGAATTCTCATTCTCCTTTATCAAGATTTTGAAGTAAGATGAAGTTCATGTAATCTTCCTCAAAAAAAAGCATGCATTGATTTGACATGGTAAAAGATAGGCTTTTATGATTTAATTGGTAACTAATTGCCAACCCTTTTTTAGTTAACTGGTCTGTTTTCAGAGACATAGCTTGGTTTTTCGTAAACTAACATGAATATGCTTTTTATTCTGTAAAGCTTAGTCTCTCCTCACTACTGGATCATCAAGATTATAGATAGAACAGGGACAACAGAGATTACTGCTTGTAACAACTTTTGGATTAGTTGGCACGCTCTTACAGGCTAGCTTAATAACCAGCCAATATGAATAAATTGTGTCGTTCTTCACTTAATTGCAGTAAAAGCAATTTCTTCTGCCATTTCAGTATCTGTTGTGTCTATCCTAGTCAATGGACTCCTGCTTGCAAAAAGAAAAAACGAAGAAGAAGAAGAAATCATTAATGCTAGTAGCAATGAAGACTGCTTCTTTACTACATGGAACAAGGCATAATGACTTCATTCACTACGTCCAAGGAGGTGTATTTTACACTTAGAAGCCTCATTGATTGTACCTCCTTTGATAATTTAAATATAAACTCTCAAGAGCTTTTCGTTTTTATTTTTTGACACAGCAGTGTAATTTAACCTTCTGCTGCACCAAATGGCAGTAAAGTTCCTTTCTTTCACTCACAAAACCCGAACCCAAAACCCTAAATCAAAATCCCTCTACGTTTCTTACTTCCTAAACCACACTCTCTCTCAAGACCAATATGACCCGCCATTTTCTCTCACCAAAAAACCCAAACCCAAAAACACCATCAAGCCGAGAGAAACGCCTGACCCGAATAATGACCCGAAACTCCCTGTAAAATCGGACCTTCCTTTTGACTTCAGATACTCATATTCTGAGTCAAATCCTGCAATTGAGCCAATTGGGTATCGTGAACCGAAACGCTTTTCTCCCTTCGGACCTGGTCGCCTTGATAGGAAATGGACTGGCACTGCTGCTCCGACCCAGCTGGAGACGGACATGGAGAAGTTAATGGAGGAGAGGAATCGGGTTCTTGGGGACCCACTTACGGAGGAGGAGGTGGCGGAGCTTGTGGAGCGGTATCGCCATAGTGATTGCTCCAGGCAAATCAATTTGGGTAATTTAGTTACATTAAAATGACATATCGTCTATTGTATGCCCGATGAACGACTTGATGTTTTGATCAATTTGTTTGCTTTATCTTGATGGCAGGCAAGGGAGGGGTTACTCACAATATGTTGGATGATATCCACAACCATTGGAAGAGAGCTGAAGCTGTGAGGATCAAGTGTTTGGGAGTACCAACTCTTGATATGGACAATGTTTGTTTCCATCTTGAGGTGTTGAGCTGAATACAAAGTCTCATAGAATTTTATTTCATAGAGTTGGAATCCATTTTATCAACCAATCATACATAGTTTTTGGTGTTTTTTAGCTAATGTAGATGATAGTGTTTTTTTGTAGGATAAATCTGGTGGGAAGGTTGTCTATAGGAACATTAATATTCTTCTTTTGTATCGGGGTCGAAATTATGATCCTGAGAACCGGCCTGTTATTCCCCTCATGTTGTGGAAGCCTTATGCGCCTATATATCCGAAGCTTGTTAAGAATGTGGCTGATGGTTTGACGTTTGAAGAGACGAAAGAAATGAGAAACAGAGGATTGAATTCTCTGCCCCTGATGAAACTCAGTAAGTGAAATGTATTATCTAGGGTTGGATAGATTGTTGCTTTAAATAAATTTCAAGCTGATTGAAAGTGGAGGGTGTGGAAGTGGTGTGTTTACTTTGAATGCTGTGAATCTGTGTTCAGCCAGGAATGGTGTGTATGTGAATGTGGTTGACAGAGTGAGGGATGCTTTTGAAACTGAGGACGTTGTGAGACTGGACTGCAAACATGTGGGTATGAGTGACTGCAAAAAGATTGGTGTGAAACTAAAGGTACGAGTATGACTCAAGCATTACATTTTGTTATTTATAAGATTATGCATGAATGTCTCTCATGACCTTTTATTCCCGAACTGTAGGATTTGGTACCTTGTGTTCCTATTTTATTCAAGGACGAGCAGGTTATTCTTTGGAGGGGCAAGAGAAATCAGGAACTGGAATCATCAACTGCCTGAGCGCAAACTTTAGATACTTGACTAGGCTGTGTTTTTGGCTAGCCAGGATTGCTGATTGCAGTTTGCTTGTTCTCTAGACACACTCAACTGGCTGAGGCAACATGCATTGGCTTGGTTTACCTGATCAAACCAACAACATATCATCCTTCGTCACCTGTTTGCTGAAAGGTCCATCCATTTCCTCCTCTGCGTAAAGGACTGTAGCGTTGCCCATTTGCTTAAAGTTGGCAGTCTGTTAGACTAAAATTGAGGCCTGATTAGTACAATCTTATCACATGGCAAGAACTCATGTATTTTCTTGTTTGAGATTGTTTTTATAACTCACTCTTTGGTCTAACCGCAATATCCTTTGTTGTTTCTATATCCGGGTCATTATACCATCTTAGGTGTAAAGAAAGTTAAGACAGAACTCCGAAGTTTCAGGTTCTAGAAGTCTTGTTATCCTATTCAAGTTTTGATACTATGTTGTTGATTCCAATCGGACATAAAATAAGTGCATGTTAAGACGTACAAGAAATTGGCTCCATCGCTCTAGTCTAGCTACCCTCTTACTTGTTTTGTACGATAGGAAAGGATTCACCGAAAGGGTTCTTTTCTGATCCATAACCATAAGCTCGCTTTTTTGTTTCTTTTTGGTAGGATTGGTAGGCATACTAGATCTTGGATTACATCCAGGAGTTCTTTCTGTTCCATAAAGTGGCCGTTTTTGCTTATGGAATTTCACAAGCTCACCTCTTATTCCAATCCCAGCGGAATATGAACTCGGGATTTCTAACTTTGACTTGCAAGTTCAACCCCTTGAATTAAATTATCTAATCAGTAATGCTTTTTAATGGAAAAATAAAAATGTTGCTGTTAATCCCATTTTTAGAAAGTAGCACCTGCCGGCAGATCAATAGTTCTTCGTTCAAATGTCTGATCATTGTTTGAGGATCAAGAATACTGTTTCATAGCTCTTTCACCTGAATCCACCGATCCCTCTGGGTACCAAACTCTTTGAAATTATGTGTTGTAACCATCGTTGTTTTTTCTCTTGGCCCACTAGTGGTTATAGCAAGTAGAGACATCTAAAAGGCCATCTACTAGCCAACCAACACAGGAAGAACAGCATCCTTAGGTGAACAACTTGAAATTATCCTTCAAAAGAAACAAGTGAAATACAACAGCAGCTAGTGAAGTTACTATATTCTATACCACAGACGGTCATGCATGGGCGACTATTTACTTAGACCTCACTCGAGTAAAGTTTCATCCCATTTTAGGGTGACAGGAACCAAAAGTTTGAGCATTAAGGTCCCGAAAGAATCTTCATCAGTTCATGTTTCTTTTCAGCAATGCATCCAGAATTCTCCAATGAAGTTATCCAGACCTGATCTGATGTAACAGGCTCATCGTCATCGTTCCTGTGCCAACTCCAGTAGGCATGAGTTGAGTTCGTTAATTTGAGCTCGCCATGGCCAAAACTTGCTTCACGGAAGACTGACCAAGCTGGTTGTGGGTTTTTGTATCTGTTAATGATATGAAGAAAATTAAATTATAGGCAAGACAAAGAACTACTCGTTTCAAAAACATTATTTTCAAAATATTTTGGTCCTATACAGAAAGTTGTTGAAGTGAGGACATACTTGCGAGCTAAACCTTCTCTGTTTCCTCCATCTCCAATCGTAATATGGACAGCACCACATGGATCCACTTTTCCATTGTTCACACGTTCCTATCAAAGAGCATGCCAGATAATATAACTAATGTTTCATGAAACTGAGATAATATAACTAATGTTTCATGAAATCGAGGATGACAGAAAGGTAAAGGCAAATGCAGGCATTAACTCCTAAATTGACAATTTCTGGATCTCTGCCTCAAAGGAAATTCTATACGGAAATTCTATGACACACCGTGCGTTCATAAGCATGCACATGGCCAGCTAGCACAATATCCACACTAGCAGCGTGAAGTAATGGCTCCATAGCAGCCATCATTCTGCCCCCTTCATCTTGGTGAGCCTCGTTGCTATTATACCATGGGACATGGAATAGTACGATCAGCCAAGGTGTCTTCTTTCGATCCACCTTTGCAACATCAGCCTGTAGATCAATTATAATAGTGAAACCCCAATATTAGAAGCAACTAAAATATTCTTTACTCCTCATGGAGCTTTGAACAAAGAAGAAACAAGGAAAAGAGAACAAACAAGACACCTATCATGTATGCTCATGAAAAGATGGAACTTCAAGCATTTTGCATTAACATTTGAAATGGCTAAGCCTTTCTTTTTCTTTCTTTTTTTCCGACGCTTTCACCCACGCTGAAGCATCTTGCATTAACTTTTGAAAGTTTCACGGTGTGATCACTAATATGCGGCACCTTAATAATCTAAATTTCAATATGATACGGAGTTATGTTGACAAGATGACATTGATAGTATTTGATACGGTTTCTCGTGCTGCTTTCCAAGTTCTACAAATCAACTAGTCCCAATAAATGATAAGATAATTCAGGGAAGGGCAACAGTAAGTTTAGCATTTTTTCACGATGCCTTAGATGACTCACAAACAAAGGACACACAAACGCAGGAGCATGGAATCACAACATGCTGTTGACAAGCGCGAAAGAACCACGTTTATACATCAAATAACTATTTCCAAATTTCATGCCAACGAGTCTCTGGACAAATTCACATTTTCTTACCAGTTCATTGAGCCTTTTGTTAATAAACTACTATTTGCACTTAAAACAGAAAAGGAAAGAAGATCACATTGTAAGAGGATAAAGATTTAACTAACCTTGAGCCAGTTATATTGATCCGAGTGCTCATCGTAATCTGCATATGAGCCAAGCATAATAATGTGAGCCCCTGCAACTTCAAAAGAATAATAAAGATTTGAACTTGATCCACTCTCCTCAAATGGCATCTTCCATCTAGAATTGTAGGATTGAAAACCATCCTTAAAGAACATAATGCTTTCCTTCTCATGATTCCCTTGTGTTACCATCCATGGTCTTGCACTGGCAAGTGGCTCCACCAGCTCGCCAAATGTGTCCCAGCGGTGCTGTATGTAATCAGCATATGAAAGGTCTCCAGGAAGCAGATGCACATCATATTTGCATAGGTCAATATGATCTAGTGTCGATTTAGTCCATCCAGTTTGGCCTAAATCTCCAGCCACAGCAAACATAACAGGGAACTGAGCTGGAGGAGTCTTGAGCTTGTACTCAGGACCACCTCCACCACATCGATAGTAATAAACCGTGTTATCTTCCAGCGGCCCAATGACTGTGTGTTGTATCTTTCCAGAGCTATAAAATAGATAACTATATGAAGTGCTCTCTCCTTGAGACTTATTGCTGTATCTTCCAGGAGAAGTTCCATATTCAACCATGGGAAGGGTAGATTTATAATTGGAGACCCATGAGACTCGCATGTGCTTGTCTCCAGCCAAAGAGACGTGCACCTACAATAGGGATTCATAGAGCCAAAGCACTTCAAAACCAAATCAGCATCATAAATTACTTTGAAACCCAGAAAAACCGTTGTTCCAAAGCATCTCAGAGTCACAGGCTAGAAAAGCATCGCAGAAACAACTCTTTGGGGCAACTTCAGCATGTAATTAAATCAAACAGACACCCACCGAATCAAGTCCAATAAAACAACAATCAACATCAATAAAATCAACAATTCCAATGAAACTAAACAGCAACAATTCAATACATTCAAAAGTAACACGCTTTCTTGACTTCATCCTATTCAATAAACTATGTTTTCATCAACAGAACCCGGATGAAGAAAACAAAAAAAAAAAAAAAAAAAACCGGATCAGATCATTGGAAAAGAAACAATCTTTAACTCTAAAACCAATGCAAAACACAATCTAATCAACAGAGCAGGAAGAGGGATGATAAGATAACCTGTTGAGGATGAGCAGACAACTTTGAATTCCAAGGAAAATGAAGGGTCTTTCGAGGTGGTGGTCTAATGTATTCACAGTTAGCAGTTGCAGAGATTAACAGAAACAGAATTAGAACCGGTTTTGGCTCCATTGTTTGATTTTCAGTTAGTTGCTATTATTGTATGAAAAGAGAGATCAGACAATTTATATTGTTTGTTTTGCTTGAACTGGTAATATCTAGCCAGGTTTGTCCTGTTTTGATGACAGGTCTGCCCTTAATACAAGGGGCAGGTACATGACAGAAAAAGGGTTAATGTCAGGCATCTTTTCTTGTCAGTGACCCATGATTACTTTCTTGGAAGTATGTTTTTACTTTTTCATGGGAGTGGGAGATGATGATCATGTTCCACTTCCGCATGGTTTCGCGTTAATTTTTTTCTTGAAAAGACAATTTTCATAAATTATGTTTTGAATTCCTTTAATTAAATTCAATTAAAAAAATTTTGTAAAACTTTAAGTGTGAAATCTTTTTTAGAATGTTAAGAATTGAATTCTACTCTCTACATATTTAATTTCTTAAAATGGTATAAGTGTAAATCAAATATCAATCATCTAATTTACAATTTTAAGGAGATAAAACTTAATTTTGAAATTAATTTTTTTTAAATACTCATTTAGCTCTTTTTTAAAAATATTTTAGAAGAAATAAAATGAAGATAATGAGAATAATATAGAAAAAAATAAAGATAATAAGAGTAATATAAAAAATAAAATGAATTGAATGTTATATTTTCTAAAAAGTCAAAAATCACTTATAATAGTATTGATTATTTTTTTTAATAAAAATATCATTTTAATTTAAAAACAATAGATTTAATTTGATAATGCAAACCTTCAACTAAATCAACCACCAAATCAAATTTAAAAACTACCAACAACAAGTGAATTGCTTCCTTATTTAACCTTTTGAGTTTGCATTCGAGGAGAGGTGGTAGGGGAAGGAGGTTATTATGAGCATGCAATATTGGTATACATAATCAGAAACTAGCAAGATAATTTATTTTTAATGCATGAAAACTAATTGAAATTTACACTTATCATGGCTATGATTAATTTAAAACTAGAAGGTGATATTTAAGAAATTTAATTTTTGATATTATATTAATTAAAAGTAACTCTTCCGAGACATTATAAAATTATAGTTATCATTTAAAAGTTGCGAAGATATATCCTTAAATTTAAGCAATATTATAAAAACTTTTCTTTCTATTCAAATAATTTTAATATTTATAAATAATTCCTCTTACCATTAAGATACAAAAGGTTAGGTTTTTAGTATTTAATTTTTTTTTAATGGACATTGTAATTTATCCAAATAATTATTAATGTTAGTAAATTAATAGAAGAACTGTTCCATAAATAAATCAAACATGCCTTAGCTTTGATGATATAATTCCAAACTATTTTTTGTAGGAAAAACAATCTTACACTATCCGTTACAAATTAATTACTTCAACAAATTAAATACTAAATTGGATTGTCCAAACTTTTGTATTTAAATTATGAATTTATCAAAATAAATAGAAAGGAATGTAAAGAAAATTGTTAACCACCATGGTTCCTCAAGCATGGTTCATTTAATTTAGCAATTATTATAATAGAATATTAATTATATTATATATGGATTCACAAATTAATTAATCAATAATGATAATAATTACATTTGGATCAATTAATTATTCTAAATTAGAAAGAGTGGATCAACACAACCATGCACTGGTGTTTGGTAAATAAAGTTAGGTTTTAAATTAAGTTGGTTTTAATATTGATTTGTGACCTAGTAAGCTAATTTATGACTTAGTTGATCTGTGAAATGATAACTTAACCTAATTACATTAATACAAGAGATTTAAAAAAAAACAATAACACATATTAAATTGAACTAATTAATTACATATATAATCCTATCATTTTTTTAAGCAAGATTTTTAGCTGGTATCTAACAAGCATGCGAAATAATTTGAAGTGACCTACAAAATTATTTAAAATTTGAGATAGAATTAATTATGAATACATTTATTAAATTTATAGTATAAATCATGATACTAAAATAACTTTATAAAAAATAGATTAAAAACTATATAAATTAATTCTTAACAAATCTAATATTAAAAAATACAATTAAAATTAATAAATCAAGTAAAATACACAAAAAACAACTCAATTAAACTCAAGTTAACATACCACGTAAATCATGAGATAAGAATAATCTTATTAAAAAATTTAAAATAAATGACAAACTATAATTTTAAATAAATTCAATAATAAAGATTGAATTTAAAAATATTAAATAAAAAAAATTTAAATTTAATAATTTTATAAAACATAAATTACACAACTTAATAAATTTAATATTAAAAAATAAAAAGTTTCACGAGAAAGGTGACCGAAAACTCTCCTCTTTAGGTTTTTTTTTTTTTTTTTGGGTTAATGTGAATGGATTTATCCTTTAGAAAGGAGCTGACTTTTTGGGTCTCCCGGGTCCCATCTAAATGACAGATTTGCCCTTAACTTTCCGTTTCGGGGGGGCAAGCTATCTCTATGTCACCTCAAACATCAAATCCATACTAAAATTAAGAGATTTATTATTCAAATTAATAGATTTAAACAATCATCATGCCGACTCCCTCAATAATCGACGTTAGATCTTCTCTAGCCAAAAAAAAAAAAAACAAGCTTTGTTTGTTCATTACAGCTAGCTACGCGTTAGCCGCAACAACAGACGCACCCCAGGAGGTCAGATGGCTCACTGAAATTAATGTCATGCCACAGCACGTGAACTTGACAGTGATTTAACGTTTGGATGCCTGTCCATTATTTTGCAATCATAATAAATGAAGTGTGCGCATAACTTAGTTTGTTCATTAATTATTTGTTTTTGCCCATTAAAAATATTTTCGAAAAAATTTAATTTTTTCAAATTATTTTTTTTGTTTTTTTATCTATATAATAATGTTAAAAATAATTTTTTAAAAACATATATTATTTTTATATATTTTTATATAAAAATAATTATTATTATAATATTGGCCACAGTTTTAATAATAATTTGAATATGATACTATATTATTTCTAAATATTTTAAACTTGAATTATTATTATTTTCTATCCAAACTATATGTGTATTTTAAAAATATCTTACACTATAATTGAGATTAAATATTTTTTAAAATAATTTTAAATGCTTTGCACACAAATTTTCATTAAAAGTTTATCTTAAGATTTACTCTCATAAAATAAAATCAAAGAACATTAGACTACCCTTAACCACTAGATTCAAAATGAATTATACAATATTCGGTCTACCTAATTGTAGATTTCTATTTTTAGCACAAGTGTTTAGAAATGCGGTTGTGAAATTTTTTATAAAAAATTAATTTTTTATATATTTTTTAAATTAATTTAATGCGTTGATCTAAAAAATAATTTAAGAGTGGAGATTTAAAAAACATGTTTAAAGTATTTCTGAAAATTTTTATTGTCTTAAATTTTTATTATTATTTTGATGTTCATGATAATATCAAAATAAATTTTTTAATATACTCTACGTAAGAAATACAACCTACTCTCAACAACACGCACTGATGTTAGACATGTCGTTCAAGATTCGCGTACAAGAAAAGCATGCCCTATCCTCGGGATAGATATATATAGATAGATAGATGGATAGATAGATAGGTAAGGAAAAGCCTCGAAAGCCGAAGACTAGGAACAGAGTGCAAAGATGGCTGAGTTCAGGATATGTTCCAATCCTATTTATTTAAGATATATTTTCATGTTTCTTCAGGTGTATAAGCAATCCAAACATAAAAATATAATGGTGGTCACGAGATTAATAGACAAAACTGAACTGAATTTACATTTAAAATGAAAGTACATTTGCACAAGTTATAATTCAATTTCTGCTATAGTCCTTTCCCATTTGAAAAGACCAGAATTTTCTACGTCTTCAAGTGATAAAATCCGTCTATCATCTGATGATTTCTTTCCAAGAACATTTGTGATGATCACTAGAAGAGATTGACAGGCGTGCTGTTCATACATTCTCTGTGATTCATTCAGTTCACATGAAAGATCCTTCCACGGTTGGTAGAATGACCTGCACAGAATGTTGCAGAGCAATTTAGTTTAAATTGATAGCCTGGAAAATATTTATTTTGCAGCAATGATCAAATTCCTTACAGTCACACATCATAAGATAAGAGTAGAAACACTCTGACACGGAATATATTACCATCTCCAAGCAGGATTAGCTTCAGCTGGACACCGAATTTTCGACCATAGTGACAGTGTAGAAGTCCTGTAACCAAGTGCGAAATCTGCTCCGGGTTCAACACACATCATCAAAATTAATGAAACTATCATTGCCCAAGGATAACCCAAAACAAAAACACAAATCTTAGAGACATTTACTTGGAAAAGAAAGCAAAATCATAAAACCAAGATGCCAGAAAGGCAAGTCAAAAACCAACTACAGTACCATACCTGAAAACTTCGAGTTCTTGCAAAGAAGTAGAAGAGACAGTGAAGACACAACTGAAGGAAGCACTGTGAAATTCATGCCAAGAAGCTGCTGGAGGTAAAATATTGACAAAGCTAATACTTCTTCACAATCAAATCCCAATCTGTTGCTTTCTCCACACCCTTTTTCAACATTTTCTAATAAGCTTTGCAATGTTTTAAAACTTGATTTTTCAGAAAGTTCAGCATCTACATAAAGTTTCCTTGAAAGCTTTCCCAGAATTACAGAAGCAACAAGCCAACGCAAAAGTTTTGATATCAAAGACTCCTCAGATGGTGTTTCCTCCAAGTTGATTGTGAGATTCGCACGAGAATCTTTAAAATTGATGATTTGGCTGGAATCAGACTTCATGGCAGTAGAGACTGCCCACAGAAGGAAACTTGAAAGCTTCTCTTGATTCTGTAAATTATCAAACAAAGATTTAAAAGACCAATGTCAGGTGTGGCAGTATTGGCAACACTGAATATAAGTGTGAAAAAATAAGTAATTCACTAAACAATTCATGCAACCAGATATACTCATTATTTATCGAATTTCATTTAATATCTCTGTTTTCATTATTGTAATTAGGAACGTTGAGCATGCATTAATGCAAGAGAGAAGGTAAGAGAGGGGGGGGGGAGCTAGAGAGAGAGAGAGAGAGAGACCATGTGAAATATGTCAACCCGAGGAAAACCCATAAGTATTGTTTTAAGCCCAAGCTCTGAACTTGCACTCGACCTTGAAGTATTGAATACATCCAAAGCCTGATAAATTTGGAATAAGCCCTCAAATGTTAGGGTAAAATGTGGCTGGTATATTTTCCTTTTGTGGGATATTTTCAATGTTGTCAGCATTATATGCAGAACTGAATTAACCAATGTGACATTCTCCTTTATCAACTTTGAGCCAGCAACTGGGAGCTTGTAAAGATAAGTTGCAAGTTCCATTAGCTGCTCAAGAGCGTAGTTTTGCAACCACTCAACAATGTTTCTGGATGAAACAACATCATTGACCACCTAAATCAAAAAAAAGAAGAAGACATGTCACTAAAACAAAGCATCAACACAATAATTTTGTCAAAAGAACCTAGATAAAAAGAAAAGACATTAAAACAAAAACCAGCACAATTTGACCAAAAAATACCTAGAGTCCATACAAGCCTATATAACTTTAAAATATGTACAGGTCACTCATAAGCATATCAAATTTTATTCTTGAGCCTATATAACTTTCAAATATGTACATGTCACTCATAAGCATATCCAATTTTATTCTAGCCAGCATTATTGAAGTAGGTTGTGTCCATAATAGTCTGCTATTAAGCACTTTTAACATTGCAAATATTTCAGAGAACAGTCGTGACAAAATTGGAGCAATGACAAGATCCCAGTTAAGGACTGAAACAATAATGACAAATTTATTATACCGGTATGAATGAAGAAAATACTATCAAGTGAACTATAGAATAGAAATATCACATGACAAATGTTTCAAAAAAGACAGCAAATAAAAACTAGCAACCACCTCTATGACCACAACCAACAGCTGTGAGAAAAAAATTCTTTCATTTTCATGCAGCGTCCATTTGTAGACTGAGAGAACAGATGATAACCACGGAAACAGACCACAGTGTTCCACTAGGTAACGAACCATCCTGGGCAATTTAGCCGCCTTCTTCACTATCTAAAAAACAAATAAGAAAAAACTGTCATCTGCAAGAAGAAATCTTAAAAGAAATGCGTCAACTGCAAAGCATGCTAGACCAAAAAATCCAAACTTTACCTCAAGAATTATTTCTTTTGACTCATTATCTGAAAGAGGAGAAGAATAAAAACTCAATAGGGTCCCAATAGTGGAATTCCTAATAAATATTTGAGTATCGTCATCTAAATTCAGCCCTCCACATGCTAGGCGAAGCATCCAGAGCCTCTCCATTCTGAAATTGACTGCATTACTCAGAAAAAAGACATGAAATAATGGTATGCTCTGCAATATTAAACAAGGTGAGAAGGATGGAGTTAGTCGTTGTAAGAGCAAAAGATTATACAACAAACAAAAAGATGAGTATAAAACAAGCTGCTGCAAAACAATGGTAGAGATACATTCATAGTAAGTCAGATTGCTTTGCTCATAAGACAATACCTTCATGTTCACCTTAGAGGAATGCATCAAATGCTTGCTTAAGGTTGTGTAATGATCATGTGAAGGATCCAACAATATCAAAGATGACTCCGCAGCAAAAAGTGCTAGAACAGAAGGAATTCTCTGCCATGGTTCAGATATTCCATTTTGCAAGTATGTCAACAGGAGTCGGAGTCGCATTACATCTTTTGTCTTTTGACAGTTCTGTGCAAATAAAAAATTGAACTTCAAGTAAAAAATGGAAGGGAACTTGGATGTGGGAAGAAAAAAATCATGCACTCAAGTAAACAAGAAGAATGGGTCACATAACTCTATCCCATATTCTATATTCCATTACATAAAGGGTCCAGCAACTCTACCTTTTTTATGTTCTTGCATCACAATGAATTTACAATTACTATATATAAAAGTTCCACTGTTTTAAAAAATTTTGTAAAGACAAAAAAATATCCTAATTGCTGTATTTACAAAATAGCCTTATATTGAATTATTACAGTATCTGGTCATTAGAGTATAGCATAAGAGAGAGCATTTGAATAGTTACAAATTACCATAGAAAATTTTTAGAGTGATTCTTTTCCTACTGCAAATGTATTCCCATTTGATTTGTTTTTCTTCTTTCTATTTAAACCTCTCTAGACATTTTATCCAATGACCCGTGAATAATTTTGATAAACAAGTGAGACAGGTATATTTGATTGGTTAAAGTTGAGACATGATACTTCTTGAATTACTGTTTACCAATGAGACACGTCAACTTTCTAAGATGCATTTAACGCCCACATGAACCTCTTTTTACCCATGTGCAAGAACCTGGAATTATCACAACAACCCCTTTGAGGATTTATAAGAGAAAACAGATCAAGCCATTTCCTTTAATATTAATCCTTTTCCCTTTCCAAATATGTCAGTTCTTATCAACCATATTTGTTATTTTGCTCACTCAAAAAAGTTTCTAAACTTGAGTGACTTTTTGCATAAACATGAATGGTATCGTTTGAAAATATACATCACCCATCTGTAATACATTAAATACTATGTTGTAAACCACAAAGAATAAAATGCATTGCATGTCTCACAGAAAAATACTGTAGATTAAATGAGCAATCCACCATTCTGAGTAGCATGCCATAGGAATTTCTTTTAAGGAAAAATAAAAAATGAAAATTCAATTATTGAATCAAACCACAGGGATAATATGCATGCACGTGCATGGGGACCCATAGACATTAACTGTCTCTCACTTGCATGCATGAAGATATGCAAGCTCAGCATGAGCCAGCAACAGCCTGGAAGAGAGTATTACCTCTAGCACGTTCTTATATTTCCCAATTAATTCATAACCCAGTTTTCTCATCCCAACATCAGGTGAAGACATGCTAACAAATGCAACAGCAAGCAACCCCAAACCAGCAAACTCCACGGCTTCAATGTAACCCATTGACAGAGCATGAATTGAAAAGCGCAATATGAAAACAGGATCATATAGCTGTATGTTTTCAACACCAGGAACATGTCTCTGCACACAATACAATAGAATCAAATAGTTCTGAGTTGTCATGGCCAGAACAAAAAGGCAAATTCTTCAAAAGCACAAATTCAGATTAACCTGCTAAAGTAACATTGATCATACCTCATATATATCCTTTAGATTATCTAGCTGAAGCCTATCCAAGGATAAAGATCCATCAGTTACAGTTCTGTCATAGGGAAAATGTAGCACTGTTTTCACACACATCTTGGGATCAACAGGAAGATTTTCCCTAAATTGACTTCTTCGATGTTCTTTAACTGCTTCTGTATTAGTCACGACATCATATGTTTCCTGATCTAGCACCCGTTCTTTGCTTATCTTTAAAACAGCAGTTCCCCACAGATAATCCATATCAGCAACAACATCAACGACAGAATTATCAATTGACTCAATCTCAAGCATCAAATTGTATATCTCCAAGTCAGTTTCACCTAGGGTTGCACCATAAGAAGATAGAAGCAACAAAAGCAATTCTTTAAGATTTATGCCAATATCGTTTCCAGGATCAAAACTGCTCTGACGAGGCTTTAGTTGAAGGAGTGTTCTAAGTAACTTAACAATTTCCAGCTGCTTCATGTGCAGCTCAGTTGTTTGCAAATCATCACTGCTTTTTGTGCGAAGGATAACAGGTGATCTCAGAATGCTAGACATGGGCTTGACAAAAGCGCCAGTCTGACATCCAAACAATTCAGTGATAGATTGAATAGTAGAAGAAAATTGTGAGTGAGAAACAAGCAGTTGAAGATATAGAGCACATGAAAATTTTCCTTCTGACAGCAAAACTAAAATACCACGAAGAATTTTCATTGTTGTTGGATCCTCAAAACGATAGAGAAGAGAAGACCTCATCAACTGTTCAAGGAAGGGAACAGACTCCAAAAGGATAAGATCCTCACGCATCTCCATGGCAAATTCAAAAATGGTTCTGAAAATGAACAGCTCCAGGTATCTGTATAACTGCAAACAATTGGAGATCTTTTCTTTCGTTGAACCATTTGAAACTGAAGGGAATTTCTTAACCATGAATTGCCAAGTATCTACCAAAATCTTTAACAACCTCATCCTTGATTGGCCCTCCTTGTTGGACACCTTTTCTAAAGAAACCTCCTGCAAGTTCTCAACTGCTTCTTTTGGCAGAGACACAATCTGATTATCCTTTGGAAATAACAACATTCGACAAAATGATATTTTAGCAACAACTCTATTAACAAGGTTTAATGACTGGTTATGAGAACAAAATTCCATTTCACCAACTTCACAATCTAGCAGTTCAACATGTGCATCGGAACAGGATAGAATTGAATTAAAAAGTTTCAATCGCTCCTTCAATTTCATATCTACACTTATGGAGAAGTACTGTCGTAACATACAGATTGCCTTTCCAAGAAGACTACTATCCACGAGATTGAGAAGTTCTTCAATGGATGATGGCAAGAAATCATTATAACTTTCCTGAAATACATATCCAGATACAAAACTCTTCCAATGAAGGAAACCCTTTAATAGCAATTTTGAGTAGAACAAAGGTATATTTGTAAACTGCTTGTATTGCTGCTTTTCAAATTTCATGAGAATTGAATTCAAGTATGACAAAGCAGCGGGTAGAAGCATAACAAAATCTGTATTTGAAAGAGCTGAATCACGAGTCTTTTCCACTTTCTTTATCTTCAGATTAAAATCTTCATCCAAAATCCCAAAAAATAAGTGTCCGAAGACTGACAAATGCAAGGGGCTCATCTCAACAAGAAGAGACAATAATTTAGCTTTCGTCATGTTTGTTCGGTAAATGCATTGAGAAAGTATTTCTAGAGGAGTGCTCCTTATAATCCTAGGCAATACCAAGCTTAATGGATGAAGGATGCCATGTTGCATGTATTTTTGGCTGTGGACAGCATTCACAGCTTTCAGCAAACAAACATGCGCAAAATCCTGGTTAAAATCAGTGGCAAACTTGCATACTTGAACATAGATCTCCTCAATCAGGTTAACATCAAAAAATTTCTCTTCTGATTTCCAAAGCATATAAAATGGCACATTCCTTGTCATTGGCTGCTGCAAATAAGCAGACAAAATGTCAAAGGCATCAGCAGCGATGCAAAGACCCACAGAAAGAGCTGATAACCCAAAATGTTTCTGAACATTTAAACCACTCGCATCAACCCTACCAAACATCCAATGGACCAATTTGAGAAGCTCAAATGGGGATATAAACCGATTCAAAGCATGCAAAGCATAAAATAATGGGAGAAGGGACAGTGGATCTTCTGTACTAGTGCACTGATCAAACTTGTCCCTAACTTCCAGATATAGCCTCTGTAACAGGGTGTTGAAAGCCTTGACAATTAGTTCACTAGCACAATCATCAAATTCAAGTGTAGAACGATGTTGCCCACCAGACAGAAGAAAAAAATCATCAAAAGTTGCTGTCAACATATCCAAGACATGATGATCTATTTTGTGAACTGTCTGTCCAGAGAAACAAAGGATTTCCTCCAAACTTTCCCCAAACTTTCCCCTGGTGAAATCACCATGACAACGCAAAGGATGAACCAAAGATGCTACCACTGCAGGATGACAGAAAATGGTTTCAGCCACTTCTCCAATATTATCTGCTGATAAATGAACCCCTGCATTCATGGGAGAATTGAGCTTTGAAGCCAGTGGTTGAGCAAGGATGTGCTTAACAAGAACATAGCAAATTTCAGCAAGTCGTTCAAGCTCAGTCAATGGTTTAATTCTATAAGATGACCGTATTTGATGAAACCAAAATAGAATAAGGCGCAAATGAGAAATAACGGAATCAGTTGATGACTCGGATAGTCTTGCCAAAAGCAAGTCTTTTATATTCAAGGATTCCACTAAAGAAGGAGCATTGATGTTCATGATTGCAGGAAATAGCAGATGAAAAGGCACCTGCCTAAGAAAGAGGCTGAATGAAACAGCTGCTGCAGATTCACTGACATCAAAATCCACATGCTGTGCTGTTTCTTTAGCAGAGGCATCACCAATTGTGCCTTGAGAATTAATCATAGAGATAACCATTTCTAGACCAGAAAAGAACACTTCAGGCCACAGCTTCAGAACACCAGCAAGAAAACTGTGCTCAAGAAAGATTATTGATGATAAAAATGACTCGGGAACTCGAAGGCGTTGAAAAGTTATCAAAACTGACGGAAAGTTCTTTAATAGCTCTTTGGATGTTGTACATATAATTGAAGAAGAAAGAGCTTTTGATATTCCAGCTATTTCACCACCATGTCCACTCTCTACAATACTCCTTACTTCATCAAGTGTGTTTGTAAAAGAACCAACAGTGGGCATAGCTTCTTGGTCAATGAAAAATTGGCAGCAAGCTTGTTTATTCAATACACTCTCTGCAAAGAGCAACAAGTTCCTCAATGGTCTCCACTCACAGAACAAAGTCTCAGAATCATCAATTGAAGGACAGTGATCTGTAAGCCCCTCGGACAAAACTGACCTAATCAAAGCAGATAATAAGCCTGCATCTACCTGTAAATTTTCATCTTTCTGATTACATGAAACACAAACACCTCTAATTGTAAGCCAAAGTACAAAATGCTTACCTGAGTTTGCAAAAGATACTTCAATGTGCTGCACACATATACTGAAATTATTGATTTCTCAGGCAATGAAAAGGTTCCTGATTCAGAACCAAGTAACCTTACACACTTCTGCAAGATACATATGATGAAAGGGCTAAAATCCAGTGATGCATCTGCAGTAAAAAAAACAAAAACACTGTAACCAAAATACATGCCATCATCTGTCATCGGTCTTTTGGGTGAGCAGAAAGTAATTAGACATCCCTTTTATGCAATCTATTAAACAGAAAGACAAAAGCCAGTTTATAGGACTGTCAAACTATCAATACAAAGCTGAAGTGATGTTCCTAAGGTTCAGGGGATGCTAGGTATGTATTCAACCAAAAAAAAGTATAAGAAATAAAGCTACCAAACAAAAATATGTAGTTAGCAGGGAGGTGTTAGAGAGGTGCTCGTGATTGAAATTGGCTACCTGAATTATCACAGAGAGAGAGAGAGAGCTAAAAAAAGGAGAATATTATCCTGGCCTCAACAAATTTTATTTGAAATTTCACTACAGTGTCAGAGAATCATTTGGGTGTCTCAATCCAATAAAATATGATATAACTTTGTTCTCAATGAATGAAAACAAAAGTTATTCTGATCACTCAAACAGCACAATCAAGCAAAAATCCTTGGAAAGCCTGCAATTGAAGTAACTTCCTGTGGCCCAAATATACTATTCTTGCACAGCCGAGAGATCCATGTTGATATGCATATGCATCGACATGTCCAGTTTGACCAAAACTAAATGCAAGAAAGCAGGACCATAGGCCATGATAAGACATGGATGCAAGGGGCCAGCCATTCTATACAAGAAAGGATCATGTTAAAATTAAAAGATCGAACAACAAAAAACAGGAGATTACCAACCAAATATGGTCCACATCTTAATTGGATTAACATCAGTGTCAATGCATGTTAAGCTGACAGAAGTACTGAAGGATGAAATGACAAGTCCATTATCATATTATATAGCCAGTGTATTATGCAAACAGCTAACTGAATCCTAACAAAGCTAGAACATTAAAATAAATGTAACCTTTTTTTTCCTTTCAGCAGACATCCAACATAAACCATGTATACGCCTCCTACTAACAAATTCTACAAGCAATTAAAAGGACCTGCAAATAGTTTCTTTAAACCGCAAATGCTTCAAAAATAGCTGAATGACCAAATTATGAAGAAAAGCTTAACAATATTTTCTATATATTATTGATGTAAATATCAATAAAAACAAAATGTCATATGCACAGGTATAACTATATAATTTCAATCCACAAAACAAGACTCGGAGATACCATTCAATTGAAATGTGTGAATTAGTAGTTACCTTTGAACTCTTTCAAGGAGTGATTATAATTCCTGAGAGCATCCCAGTATTTGAATAAGTTATTCCCAACGGTAGAGATGGCATCACATAAGAATGAAATGACAGCTGATGATAAACTCTGCAGCACTTCGATTCCTTGGACCTCAAAAGATGATCTGACTGCAGTGTAACCAGGTAAGAAGAAAAACCATGCATCAATTTCATGTAAGTTTCTGTCAAATGCACCAGTACTTGACATAGCTGCCCATGCCAGGTTATATGCTTGAACCTTTATGTCATCAATGGGTGAAAAGATCAGTAAGTTAATAAAGATCTGCAGTTGCTTGTACATCAAGGATGGTGTTCTAATAGCAATTCCACTCGTTGGAGACCGTTTAATGTACTCAACTAGAAGAGACAGTAAAGAGCCCTGCAGATTATTGGGTAATGCTAAAGGATTGCTGAGAAGATTCATAAAAAATTCAAATGATCCCTCCAAAGCAGTGGGCATTGTCAGCTGCAGAAGATGAAATTCAAAGCTAAGGTAAGAATGATCACTTGAAACAGGCTTTAAGGTTAAAAAGTTACATCTTCCACTCAGCATTAATTGTTGCCACATAAAATGTTCAGAACTAATAACACTTGGAATAGTCTTTCAAAATCATAAAGTTAATCCATCATTCAACATTCATTTCCCCATAAGATTGACAGACATGATAGGAGTAATCAGCTAGAAGCTGGAGTATAATAGTGATTTAAAGTCAATAAGCCATAAATACAAAGATGGACCAAGTAACAGGAAAACATAATACAAGTCCATACTTGGAGAAACAAAATTACAACACATTGCAACTCTTTAGCAAATTAAAGATGGAAAGCACAAAATCATGATATCCAGAACAGGAGAGATTGCCAAATAAATTACTCAAATGGACAAATCAAGAACAGTTTAGTCACTAATTTCCCATCATACAGAAAACAAGCATTTGGTGGGCCAAGAACCATCATAAAAAATGACTGGCCACTGGATGGTTAAAAAAAAAAAATGCACCAAGAACATATCAAATCAAATAGCTTATAAACAAATTATTCTAGAATAAAACTATCCATTTTTTGTATATGAAAATTACATGCACGGAAAACAGAAAGAAATTCATGTTTCCATACAATGTCCAAGTTACAGCACGAATTGAAACTTACAAGATAAATTTTCAGAGCATCAAGCAGCTTAGAGTGGAAGAATATCTCTGCATCCTTCAGTGTAATAACAGGCTCAGAGCACAGGTCAGAACCCCACAGCTGTAATATAACATTTACAAAATCCTTTCCGCTGTCTGGCTCCTCTGGTGCCTCTGGCTCGGCAACAGATTCACCCTCCCCAGGCAAAGGGATATCGGGAACTGAACTTATTCCAGCTACAATAATGTCCATTTCCTCATCTACAGCATCTGTTTTCAGTTTCTTTATTCTTTTGCCTCGTTCAGGAAAATTTTCTTCATCTGCTTTTCTTTTCAAACATTTCTCATCAGTTCTAGCATGGCTACCAAAAGAAGAAAGCAAGGTCAATAAAACTTGGGGATCAGGAAGCAAAGTTCGAATTTCATTCCGGATTTCCTGCTTAAGAGATGCCCAGCTATGCAAATTTTTTTGTTTCCTGGAACAGGAAAGGTTTATAGATCTGAAGAAGGAATTCAACAGTTTTAGTCCCTCCATAAGAAGTCTTAAAGTTCCATTCTTTACTAGAAAATCTGAGTGAAGTAACCCCTTATTGATCACTGATCTGCTGAATGGAGGAGGAGATATGCAATTAATGATACTCTTCACATCCATGCTATCGAAGGAAGGTGGATCACTGGATTGAGAATCAAGAAAACCAAAATGAAGGCCGACTCCCACTGACGAAACTAAGTTTGCTGCCAGAGAAACAGTAGAAAACCTGCTGCAGCTTCAGTTGCAATGTATATGTGTAGAAGCAAATGGAAAACAAAAGAAATGATAAAAAGAACAAATGAATAAGATATGGTTTGTGCAAAACTATGCAGAAATCTGACCAAGAAGGCGATGCATAATCTTCAAGGTTGTAAGGGAACTCCTCCAAGTATGCTGAGCCAAACGACGGCCTTCCCTTAACAATAGCTAAGAGCAAGTCTCTGTGATAGTCAATATTAACTGCCTTTAGCTTCTTCATGAGCCCCAAGAGTCTCTTCGGATTACCCTTTAATGGACTTGGATGTCTATTCAAATCCGGCATCAATCCATTGCTAGGATCAGTACAAACCATAACCAACACGTTGTGTGCCAACTCAGCAGCATCTCCACCATTCTCCTTACCAGAAATCCCGACTAACTGTTCCAAAGTAACATTCCCAAAGAGAACACTCCTAAGACCAGGAGGCACCAATGACTGCTCGATAAGCACTCTATCCCTCAATGTGGACAAAACATAAATTAAAGTCTCATCGTCATCACTCCCAAGTCCACGTAGAACGCCTGAATACATCTCCTTTTGCTGCAGCACCCATCTCAACAACCCCGGCTTCCCCACCTCCAAAAAAGACATCGCAAACCCAACAAATGCCTTTCTAGTGGACTTCTTCTTTCTCTTATCATTTTGTTGCCTCTTCTTATACTCCGCCAGTTTCAAAAACCCCTGAAGCTTAAAATCAAAAGTCTTCGCGACCTCCGAAGCCAAACCCGACCCTCTCCTAACAATAGACGCCATTAACAAAAGCACTGCCTTTTCACGCTTCCCGTCTTTACTATTCAACTCCTTATACAGACCATCCATTTTTTCTTGGACAATCAACCTAGCAAACTTATCAAGAGCCTTACTAACAAATATCCTCTCTCTATCATTAGCACTATATTTCCCCTCAGAATGACTAAAAATCACCGAAATCAATGACATGACATATGAAATTCCATTTTTTCCTGCCCTAAGCTTCCAAGCACTTAAAAGTTCCGTAAAACTCGATGAAATTTGTACATAAACACGAATCAATTCTCCCCCAGACTCACTTTTTAGTAACTTGATGAACTCTTTTGTTCCGTCTTTACATAACTTAATCTCATTTGAATTTATTCTGTGTAGTAGTTCACTAAGTTTCGCTTGGAAGTTTGCTTTGATTTCAAACTTTGGCACTGCGCTTTCCTCTGCCTCGACTTCGCTATCGTTTTCATCTCCCATTACAGCTGCGAGATTGGTACAAATATATATAAAAAAAAATACATGAAACATAACGATAAATAGAAAGGTTTGGACTAAAAGAGTGAAGTTTAAGTTACTGCATACCGTTTTCTTCGGAGGCGGAGCTTGGGTCGTCCATTGAAGAGAGTGAGTCGAAAGAGGACGTGGCTGTTTTGAGGTTTTGGAAGATTAGGGTTTTTGCTTTTAGGGTTTAAGCAGTTGAGCTGCTTATAAGGAAGAAAGGAGAGGGTTTCTTTTTTAGCAATAGTAAGGACAAGCCATCCTGTCTCGGACCACCCAATCAGATCGGCCCGCAAAGCATTCAGAATCCAACGGAGCCCAACTAAATTGGGCCATTCCATGCTACATGTTTTAAAATGTTCAAAGAAAATAAAGGAGATATGTTTTTTTATATACATATTTTGAGATTATATAACTTTATTAAGATTATTTTAAAAGTGTATTTTGTTTTATATATTTATCTTTTCTTATTCAAACAATTTATTTTTTTCCTCTCTTATATTTATCACTTGTGTCTTGAAAAAATAATCAAATGCTACTTTAATATTTGAAAGTCTTATTGGGTATGCTTTTTTTCAAAATTTATATTTATTTAATTTTAAAGAAAATAAAATAAATATTCACAATAATTTTAATGGATTCTAAAGAAAAAAATTAGTTAAGAATCCCCTTTTTATTAATGTAATTTCATGATTATAAAAACAAGCTTGTTTTATTAATAGCATGATTTTTAATAAAAACTTATCATGTAATTTTTTTTTTAAAAAAAATATCTTGGTGGTCGTATATGAAAATGAAGAATTAATTAATTTGAAAACAATATAGAAAAACTTTACAGTAAAAAATACAAAATAAATATTTTAATATAATTAGATACCCACGAGCATTTAAAAAAAAAACAATTACGCATTAGATTCACATGTAAAAATTTATAAAATAATTGTTAGTATTATCATGAAAAGTTATAATTTTATTTGAAAAATATAATGTCGCCAAAAACATTTTAAAGTGTCATTATAATTATTTTATTTACAAAAAAAACTATTTTAAAATTTAAAAAATAAAATAACTCAATAAAATAAATAAAAAGGTGAGAGAATCAAGCGCAAATACACTTGGATTTGGATTTTACAGAGCATGTCAAATATATCCAGCTTTTGTGAAAAGATGAACCTAATAACACATCATCCAGGCATAAGAGATGCCATCTCTACAACATATCCTGGCCACCTTATATAATTAAGAAATTAAAGTTTGAGTTTTTCTTTACTCTTAAAACCCAAAAACATCAACTTGTTTTCATCAAAAACATTTTATAAAATGTTTTATAAACATTCATGATCTAATTTTCAACCCCAAAACATGTGCGTAATTTTCAAAATAAACTCGATAGCACTAAAATCAATGCTTTGGTGTTTGAAATATAACTTACAATAAGTTTCTTCTCTTGTATCCTAATTTTAATGGGCTGAAATGTAAAATAATAATAATAATAATAATAAATTAAAAACTACGCAGCCCAAAGTGTAAAAAAATAAAAAACACTCCTCGTGAACAGTGCAATGATCCGGGGAACGAATGAACAATGTGGGGCATGATAGAACACCATTTTATTTTCTTAATTCAGTTTGGTTTGATTTTAACGGCACAAGTGTCTCCTGCACGAAGCAATTTAATCCGTATATCCAAGTTCATCTATCCTTGAAGATTTTACTTGAATGACAAGCGAGTTCAATCTCCAAGTTATACCATCCCAGCTTTGCGCTAAGAAAAAAAAATGTGAGATTTTTTTTAATATACCAATCCAAACGAGCTAAACTCTAGAGTTATGAAACCAAAAGGATCATGGTGATTTTATATATGAACTCTAGAATTGTATATGAACATATGAAACCAAAAGGATCCTGGTGATTTTATATATGAACTCTAGAATTGTAGGATCTGCTAAAAGAATTATGTTGCTCTAGTTCTTTAGCAAGCTAAACTAGTTATCGTAAAGAACATGTCTGAATTAGCAATCTGACAAGTTCTCATTTAACGATTTCACATTATCTTCAACATCGAGTACAGGTAAAGCTCCTGCAAGTGGCTATCCAGTGCTCGCCACACAGCTTCACACTAACCATTCTAACCAGGAGCATTATATTAGCATATAATCACTTTATTTGCAAAACCATCTCATACCATGATACCATTACAGACGAGAACCTTAACTCCATGCCAAATTCATTACATTCCTTTTCTCCATGAAAACATCAAGCATGACCAGTAGAAACACAGAAAGAAAGCAAGAGGAGGAACTAAACCTCAGTGATGCAAAAACATTAGAATAGTGCTGGTGTGGAAATTTAAAGATCCTTGAGGATATCATCAGCACTGGACACAGTGAATTCTCCACCAGCTTCAATATTTGCAGCTTTCACCTTGAGGTCATCGACCAAGAGAGCAAACCTCCTAGAACGGGTGCCAAGTCCCTTCTCTTGCAGGTCAAGCTCAAGGCCAAGAGCATGGGTGTATGTTGCAGATCCATCAGCTAGGAATTTGACATGCTTATTCTCAGGGTAAGTTTTTGCCCATGCTTTCATCACAAAGGGGTCGTTCACTGGAAAAGAATAATAATTAAAAAAAAATATTAACAACAAGACTAGATGTTGAGGGTGGGGGTGAAGACATGGATTGAAAAAGAAAAAAGGAAAACGAAGACATACCGCTGATGCACAAAATTTCAGCAACCCCCTTGGATTTAAGCTCCTCTGCTTTCTCAACAAACCCCGGCACATGCTTCAAGCTACGCCACCAAAAAAAGAAATCAGAACCAGTCCTAAAACCCCAGATCATATATGCTTAAATAGTGAATTACAAATAATAAACCTGCAAGTGGGGGTGAAGGCACCGGGAACACCGAAGAGGATGACCTTTTTACCGGCAGCAAGGGAGTGTACAGACACGTCCTGGAGCTGATCTTGTTCGTCGAAATAAGCGAGCTTTCCATCAGGCAAGACATCACCGACAGCAATCGGAGCCATATCGAATCGACAGTGGTGTTGATTTTGTTGCCGTTACCGAGTGTATTGGATATTATATTTAAGTGGAATTGAGAAAGTTTTGGGATCCGGGGTGAAGTGAGAGGCAGGAAGGCAGGGGGCGGTTGGTCTTGTGATTTTTTAACTACGATAATTATTTTAACATGCCGTCTGTCGAATCAGTTTCATGTTCGCTGCCTCGGAGTACTTGCGCTTTACGAGAAGACCATTGGTCGGCTCTATACTGGGGTTAAATCAAATCTTTTTAATATGAAAATATCTTCAAGTATTGCTATTATTTTTTTAAGTAAAAATAAATAAATTATATAGATGTTAATTTTATAAATTTGAGGATTGTTTGAATTATCAGAAAAAATAATATAGATTGCTTAGAAATATCAAAACTAAATATTAAGATGAAAAAATATTGAAAGACCCGTCTCCATTTAGATTTAATTATCAAATTCATGATTAGCAATGATTTTATAAAAAATAACTTAAAAAATAAAAATTATGTAATTTAATTTAATTTAATATTAAATAATAAAATATAAAAAAACAATTTGAGTTTATCCAAATTATTTTGTCAAATTGATAATACAAGTCAAAAGATCAAAATAATTTCATAATAAGTAAATAAAAATAAATCATGAAATATAATTTATAATCAATCTAGCATTGAATTATAAAATTAAAAAAATAAAAAAATAACAAAAAAAATTATTATGTTAAACCCGTTAAACTTATAGCCAAACTTACAAGGTTATGATCACCTTAAAGAAAATAAAAAAAATTACTCAAGTCAATTTAAATTAATCTGTTAAAGAAACAATTTTGATTATGAAATATGGATAATTTCATGTAAGGTAAATTAAAATAAATCATGAAAAACAACTATCATCCAGCCTATATTGTCAAAAGATAAAATTAGAAAAAGAATCATTATGAGAAAATGACATAATAAAATAATTTGAGTCAATCCATGCGAAATTTATGATAGTACAATGAGACTAAAATAATTTAATGGAAAGTAAATTAAAATAAATTATAAAATTTAATTCTCAATTAATCTAATGTTAAATAATTAAAATAAAAAAATAATGCTAATTTTAGAAGGAAAAAAAGTTAATTAAGTTAACCTAAAAAAAAAATATTTATTCGCAATAAATGTTCACAGGTTGATTTTAAAAAATAAGCATATTAGGTTTGCATATTTTTATTAAAAAAGTAGTTGCTAATGTTATTCCAATTTTAGCTTTGGAGCTGAAAGAGATGAAATACTACAGCCACTGGGAGGGTCGAGACTTGTTTTAACTTTACGGGCTGCACAACAAATGAGATAAAGGGACAGCTGAGAACAAGTATTTTGATGGTGAAGATGTTGATTCCGGGATAAGTATGACCTTGCACCTCCATCTTCCCAATTATTTTCTTAGGCTTTGGGGCAGCTCCCTCGCTAATAAGCTCAGAAGAGCGCTTTGCCAATAGTTCCTCTTCTGATTGTAGTAGCACGTGATGTACACTGTCATATACAAAAAAAAGGGGAGCTACAGTGAGATTGTGGGAAGTTACAAATCAGGAATCCAAGGGATCTTCACAGTGATGCTATAACATGCATGGTTACCCACAGAATAAAATGATATCACATAAAGATTCTCTAAGTAAGAGAGCAACAATGAAGTTTATTCTTGAATCTCAGACACTAAACAACACATTGATATGCTGTAGTAAATGTCTTCACAGACTTTGGAGGACTTCCATTACCTCATAAACCTCTAATTTATACTTTGGGAATCAATAAGGTTTCATCAGGAAAATAAATTTGCTTCAAAATTCATGCTGTTGTCTAAAAACAAAATGACCATTGCACAGTTTTCTCCTAATTATATACAAATTCTTACACATCAAACCTGATGAAAACGACCTGGATGGCCCTTGAACTAATGGCTGCTAAAGCATCTCATCATAGAGTATCACACGAAGCAATTATAAAAGAAAAAGGGGCAGGCACAAGTGTCCAGGTCAAAAAAACTAATATGTCAGTCTGCTTTCTTAATTCTCCAACAGCCCTAGTTCTGAGCCAAAACATTATAAATGCATCTCAAAATATAAAACTGGTAATACCTTGAAGGAAAAAGAACATAAAATTTTCTGCACTCTTGCAACAGTATGGTGGAATTCAAGAATTCTCAAATATTTTTAAGTCAGAGGATATCCCATTCACTTTGTTGCATTTTCCTAGTCAATCAGATATTCTTCTTTTTATAGGAAAAAAAGGAGAGGAAAGGGCAAACTCACCCGAATGCCTCCCGTAGTAAAGCACATTCATTTTCCAAAAACATTGGTGCTTCCATGCAACCCCTAGCCCAAGCATGAAGGCAAAGCCGCACACACCCATCATATGCAATTACAGCATGCCATGGCCCCAATGCACTGTGTTAAATTTATAAAAATTATTAAAAATTTAATGAACAGAAAAAAAGGAAAAAGATGAAATATCAGTTTTATCTTTTTCAACATCTACAATTATTGCATTAATTACACAATACCTTGCATGAAATGTTGGGACTCGAGCTGGGTTTGAGCCAGATGTGCCAGCCTCTGCACCAGCAGTTGCTCTGTGAATGAAGAAAAAATATAAAGATATTTATATGATTTATTTAAAATAAACAATTAAATAGCCCATTTCAGTGAAATACCAATAAAGGGACTTCTAAAATAAAGAGCTGTTGCATCAGTTCAGCTAACACAGAGCCACTATTAGAAAAGCTTTACAGACCTTACAAACTTATCTGGACTCTGGTCTCCACTATTGCCCTTCAGTTCAACTCCAGTTGCGTTTTTTATTTTATTTGGATCATCACTGGTATAGAGACCATGTGAATTTTCAGGGCCAGCTGCTTCATGCATTCCAAATGCTTTTTGGACACCTTCTTTAATTTCCTGACCTCCACAAAATGGAGGCGCACTGGGAATGTCATCACCATGAGAAAATTTATTATTCTTCAGGTTTCTGGAATGCAAATCATGCAAACCAACAAGCTCAGCAACTAAAGTCTGTAAGAACATAAAAGTGCAAAAACCATGCGGAAAGCTTGTCCTGTAAAAATGAGCAGGTAATAGATGAAGGATAGCCCAAACACAATTCATCAAGCCACGGTTCAGATAAAATTGCTAACAAGTTACAGAATTAGTGATAATGATACTAGTTCATCCAACAGAAAGTTGAAATTCAGATTATACAACATGGACACAAAACAATCATCCTTCATTTTGGCTCTCTAACGCTTGCTTTAGCTTCTGATTCTCGTACATTGTATATCTACAATACGGTATGCCAACCTCAAATGATGCCTCACATCTGCTAAGGATGTTCTATACCATGTATTTATCGAATTGAAACAGCACACATGGATGCCTAAAAAAGTGTTACTAAATCCTGATATTTCTATGCAGATTCTTCATGTAGCCTGAGCAACCTCAGTGTACAGCAACCAAATAACGGCAATATGACTACAGACATTCAACATCAGGCATCTAAGCACACATGCACAACCAATCACAACCCAACACACAGCATACGCAAATGCAGCCCCAACTCCGAATTACAATTAAACTGAAGTAAACAAACCTTGGCAGCAACAATTTCTACATTATCTTGAGAAGGTACACTTGAAGCACAACCCTCTGAAACATGTAATTTACTCCTCGGCAAAACGCTACTAACACTCCCAACTTTACTGGCAGAAAACTCTGAACTACCTGCCGAATCTGATCCCTCCTCCTCATCCTGCGTATAACCATTCCTTCCAACAGAAGCATACCTCGCATTCCCTCTAACCAAACTCTCAGAGAAATTCCCTCCTCTACCTGCCACAGTCTCCATAGAAGAACTAACATCAGAGTACCCATAATCACTGGCATAAAAAGAGGGGTAACTTTATTATCCGCAAGCTATGCCACAATCTCGTTATTATTTAGATACTGTCTTAATAATTTTATTTAAAATAAATTATATCATAAAATATTAAAAACTAGGATCATGTAAAAAAACCGCGCACACACACGTGTGTGTAGCGGGTCGAAAAAACTATCTGTAGGCCTCTGAAACCCTATTTTTTAATTAAAAAGCTTGACTATTATTTTTTTATTAAAAAGTTAAACTATAAAATTTTTAAAACACGAGTTAGGGTATTGATTATAGTTTAAATAAAAAAATTAATGAAAATATATATAAAAAAAATTAAGTGCCGTTGAACCTGCCCAGCCAACCTAGTTTATTATTATGCTGATTTTTTTTTAAAATAAATAACATGTTATTTACGGTAACAAATTATATACCGGATATATTTTAGACTTACAAAGTAATTGAAAAATTAAGGTTTTTAAGTTTTGAAGTCTAAAAAACCCATTTTATTTATTTTTTATATAAAAACATTTAAAAATTACTATATAAATCTATTTATAACTTTAAAATGTTATCCAATAATTTTAAAAATAAAATAAATGGATAAAAATAAATCATAAATCCTATCTACCCTCTTCTATCACAATAGAAAGGGAACACCATCTTTATTGAAATGTTGTTATGAAGAATGATTTATTGACACTAAGATATGTTTTTTCTGATACATCTGGGCTCATTCTCTATCCTTAATGTCTGTTAACTGTATTCCCATTCATTTCCTAACATCTAAAGACCAAAACATTAAAAAATAAAGTTTGAGGTTAAAATATAAAATAAAAAAACTACAGGGACTAAACACTCCATAAACTGAAATTACGGGGTTCAAATTGAACTTTTTCCGTGCGTTTTCAACATTGGAATCTATGATTGGTTGAATATTTCTCTTTAATTTGTACATCTGAGATCATGCAAAGTCAAAACAAAAAAGAGAGGGAGAGAGGGAGAAGACTGGACACATTGAACCATGCTGCTACAACTTAGAAAGATTAGATCACAAAACAGAACAATGAAATTGAACGATCAAAGTAAAAGAAATCATTTAAAATAAACAGTGATATTGATAAAGAGTGGATCACACTGTTTATTTTCCCAAATCTCTAGTTTATTAGTATAATATAATAATATAATAATATAATGATTTTGATTTTATCATTTTTTATAACACTTATTTTGCCCATTCAAATTATTTTTTTTATTAATATAAATTCTGAACTAACCCCACATATTATTATATTAATAATTATATAAATTTTCAATAATAAATTTAAAATTTTACTAGTTAATTTACACCATTACTAATTTACTGACTACATCATTAATCACTCCAAACGCAGCATCATAAATTACAGTTTATAAAAAATAAGTCTATTAATTATTAATTTTATTTTTGATAATATTTATTTTTTATACTTGACAAATATTTGATTTTTTTATTTTAAAGTTATTATTTTTTATTTTGAATTATTTTGATATATTAGTGTTAGGAATAAATTTTAAAAATAAAAAATTATTATTTTAATATATATTTAAATTAAAAAATTAAAAAACAAATTTATTTTAACAACTTTTGTTTTGTTTTTAAGAATCATTCAAATATCTATTATCACCTGAGCCGGGCTAATCCAAAGCCCACAAACCCATCCCCACCTCACGCGAAGCATGATAAATCATCCCATCCTCTCCGCCTAGGGTTTACTTCTCTTGAAAAAATAAATCCTTAGATCTCTCCACAACCACCACCTTATCCTCCATCAGAAAAACACAATCCCTAACTCCAAACATGATGCAACAACCAGGAATCGCCGGGGCGGGTGTCCCGCAACCAGATCAACAACAACAATACCAACAGCAATGGATGATGCAGCAACAGCAACAATCGCAACCCGTACCTCCTCCTGCTGGATGGACTCCGCCGCCTGTTCCTCCTCCGTCCCAGTATGGTTCAGCCGCCGGAAGTGCTGCTGTTGGAGACGAGATCAAGTCGTTGTGGATCGGGGATTTGCAGCAGTGGATGGATGAGAATTATATCCTCAGCATCTTTTCTACCACTGGAGAGGTAATCTTTTGATTCCAATTTTTTGTTTTGGTTTTTATTTTCGTATAAATAAGAAGCCTTATATTTTAATCTCTAATTCGTAATATTGTGCCTGTTCCTTGAGAAGTGGACTGATATGGAATTTTTTTGGTGGAGCTTTTAGGAGAAGGGAAAGTATGCATTTTTTTGTTCAATTTATTCTATTGATTGTGTATTTAATTGTGATTTGAAAACAGATTTAAGGTGAAGAGACTAGGTTTGTTTTGTGGATTAATGATTTTTTTTATTTGGAAACAATAATTTATGAAAATAAAATAAAATTGATGGGTTGTGTTATTCTGTATGAACGGGATATTTTGTTGATGGGATATATCACTGCTGCGTAGTAAAAAGAACTTTGATGAATGGTATGCTTTTGTTGTAACAGGTTGTCCAAGCTAAGGTTATTCGGAATAAGCAGACAGGTTACCCAGAGGGTTATGGTTTTATTGAATTTGTTAGTCATGCTGCAGCAGAGAGGATTTTGCAAACATACAATGGGACACCAATGCCAAACAGTGAGCAGACTTTCCGGCTGAACTGGGCTACCCTCGGTGCCGGCGAGAGGCGCCAAGATGATGGGCCTGATTATACAATTTTCATTGGAGATTTGGCTGCTGATGTCAATGATTACCTCCTACAAGAAACATTTAGAAATGTCTACTCATCCGTGAAAGGTGCAAAAGTTGTTACTGATAGAGTTACTGGACGTTCAAAGGGATATGGATTTGTTAGGTTTGCTGATGAAAATGAACAAATGCGTGCCATGGTTGAGATGAACGGACAGTACTGCTCTACTAGGCCCATGCGGATTGGACCAGCGGCCACAAAGAAACCTTTGACCCAGCAATATCAGAAAGGTATGTTTTTTGCAACTTTGGTTGCTGTGTAGCATGGATACTTCTGTTTGATTTTACATTTTTACTCTTATGTCTTATGTTGAAAATGCACATCAGATTGGTAAGCTGAATGTTTTGTGTGCCATGTATGTATTTTTCTTATTTGAGGTGATGTTGCCTAAACATGCTCCTAGTTTTTTGTGCTTCCAGTTATGCACTTGAAGATAGGTGGGATTTAAAGAGTCATTTCCTTCCAGTACTTACCTTTGTAAACTTGGGCACATTTAATTTAGTTAAAACATGCAAAAACTTATATAAAACTCATGTTGTCTTAAAGCAGGACACCGAGAGGCTCTCATTTTGGGGAGCCTGGAACTGACTTCAGCTGAAATGATTCCACTTAAATGCGTGGCCTCATTTTAGGTCAGTTATTTTGTTTACGTCATAAGCTTAATTTCTTGTGGCGTTTTGCTACATTCACGAATTACTTTCCAGTTTGTTATTTTCAAAGAGTTATGATGTCAAGCTAAATATGTTCTTTTTCCTAAAGATGGTGTAATTTCATTCAAGAGTTCCTTTATTTATATTAATCAGACAAGAATCGTTGGTTTATTTCTTCATGGTTCAGCCCTTTTCTTTGTTCACTTACGGTCAGCAGCTGTTTTTGAGCTCTTGTTTGGTATTTAGCGAAACTATTTACTCTGACATGGATTCCAAGCATTAGAAACCTTATGAAGCCAACCTATGATGATCGATTCAGAGATGTTCTCTGTCGTGGGGGTCATTATTCTGACCGCCAAACTCAAGAGTTTTAGTTCACTTCAAGCTGCTCTTTTTTTATACCGTACTTTCTCTCTTATCATTTTTATTGCTTGTGCGACTGAGAGCATCCATGTTTTGGAGGAAGTGCTTGATCACGTTTCCCTTTCTCTCTGCAAATATGAATCTAGTTTGGAACTTTCCAAATGTTCATGCCTTGAAGTTTGGATATTGCGAAGTATTTAGGCCTTCAATACTTTCTACCCTGATTACCTTTCTCATGGTTTTTTGCCTGTCTCTGCTGGGTTTTATGCTAGCAATGTTCATCTTGAAAAAAACTGAAAATTACTTCACTGATGCTCAGCTTTTTGAAAACTGACAACAGTATAATGATTTAAAACTGTCACAAGGCAAGTAGATTAGTTGCATTTTTTCTCCCATACTCTAGGCAACATTTATTAACTTTACACTCAAAATGGTGGGCATATGTAAGCATTGATTGTTATAAACTGAATTTCCTTTCTGTCAAATTTCCTGAAAATACTAGCAGTAAGCTGGCAAAGCTGGCACTGGTCAGTTAGCTGATTTTGATGGAGTCAGCTCCTCTAATATAATGCTAAACTTCTTAATTAGTCTTTGTTTGCTATATTTTATTGGGTAATTGATTTTCTATTATCTATGTGGACCTCTGTAAATCATTGTACCTTGCATGTAGGTTTTTACACTAAAGAAAAATTATCTCTTAGATTTTTTAAGAACAGAAAAATAATTTGATCTTTTTTTTCCCTGCATGCTCTTCTGAAGTGTTTTTTTTTTAATGTTTAAACTCATTCCAGCATGATAATATTGTTTGGTTTGTTCTTTGGGTTTTCCTGCATGCTTTCTCAATGCTTACATCTCCTTGGATTTTCATACAACACCAATTATCCTTCAGAGAAGCTCTGGGTTTGGTGCCTGCTGCTTTTTGTTTGTGTTTGTTCGTGTTATTTCATAAGTATTTGTCATTTGCAGCTGCTTACCAGAGTCCTCAAGGAAATCAGGGGGAGAGTGATCCAAATAACACAACAGTGCGTAGTTTTCTTTTTTGTTGATATGGATTATTACTTGCTGAAGTGATTTGACTTGTTTCTCTTGTCTGCAGATATTTGTTGGGGCCTTGGATCCAAGTGTGACTGATGACACTTTGAGAGCAGTGTTTAGTAAATATGGTGAGCTAGTGCATGTGAAAATACCTGCAGGCAAGCGTTGTGGATTCGTTCAGTTTGCTAATCGGTATATGAATACCCTGATTTCTGTTATTTTGGATTGTAATGATTGCCTTGTCCTGATTTGGTTGTCTGTGTTTTGTTGCATTTAGCGCTTGTGCGGAGCAAGCACTATCAATGCTGAATGGAACTCAGATAGCTGGTCAAAATATTCGACTCTCATGGGGCCGTAGTCCTTCTAACAAACAGGTTTGGCTGATGCCCCTTAAATCTTCTCTATTTTAATGTTTGTGATTATACCAGTGTTTATTTAAAAGGTGCATCTTTTGACCAGGCTCAGCCAGACCAAAGCCAGTGGAATGGTGGTGGATATTATGGATATCCACAAGGATATGATGCATATGGATATGCCGCCGCCGCCACCGCCGCTCCCCAAGACCCTAGCATGTATTATGGAGGATATCCTGGGTATGGAAACTACCAGCAGCCAGGAGCATACCAACAGCAACTGGGAGCATACCAACAGCAACCTGGAGCTTACCAACAGCAACAGCAGGTAGAGCAACCTTAGTTTAGATATTTTTAGTTCACTGAATAAATAAGAGCTCTATTCAACCAAGGCTTGGCTAGCAGAGAGTAAGCAGTCGGACTTTTAGAATAACTAGACTCAAATCTCATCCTGTTTTCATTTTAGTTTCCTGATTGCTGGTAATATAATCCGATGCAAGAGATGCTTCAGGGCATTTTCTATTGCTGGGTGTATTAATTCTGGTGACTTGAATGATTTTGATCTTTAGTCAGTAGTGGTGCCATTTGATCCTTTTGTTTTATAAGTAATAATGTCTTTATGCTCTGGTATGTGCAGTGATCTGCTTACACTGTGGTATCGATGTGTGAGGACTGATGTTAATCGGTAGCAGAGCAATCCTAGGTTGCAGTTCACTAGTTGCATGAACGTGCTTGGTGTTTGGAGTTTGGCATTTTCACATTTGTTCTAGTGTTAGCAGTGTTCTGGGCACCATATGGGGAGGGGCATCACTGCATTCTGATATGATCAATGGTTTTGTGATGTAATGGTGCCTCAAAGTTTGCACTATTTGCCTAATGGATTTTTCGCACTCGTGGCTCTTTAATTACTTAAATTATGGTTTGCTTTTTTATTTATCTATGGGATGTTTCTGTTGTTTTCCATGCTCTCTGAGGTTTGTGTCTCGTATTATTCGATGATGTGGTGCTCAAACGCAAACTCTGCTCTATTTTTACAAGTTGTAGCTTTGTCTTATACTCATTACCTCATGTGCTTCGTCATTGGCTCATACTCTTGTTCCACACCGGCAGCTCATAAAATCATAGCAATTTTTTCTATTTTCTTTGTTTTCTTCTCTTGCAGATCTAAAAAATCGCCGTAATAAAATTAAAAAAATATATGAACGACTCTCACACCTAACTGAGCTGGACTGCGCTTCCTATCCCAGAATAAAAAAAAATAAAAAAACTGATTGGGGGCATGGTTATTGATTGCCAACCGGTTTGGTGGGTTAATTTGGGGGTTAAACTGGTTAGGATTTGTTAAAAAATCATCTAGTGTAATAACTTGGTTAAATGGTTGGCTTGGTAGATTAAACTGGGGGATAAACTGGTTAGGATTTGTTGAAAAATCATCTGGTGTAATGACTTGGTCAATTTTGTTTGACCTGAGGGGTTTTAAGTGAGATTTAATGTTTTTATTTTTATTTTTTTTAAATTTGAGATTTGAAAATATATATTTTATATTTTCAAGAAAAAAAAATTATATTTTGTAATACGTGGGATAAAATTTTTTTTGTTTTAAATATTTTAATTTAAAAAGGTAACATAATAGTTTTTTAATATGGTATTTAAAACTTGTTAATATATATATTTTATTTTCATAAGAAAAAAATTATATTTTTTTTAATATAAATTTTGAAATTTATTAGTATATATATTTTATATTTAAAAAAAATATGTTTTTTCAACATGAGATTTGAAATTCATTAATATATATATGATATTTTCAAGAAAAAAATTATTTGTTTTTCAATATAGATTTTAAAACCTATTAGTATATACTATATTGACAAGAAAAAAACTATGTTTCAACGTGGGATATTTTTTTTTGTTTAAATATTTCAACTTAAAAAAGTTTAATATAATATTTTTTTATAGATTAAGCTTTATTAAATACTTCAACTTAAAAATTCTATTAAACCCAGATGGAGTTTGGCCTAGCTAAGGGGTCGGATCCCGGGTTTCATGGGTCAACTTGGATTAATCTAGAAAAATTAAAAAGAAATTAAATTTTTAATATTTTATATGAAAAATCAAGAAAAGATCTATATAAATATAGGTTATATATATTATAAATAATGAAGTTTAAAATAATATTTTAATTTTTTTTATCCCACATTAAAAAGATATTATGTTAAGCTTTTAAGTTGAAGTATTTAAATCAATTTTTTTTTATCCTCCATTGAAAAAATATAGTTTTTTTTCTTGTGAACATAAAGTATATGAATTAATGAGTTTCAAATCTTACATCGAACAAGCATAATTTTTTTCTTATGAACACAGAGTATATATACTAATTGGTTTTAAATTTCACATTGAAAAAAGATAATTTTTTTCTTGAGAACATAGTCTATATACTAATAAGTTTCAAATTTCACATTAAAAAAATATTATGTTATCCTTTTAAGTTGAAGTATTTAAACCAAAAGATTTTTTTATCCCATGTTGAAAAAAATAATTTTTTTTCTTGAAAATATAGACTATATATACTAATAGGTTTTAAATTTTATATTTTTAAAAAAATAGGTCTCGCCCGACCTAAGTCACAGGTTAACTTATTGGGTCAATCGGGTTTAGTCAGGTCATTGTACCAACCAGTCTTTGGACAAAGCTAAACTGGTCTAACCTCTAAGTTTTTGATTAACCTGCCGAGCTAGTTTGAGTTTGATATCTATGAATTTAATAGCTATGATTGGAGGTGGTGAATTCCTTGTACATCTAAACATGATGCATGAAGACTATATTTATGATATTTGCTTTTCATAAAGAAAACTAATAAACTATATATTAGTGGTAATGCTATAATTTTATAAAGATTAATTGGTTATTATATTAATTGAGATAAATGTGATCTTTTTATATTTTTAGTACAATTTAATGACTAAAATATACTACAAATCAAAATAAATCTATTGAGTTTTAGGGGTTAATTAGTTATATGACTTTCACTATGCTGAGGGTCAATCTTTTTACATAAAAAATATATAAAAAAAGTTAAGATTTAAGAGTATTTAGTTTTTTTGTAAAGTTATACCCAAGAATTTTGGATTTGACTGTAACGTCTAATTTAAAAATAATATTTATATTATTAATAGTAATATTAAACTTGCATTATTCAAGTTTAAGTGGGCCTGACTGTAATACCTGACCCAAGAGCCTTAGATGTGAGTTTGACTGTAAGGTCGTATCATAAAAATATGATAATTAAATAAAAAGTTTAATATTACAGAACAAAATTAAACAAAAAAAGATTAATTAAAAAAAACAAAAAAACAAAGTACTATTCCAATGAATAATGCTTTGCAAGAAGAGGACCAATAAAATTACCTCATGAGATCACAATAATCTAATGAAAAGTAAACAAAACAAATCATAAAATTTAATTTTTAATTAAATCAATATTAAAAGATGAAATTGAAAGGAAAAAACTACTTAAGAAAAAGAATTTTTTTTTGAATCAACTGGTTTAACCGTCACACCTAGAATTCATGTCATGAAAATGTGATAACTAAATAGAAAAAAATTTAATACCAACAAACTAACTCAAACAAAAAAAATATTAATTTAAAAGGAAAAGGCAAAAAAAAGCCTATTACTAATAATATTTTTTTCAATTTTATTAATTATTATATTAGCAATATTCATTATAGAAAAAATAATAATATTTATAATACAAATAGTAATAGTTTTAATATTAAACTTGCATTACTAAAGTTTAAGTGGATCTGACTATAACGTCAGGTCAATGAGTCTTAGATATGGCTGTAACACGAGACCCAAAGGCTTTGGAAGTGGGTCTGACTTGTAAAGTTGTGTTATGAAAGTGTGATAACTAAATAGAAAAAAATTAATATTAAAAAAATAAAAAATAAAAATTAAACAAATAAAAAATTAATTGAAAAGAAAAAAACAAAACAAAACATTCTTCTAATAAATAGTGCTTTGTGAGGAGGGGTACAATAAAATCCCCCTATGAGATTACGATAATATAATGAAAAGTATATAAAATAAATCATTAAGTTTAATTCTTAATCAAATCGATATTAAAAGATAAAATTAAAAGAAAAAAACTAATTAAAAAAATAAAAAAATTTAAATCAACTGGGTTAACTTGTCAAACCATGTTAATCCGTCAAACTTATGATTTATGTCATGAAAGTGTGATAATTAAATAAAAAAAATTAATATTAACAAATTAAATGAAACTAAAAAAGATTTATTAAAAAAAAAAGTAACAAGAAACAAAAGGAATTGAAAAAACATATAATTAAAAGTCATCTGTCTTTTACTATAGATTTACATAGTGTAATTCATAGTGAAAGGTTAAATTATGTTAGTTATAGTTATAATATTAAAGGAAGAATTTCAAAAAAAAAACTAATGAAGGAAAAATCTGAATCAACTGGATTAATTCTTCAAATCAGATTAACCTGTCAAACCTGAAATTTATGTCATGAGAGTACTATAACTAAATAGAAAAAAATAATAAAAAATAAATAAATTAGAATGAACCAGGTTAACCTTTCAAACATGACATCCATGATATAAAGGTTTGATAATTAAATTAAAAAATTAATATTAAAAAATTAATAAAAAAAATTAATGAAAAAAAAAAGAATTAATTTTTGGTAATAAAATGATAACTTAGGGACACTTTAGTATTTTAATAAGCTTAAAAATATTAAAAAAAAATGGTTGGTATATGTGTTGTATTTGTGAGCATGTCAAGTAGCTTTTGCATGCTTGCATGCTTTCTCTATGTGTGTATCTAGGTGTGTGCGACTATTTAAAATTGCAGAAATTAATTGTTTGTAGAAATTGATTATTTATAATGATATTAGATTTCTCATAGTGTTCTTTTCTAATAAGGTGGTAAATGTAATGTTTTGTATGGTAATTTGATCTTGACTACCTTTAATTTCTTTCTTCTCTCTATTTTCCTTGAAAAATGAGTTGTTCCATAAAAAAAATCTATGCTATCCTTTTATTTTGTTCATATTTCTGATTTGATTTTTTTAAATTGTTTGATTTTCATTTTAATTTATTTTTTAAACTTTAAATCTCTATCAATTTTTCTCTTTATTGAAACAATATTTTTCCTTTCCTTTTGTTTTTTTAGATTTATTATTTTTTTATCTTTTATTTTTCTTTTGATTTCTTTTATAAAATTTATGATTTTTTCAATTGCATCCCTCAAACAAACAATTTTATTTTTCCTCTTATTTTGTTTTTGTTTAGCATTTGGTCCTCAATTTTTTAGGATGCCTTTTCTTTTGTTTGTTTTGGGATTTTTTGTAACAATTTAAATTTATCTTCAATTTTAGCCTTCGAATTAGAAATTAAGGGTTCATGATTTTTTCCTATTAGGTTATATCAACCTTGTAATTGAGATCACGAGCATGAAAGACTAATTTGATTGATAATAATATTTTTTTATTTTTTTATTAATTTTATTATTTAACACTTTATAATTTAACTTTTTTTTCTTTAAAAATCATTATAACCCTATAAACACGTTGTGGATTTGACAAGGATATTTGGGCTAACTTGGGTTATTTTCTCCTTTTTTTTTTTTATCTTCCTAGTGCACTTGATTGTTTTTTTTTTTAATAAGTGGTTTTTTTTTCATGATCTCTCCTTTTCTTTTAGTTTCTTTTTTTTTCCTTTTAATAATTTTTTTTGTTACCTTATTAAGTTAAGCTTTATTTGACTCAGCTAGATGTATTACTTGAATCATAATTTTTCTTACCCTTTTGAAATACACTTACACCCTTTTAACATTTTTTTTTTAATGATAAGACTTTGTTCCCGTGCGGGCCACGAAACTAGTTTCTCACTAATCGTGCTCGTCGAGGAGGCCAGAAAGCTTGAGGAGAGAACTGCGAGTGCTGCTGTAGGAGGAGCTTTTTCATTACTAGGTAGGGATTGTGATGAGAGTCTTTAAGAGTTCAGTATCAATACTATGAGAGGTAGCTTTTGAGTTTTGCTTCAGATGAGTGTTGCTCTCACTTTTGGTGCCCAAATGCCCATTAACAACCTCCCTTCTCTTAATTCTTCAAGTTTTCCATTCTTTTTCTATGTTCTTTTTTTTAATCGAACAGCTGCTTAAATATTGCTGTAGTGCATGAAATTCTGCCGGCACCTTCAATATTTATTCGGCTCTTTTAGATTGTTAAGTCTTGTGTTCATATGATTTGGGATAAAGTTGCTAAGAACATGGAACTTACGCAGGATTGTGTGAAGGAAATATTAGCATGGTTCTTGGGGAAACGAGAAGAATGGTTCTTCCTCTGTCTTCTTTCACTACTTGGTTCTTTCTTGGATCATGAGATGGTGATTTCTTAATTTCAAATGGCTATTTTTGGCAACAATGTTGCAATACTTCCAAACAATTTCCACCATTCATCCACCGTAAACAAAATGTCTTATAAAACATACTTTGCAAAATAATAATCGACTTAAAAATTTATAGGAGCAAGGTCGAATGTTACATGATCTTAGGACTTAGCTCAAGTAAGAGTTGTTGGCCGAGCAAAACTTTCCTAGAGCCTCGATGCAATTCTCTCTCTTTCATTACGTTCTTGTTTGTAACCTCAGGCTTTTCACAAAAATTCTCTCCATACAAGTAAGGTTAAAAAAATAACCCGTAGCATGAAGGTTGCAATGAAGATGCCTATCCCATTGCTCCTTGATAATTGTTGTACAACCTTCTATGAGGACCAGCAATTTTCACCATAATCAAACACTAATCCAAAAGTTTGCTATCCAAGATAATATTTTGCTAACCTTTTTTTCTCCAGGTACAGATCTGGAAACCTTATGATCTGTGAAAAGCTTGTTAGTCGCCAAAGCTTGAAGGTCAAGCTAGAGCACATGAATATTCTTCTTTGTTAGGAAGGAGGTTGCGACGAAACGATTTGGTCTCGGACGCACAATCTCTCCCCAAACAAATCTAAAAACTTCACCAAGCTAAAAAGCATTGATGATTGTCTACAAAAACCGTCACCTTACATGAACGTGATGCGAGGCTTTGAAAGTGGATCCTTCAAGATCAAGTTCAAAGAGAGAGCTGCACAAGGAGACCAACGAATACTAACATACTTAACGTGTACCAAGTTCCTAGCTTTTATATAACTAGATGCTTTATCAGCATACATAATTATTAAATAAAAAAAAAGGAGAGAATCTGCATCACTAATGTAATACAAGAGCCAAATTCAAAATTTTATTTGACATAAAAGTCCTGACATTATCGATCATTTAAACTCTCTCTCTCAGCAAGGAGAATTAAAAAGCTGGTAGCAGCATGCACACAATTCTCAGAGCCATCAAAACATAGATTCCAGCTGGTACAACTAGAAATCATGTGATCAGTGCGCATCACAAGTAATCTGTATAGTGCTGTTTTTTCTTCAAATTCTTAAAAACAAAAAATGAAACATACAAAAAAAGTATGGGAATTGGGTAAGGGGCAGAGAAAAAGAAACTGCTCATCTAGGCAAAATTGTAGGTTGAGGTGAAGGATCGCACTGTAGTAAACAGGATCTATGAATTCATAGAACTCAACAACTTCAGGGCAAGAGCTTCTTGGTCTGCAAGTGAAATGGAATCAGTACTTATGCCTGCATTATCTTTACTTTCTGTCATCTCGGCATTATCACTATCACTATCAAAATATATCTTTGATCTTTTAAGCTTTCTGCCCTCTCCTTCTGAACCAGAGAGATCATCCTCGCCTTCTCCATCCTCCTCTAAACCCATAGATCCTATTTTCCTCTTCATCTTTTCCTTAATCCGTTTCTCCCGGCGGCGCTGGCGATCTAAAACTTTATCTTCCTTGTCCACATGCTTCATTTGTTCCCTCATCTTCTTATAGTATTCTTCTCTTTTGTCTGCAAATGAACAACAGATTAATGAGAAAACAAAGGCTGACCAATGCAAAGGACAATCTGTTTCCGTTAGACATTTTATCTTTGGCAGACAGCCAATCAAAACAACTATGATCCATAGCTTATATGTGTTTTTAAATTGTCAAAAAACCCTAGCAATGCTTTCAGAGCTAGCAATAATCACGCTGAAGGCCACAGAAAAGGAAAGCAGTACTTTGTTTCCATGCAAAATAAGCTAGTTCTGTCCGGGAATATCAGTCAAGATAATTCATCCCTGGAAATTCAGGAGAAGTTACCTTGGTCAAGCAGAGATGAATTATCAACATTCTTTCTATCAGCCACTCTTGCAAGTGGAGGAAGTGTATTGCCTTCTTCATCAAAGACAACCCTTGTCCCAACCGGTCTATGGACATTGATCTTCAACTTCTTTTTCTTCAAAACTCGTGTTGCTGGCCTGCAAAAACAAAACCAGATCCCATTATTAAAGATAAAAAAACAAAGGTTTAATCCAATAAGATTTAGCCTAGTCATATGATTCATTCAAAAATAATTCCACTGTCTTATTCCATTACATTTCACAAAAGAGGAATAATTCCAATAAGATGCCACATTATTGCATCAATAAGCATGTGTTTGGTATTGTGCTGTAGAGTGCTTTTCAAAAGTGTTTTTCTTTTAAAAATGCATCAAAATTATTATTTTTTCATTTTTAACACCTGCACATCAAGATTATAAAAAACACTAAAAAAAGCATTGATTTGATGTTTTTTCAAGGAAAAAGCACTTAAAAGCAGAAGCAACCGCACTTAAAAACAGGTTTAATGGGGAAATTAGTCATTTGGAAATCTTCAAAAGCTGCTTGTAGTTAATTCTTATATCTAGAAGCACCGTGGCAAAAACATATTTCCATATTTTTTAAAAAGTTACTTACACAAGATCTTCAATTTTGCCTGTTTTTGCTTCACTCCCATTTAGAGCATTCTTTGTTTGAAGAAAACCTTTGTCCATGTTCTCTTCCTCTGAATCACCAATCTCTAGATTCTCCTTTAGTCTGCCCACACTTTCTTCCCTGAAGTTACCGATATCAAGCTTCGCACCTGGTATCTCTGCAGCATCCTCCTTTTCAGAATCTTCTGATTCCAGAAGAGCAGATTTTCCAAATGCCTTTTTCCCTTTTATTTTCTGGTTCAGAAAACGGACTTTTGGGGTCATAGGTAGACCCAATGAAGCTGAAAATTCTTCAATAGATAGCTTCAACACATCAAACACTTCTTTGTCCTTCTGTATATGGATAGATCGCAAATATGTTATGAAGGCCCTCTGAGCTAGCTGCTGCATATCAGGATACTTGACTAGTAAAGCTGACAACAATCCAGAAACTGGCTGCAGTCTTTTTGTATTTGCCTGAGAATCAGCATAAAAGCATGTTTAGCATCATGAACCTATGCATATAAGGGACTCAATGCTCTAAACACAAATTAGAGTCAACCACCATGACTGATTATTTCAGGTAGTAAACCAATCAGCAGATCTACCCCTCCAAATTGAAATAAATCAGTTTAAGATAATACATTTTTCAATTAAGGCACCCACCTTAATAAACTGTATGGGAATTTTTGCTGTTTGCAATTTTTCAAGCATTTTCATTTCTGAAGGCATCAGAAACAAAACCGACCTTCCTCCAGCCAGATAGCGTGCTGTGCGACCAACCCTATGTATGTAGGATGCAACATCATCTGGACAATCTACCTATAGAAGAAACAAGTTCTAAGAACCTCATCATTGGGAAAGATGTGCCAGGGCATTGTCTCAAAAACAAATATCTCACCTGGACAACCCAGTCAACTGCCTTATTAAAATCAAGGCCTCTTGAGGCTACATCAGTTGAGAAGAGAACTGAATGACTTTCACAGAACTGAGAATAAATTCCCATCCTTCTCTCCTGCTTCATCCTTCCATGGAGACACTTCAATGGGATTCCAGGCCGTAGTTTCTTAAATGCTTCAAAGACAAATTTCACCTATCAAATGGCGCAATTCAGAGTTGTCAAGAACAGTTGTAACCGGGTTGATTATGAAACTAGGAATTGTAGACAAAAACAGAACAAAAGAGTTACATCTGGCACACTTGAAAAATGGACAAGTAATGCTTCCTCAACTACCTATGCCTGCCAAAACATTCAATTATATTTCCCTGTCTACAACACCAAATCTAGAAATTGCCAGGTTGAACAAGATGAAATCATCTCAAGCTCGAAATACATATGCCCATACCAATGCACTTGTCAATATAATTTAAAATTTGGGTGATCCATTAATACTCAGTTAGCTATAGCGTGCCATAAACAAATTAACTTAAGTCGATGGAAGGAACCATCCAGGCTCCAAACCCAATCACACACATGTCTACTATGAGTTCCTACTGTCTTAATCAGGCATTGGCTACAACATGCCCAACTAGTAATTGAAGAAGTGGCTTTGTTTCACAACCAAATACAATGGAGGTATTAAATCAACATCAAACACCCTTATCCACAGAAAAAATCACTCGCTTCTCAAAGGAATACTAACAAGTTACCTGTTTGCAGCTAGAAAGAAACACAAGAATCTTTGAGTTAAGATGAGCTTTTACAAAACTCCATAGCATATCTAGCTTCTGCTCAAGAGGAACAATCATTGCAGTTTGCTGCAGGCGGTTGGGAGTTGCTGTCTCAGCATCTTCATGCACACTGATATACTCTGGGTCCTTCAAACTCAGTCTTGCAAGATCCTGAATGGACTTTGTTTGAGTTGCAGAGAAAAGCAATGTTTGTCTATGCTTAGGTAGCTGTGCGACAATTGCATTCAGAGTCTTTTTAAATCCAACATCAAGAATACGATCTGCCTCATCAAGGACCAAAACCTGTTCTATGGCCAGCAATGCACTCAAATCAGCTAAGACAAAACAGGATCTAAATTTAATTCCCAGACAGCAGGTGCATAGGCACAGGAAAGAAAGATCAGTATAGAGTTCACTGGAGCAAGATTAAGTAGTTGGAATGGTTTGGAGTGGAGAAAAAGTTAGAGAGCGTTTTTCCCAGCAGAAAATGAAAGTAAAACATCATATGAATGTTAGTTGATACCAAGTGAAAGTAACTAGATTTGGAAGCTAATTTCATGTCTCCCTCTAAAACAAAAGTCTTTTGATAAGACATTGTGGATAAGCACAGTCTCTTGTGTTATCCATGTTTTGAATATGAAAATATAAAAAAAATGACCAGCAAAAAAAAGAAAAAGAAAGAAAAAAACAGTCATGTTGACCTGAAGCTGTGAACAATCAAAATTTGGAGTCTCGTCCATATGCTGAAGAAGTCTTCCAGGAGTGCAAACTAATATGTTCAGAGCATTAACATGTTCTTTCTCCATTTCCACTTCCTTTCGACCACCAATGAGTAGTCCAGCACTAAAGTTATGGAACTTCCCAACAGTTTTCAATACATCAAAAAGCTGCCCTGCTAATTCCCTTGTTGGAGAGATAATGATGCCGCCTACTCCATCCTCAGAACCCCATCTTTCTTTATATAATTTTTCCAGAATCTGAATTCCAGATATAAATCAATAAATATGTAGAAACATAAAAACATCAATTCCATCATCCAATCATCCAAAAAATTCTCTATTGAACTGCGAAACAAATTATAGTCTAACCTTCAGATTTAAGTGCTCAAGTTAAGCATCCCTGTATTGTTCAATTACTTCTCATTTCAAACTGACAAAAGAAAAGCTGAACTACACTAATTACTTCCTAAAAATCCATTCTTTTCCCGATAATTAATCTGTCAATCAAAGTAGAAGCACAAAACTAAACTGTACTAACTTTAATAAGAGAATCATAATAAAAACAACCAAAACAAGCCGAACACGTCAAACTTAGAGCCGAGAAAGATAAAACACTCATTCATCTCCCAATTATCAATTTTTTTCCATTCCGTGCCACCAGAAAAGGCATCTGTCGACCCTAAAAATCCATTCTATTCCCAGTTCTTTTTTTTTTCTTCCTATTTTGCAACGCCAAATATCTGCCACTGAATCACACAAGCTCAAAATAAGAACCACACTAGGTCCGCCGCCCCCCCCCCCCACTTTTTTCACGAAAAAGGCAACAAAAGCAAGCAAACCAAACCCATAAAACTCAAAATAAAAATAAAACCAACTCACAGGAATAATAAAAGCGAGTGTTTTGCCAGACCCAGTTTTAGCAGCGCCAAGAATATCCCTTCCACAAAGAGAATGAGGCAAAGAAGCCCTTTGTATATCAGTCATTTTAGAAAAATTCGCTCTCTTTAGCCCATCTTGCGTTCTCTTTGACAAAGGCAATTCCTTGAACATTGTAGCCCCTGAATATCTTGAAAATTTATCATCTTGAAGGGGGCCAATTGGTGCATCTTTTGGTAGTGGTGGGAGTGATAAAGGGTTGGTCCCTGAGTCCGGTTTTTGTGAGTCTATCCATTGGTTTAGCTTGGAGATTTCTTCCTGTTCTGCTTCATGACGATCCCTTCTTGTTTGTTTAGACTTTGGTTTTGATTTTCTCATCGTGGAAGCTAACTCTGGAAGTTGGAGAGACAGAGAGAGATGAAGGCAATAGCTAGGAGAAGATTCGATGGGTTAGGGTTTTGTCAAGGTTTTGCTTTTCTTTTGTATTTTATTTTTGGTCTCGAAGCCACGTGTGTATCTACCTGGAGACACGTGACAATAATTCAGATTAACTGTCCCTTCCCCGGCCAGGTGTAAGAAAAAAACAATTTGAAGTTCACTCGGTTAATTTATTAAAATTTATTTTTTAAAATAAAATCATTTTTTTTAATATTTTTTATTAATCCATATTAATTTAGATAAATCCATTAAACCCTAGCTCAAGAATTGAGGCGAATAAATTTAATAACTATGCTTTATTTTTTTTTTTTTTAAAAAAAAGTATTTTGAATTTCAAAGTCAATTTTTCATATAAATATCAACTCTTAATTCGCTTATTCATATATTTGATAAAAAAATATTTTTTTATTAGATTTTAACTTTTAATGATAAAGTATAAATTATATTTACTTATTAGTTGAATTGAAATTTTTTTCTAATAAATAAATAAATAAATAAGAGTTTTATATATTAAATTTGGTAAGATTAAAGTTAGCTTCTTAGTCTGATAATATATTTATAATTTTTAAATTTAATTTGAACACCGACCCAATTTAAGACATGAATTTTAAATTTTTATTAAATTGTAAAGTTGTTCAGGTTATTTTTTAAATTAAAATAATATTATTTTAATAAAAAATAAAAAATAATTAATTAGAATTAAATTTTCGACCAAATTAATTAAATTATCAGATTATTCCAGGTTTTGTTTTTTTTTTAAATCCTATGTAGTTCCAACTCCAATTCAGTTGAATGCTGGCTATTTTTATTGGATTGGATTTCAAAACTATATTTACTTTTAAATAAAAAAAATTAAACAAAAATTTTTTTTCATGAACATTTATATCATAAATAGTATGCTCAAAATTTAATCATAAAAAAATCACATGCTCTTTTTTAATTTAAAGAAGAAAAATATATACCTATAATCATACTTGATTTTTTTTTATTTATGAGTAAATTACAAGCATGGTATTATTTGAAAAGTGTGAAAAAAAACTAATTTAAAAAATATGTTTTTCATATCTGTTTTTAATTTTATAAATTCAGAATATCTAGTACTAATTCAGTGGTGTATTTTTTTTTAATTATTTGAGTTAAAACATCAATATTGATTAATGCATAATCTAATATATAAACTTATTTCATCTCCAAATAAAAAATAAAATGGCCTTTGAGTATATCTTATGATTTTGGGAAATTTTATATAGGTATTAAAAAGTTGTAAAATCGTATATATATAATATTTTTCAAAGAACAGTAATAAACCTTATAACTATTGACAAACACTGTACGATTCATCCAATAAATGAATTTACAAACCTATAATAAATTATTATCCTTAGCACATGCATACATGTGTGTCAATAAATTATTTAAAATTAATTAAAAAAATAAAAAAATATTACATAGTAATAAAACTTGAATAAAATAATTCATAATGTATCAAATATATAAGATATAAATGTGAATACACATTTTATTAAATTCTAATATAATTATTAGGGTAATTATTTTTAGTTTAATTTAATTTTTTTTTAATAAACATGAAACTAAATTGAAATTGATTCAAACTATTCATTTGGGTTCAACTCGGTTCTATAATTTAGAACAAAAATTAATTTTTTTTATTTGGTTTCGGTTTGATTTATGTTAGTTTTTTTGATTTCAAGTTTATAAAATTAAAATCAAACCGAAATCAGTCAATTTTTAAAACTTCTAATTTGTTTAATAAGTTTTTTTTTCATAATTTAATTTTCTTGATTATTTTTTTTCAATTCAATTGATTTTTAATTTTTTTCCCACCCTTAATGATTACCATTATCTTTGTAACATTCACAAATTGTTTTATTTTAATTTTTTTAATTTTATATATATATATACCTTATTCTAAAATCAAATTAAAGAGTCCCCTTTGAACTACCAGCTTGCATTCCCTAATATATCATTGTTTATCTTCTTTTATTATATTTTCATTTTTATTCTCTCTTAATCACTGTCCACGATTCTCTCTCCCCATAATTATCTCCCTTGTATTATTCAATTGACTCTTTATAAAATTCTTTTGGTTATGTGTGTGTGTCAGGAATTTAATATACTCTTTGTAAGAAAAACTTACATACACAAAAGTTTTATCATTGTTTTTTTTCGGTACAAACAGAGATGGGTTACAAAAACAGAGCAGAAGCTGAAACAGAGGCATGCTTAAACGAGGCTTTATTGTTTGCTACTATGTGTATAATTGGACTCCCTGTTGATGTGCATATTAGAGATGGTTCTGTCTACTTTGGGACTTTTCACACTGTTTCTTTTGACAAGGAAAGCGGTGAGTGTTTTCTTTCTTTCAGAAGAAACGATTGCTTCTATTTAGCATTGGTTTCTGAATTACTTGAAAGTTATGATTTTTGTTCAAAATGGTGTCTGGGTTCTGATTTTTGTAAGCATTCCTATCTGGGTTTTGGTTTTATTGAGAAATAGTTATGGTACCTTTTGTTATGGATGGGAACATATTGGATTCTGATCTTGGTTTTTGCCTATTGTCTTAGCAGATATTTTGTTTCTGTTTCTGTTTTGTAATCTATTTAGTTAAGTAATGGAGGGTTTCGCTGTTTCATTTGTTTAACATAGACTGAATTTGGTACTCTTGGCAATACGAGTCCATAAAGATTGGAAATTCATTTATGAAGTCAAGTTATGGGCTTTGCGTAGGTATTGTTTTGAAGGAAGCAAGATTGACTACAAAGGGAAAATCCAGTGCAAATTTAGGTAATGGAAGTGTGATAGAGACACTTGTAATTGTTTCAGTTGATATTGTTCAAGTTGTTGCTAAGGTATGCAACTCTTTCTTTTTTAGATCTCTGTTAGTTATAAGGAGTCAACATTGGAGAGTCCGCCTCATATGCGTGCTTGATTGCATGTAGGGAGTTCTATTTCCAGCTGATGGTGTCGCTGCAAATATATCTGGTGATAATGCAGAAGCTGCTGTAACCAATGCTTCATCTTCTGAGATTGCAGTGAGTGAGGCAAAGAAATCTAACATGTTCACTGTGGATAGAAAGAAATCTAATCAAAACAGGTATTTTCTTGTTTTGGATTTGGGTTGGAAGGATTGGTGTTAACTGTTGAAATTTAATTATAAGTTGTAACAATTTAAAGTCATATCTATTGGTTACTTTTCTTTTCCATGTTGCATTCATTTCCAAGTTGAGTTTTAGTTATATTTTGATGGTTTCTCTAGGGCGACATTTTTTTATTTCCATGGTTTGTACATAATGTGCACCACTTTAGTGCCTTATGCATGTTTTCAGACACATATATACTATCATTGAGTAATTAAGAGATAACAACCCACTTTTTTCCTTCTGTATTAGAACAGAAAATCAGTTGAGGAAATATTTCACCATCCAAGCAATATTCCTTTTCTTTGGTTATATGTATAGAACTCTTCACTAATTGTACCTATGAAGTAGGGGTTCAGCCAACAACAAGAATTGTTCTTCTCAAGGTCTTATGCTGACAAGAGCAGGGAAGGATCACGAGGGGAGAAAAATGCCACGAAATGACATAGGAAATGTCATGGAATTTGAACATGGGAAAAGAGATGGTGTAAATATCTCAAAGGTGGGGCTTCTATATTCTTTTTCTTTTTTGTTTTGTTTTGTCTAATAGGGAAAGAGTTTTGTAAGCTTGTCTTGATACTCATCAAAAGATATCTGTAAATGATTTTAACTTGTGTTTGATTATTAGCATTTCTGTCACGAGAGACCTGTATCAGCAGCAGCATAGTCAGCTGTTTATAATTCTGACAGCAGGTTTTTAGTTTAAGATGGCTGTGCTTTTTCTTTTTTTTTTTAATGCTACCTAGGATGCATCTAATTGATGGTTTGGATGATTTGATGGATTGGCACATGGCTTGAAGGGAATCCCTTCAATTACTGGATAAATGAGTCAGTGGTAATTAATATATGTAGCAGGGATACATTATTTAAGATGCTTGTGTGTGAGAAAGAGATATAGGTACACTTTTCACTTCTTTTCTTTAACTTTTTTAATTTCTGTTTTGTGTACGAAGAGAGAAGCTTCTTCCGGTGAATCAGTTAATGGAAGGTATAAATTAAATTACCAGCCTTTTCCAAGTTTCAAGTGATATTTACTAAGTTTAAATTATTTTCTTATATGAAATTCCTTCTAACTTTCAGATTCCTGTCCATTATTTTTTTCTGACAGGCAGACTGGAGAAGACTGGTCACAGGGGGAGCAGGATCTCTATAAACATAAGTTTGAGTTTCAAAGGGAAAAGAGTGTATGTCTTGACAGGCATAGTTTATTTCTTTGCTTAATGCCCTATGTTTGTAGAAGTGGAAACTATTTGTCTATTGAGTGTTTGATGTAAATTTTGCTTAATGCCCTATGTTTGTAGAAGTGGAAACTATTTGTCTATTGAGTGTTTGATGTAAATTTTTACTTGTGCAATTGATTTTTGCAGGCTAATGAAGTTCATAGCCCAAAGGCAATCAGTAAGTTCAATTTCCATCTCTGGGTCTAATTACTTGTTCATAACTTAGTAGACAGGTCTGCCTTAATATTGTGAATTTCTTTCACGAAAAGAAAGTAGAAGAGGAGGCATGCATTCTTTCAGTAGTGAATAGTTCTGATACTACGAGTGGATATGTTTGTAATAAAATACTCATTATGTATATAAGACTTCTTTTCGTGGCTTTGGGCTTTTGTATCAATTGTATCATATTGTACATAACATTCATGCGAATTTAGTGGTTGCATGCCATTTTCTGATTTTTCTTTTTTTTATTATTACAAGGCCCTATGTTGAGATGCACCTAGGCCATAGTTTTTCTGTAAATTGCTAAGCTTTACCACTAATCCCTGATTTTGTCTTGTATTTTTTTAAATACTTTTGTTGGTTTTGATTCCTGTTTTAATTGCTTATTTTGCTAACATGCAGCAGGGCCTCAACTCAGTGAAGCAAAACCTGTTGCAGAAGGGAGAGTAACAGTGAAGCTGTTGCCTAACGATGTATCTTGTAATTCTCCTGGCAAGCTTATGAAGCCAGACAATCAATATTGTAGAAGGCCTGCTTCTGTGGGAACCACTTCTCCTATTGCTGTTTGTGCAAGTGTTTCAACTTCTTCCAATCCAACGGTTGATGTTCCTTCAGAATCACTCTGTAGTTCATTAGCAAATTCTACTGATGCAATCTCTCCACGAATCTCAGAATCTAATAGAAGCTCCAAGGCAAGAACCTTGTTTTTACCTTTTGGTACCTACCTCTGTGTCATCTCACCTCCTTTGACTGTCAAATTTATATGGCAGTCATCAGGTCACTGGCTGTCTCGTCAGTGAATCATATAATTTATTGAACCAGCAATTTTTATGAGTAAACTGAAGTATTTTGTTGAATAGTTACTGCAATTCATATCGGGTATAGTTTATAATCTATACCACAAGCATTGGTAGAAATCATTGGGTTTAGATTACATTGTAGTTTCCTAGGAATTTTGGAATATTTGCAAGTTCAGTTTTATAATCATGGTGATGTTTTTGACATTAATTTTCTTTCAGGAGTTCAGTATAATTTCCTGCCGTACCCAAATGATCTTTTATTTGCTTCCCTCCCAGCAGCAAAAGGAGAAGTATTTAGTTTGTGAAGAAAATTATGCCAACCATGATGGCATGAAGGCAGTAAAAGATGAAACACGTGCATTAAAAAAAAGCATTTAAGTTCTACAAAAAAGTGTACGATATCCATTATGGAATTCTAGAGAACCACTAATGTATGCAGTGCGGTAACCCCGAATTTGGTATATTTTCCGCAACTGAGATCCTCAGGCCTTAAAAAGGATAGGCAATAAAGTGGGAGAATACGAGTCTTCTGAAACCATGTTTAGAATGCTCAATGCTTATATACTACATGTTGATCATGTCTAGAATAAAAAATGTTGATAAACTTATCGCTTTAGCTCAATGAATCATGCTAGAAAAAACTTGAAACAAGTTAATACCTTAACAAACAGAATTAACACACCTGATACGGGAATGATCACTACTATACAATACATAGGATATATCTTGAGTTGAATATCACAAGGTTTAATTTCATACTCTCTCATAATAATTGGCTGTCAACAGTTTCAAAAAGCCAACTGAATTTGACTTTGACCAATTGTTTTTGAAATTTTTATCGGTTTCAAATCTAAAAAATCAAAATTTAGAAAGTTTCAATTCAGATTTTTTTAACATTTTTTTTTGTTGAATTTTTAATCAAAATAAAACTAAAGAAAAAATTATTCAAAATCACGTTATATTGACTATGAAAAGTTGACAAAGGCCAATTATTATGGGATAGAGGGAGAAGTAAATACTAAATTCATTTCTATTTTCTTAATTTTTAATTTAGCAATTAGTGGTATCCTTGGCCAAGCTTGCACAAATCAAGGCAACTTCCCCCTCCCTAGTTTGGTCAAAAGCATACAATCTATGCTAGGATTAGAGGTATCAAGGGGAAATAAATCGTCATAGCCTAACCTTAAAATAGAATCACACCCTAATCCAAAACAATACACACTCCAACTAGGGCAACCTCTATGTCACTAGCATACATGTTTCTATTACAAAGTTTCCATATGTACAAGCAATCCCCTGAAATTATATGGATGAATCAATGCCGCAATTGTGATTTTTGATGCATAGCCATAATGCCTCATATTTTTAACGAACCATATGTAGCACCTCATTTTAAAAAGCGGGTTGTTATTATTATAATGTTGTCTGCATATAATTGTCATGGACAAATTATTAGATCAGTGTATGCGCACAACATTTGATATTTTTAACCATTCACATACATGAAATAGAACCCATGGAAACATGACACAAACGTAGACAGCAACTGCAACTGCAACCATGATTTCACGACACATTGAATAATTAACTTACTATCACTACCATCATTACCTTCAAATCTATAGTTAATTCCATTTTTCTATAAAAGACAATATCATCGGTATCCAATGGTTGCCAACTTCACCAAGGGTTTAGCATTTTTTTGACATGTTGGGATTCGATACTAATGAGCGTATTTTCTTAAGTTGAAATAGGGCTACCCAATCTAGGTTCAAGTGGGTTAATGAATCAAATAAAGGTTGTTATTTGACTGCAATCGGATGGCTCATATTTGATTTATGGTGCTATGATAAGGGAATCATAGCTAATCATAGGTACTATCACTGTCACCATTACCATCAGATCTATAGTTAATTTCATTTTTCAGTAAAAGACAATATCATCGGTATCCAATGGTTGCCAACTTCGCCACAGATTTAACATTTCTATGGCTAACATTTCTTTTGCATGTTAGGATTTCAATACTAATGAGTGTATTTTCTTAAGTTGAAATAGTGCTACCCAATCTAGGTTCAAGTGGGATGATGAATTAAAGAGCAGTTGTTATTTGACACTGCAATTAGATGGCTCATAATTGATTTATGGAGCTATGATAAGGGAATCGTGCTTGTATCACATATAACAATATTTACATAGTAACAAGCATTATTAAAGATGCTACACAAGTAAGTTTATAGTGAAACATTTAATTTTACTACATTGAAGAAAATTCTGATTTGATACCAATTCATGTCTGGCACAACTGCTACATAACACTTCGGATGCTCAACAATACTATATTCACAATCATGACAACAAACACTGATGCAGCCATGAAAACATCAAAACTGCGCCCACCTATTTGCTTTGCTAGTTGTATTGACTGCAAACTTGGTTGATCAACAGATTCCCAGCCTTCAGCCAACCCCAAATTTGACTATCATCATATAATATTGATCATCACATTATGCTAATATAACAACATTCTTAAATTCACATCCTACCGACCATTATGGCTATTATAATTGCCATCATGCCATCAGAGCCTCATTTTGAGCTAATTTCTCTCTCTTGGCACTATTAGCTTCCAACCATTCTCCACTTTTCACGTTTCTTCAAGTATTTTCACCAAAATAAAGCTTCAACCTTTAAATTTTTGCTTATAAAATCGAGATCCAAGGGATTATTTAAGATTTTATGGGAAGCATTTCAAATATTTTACGTGTCTTTTTTTAAATATTGATATAGACATAGAATCAACAAGATTATGTGACATTCTAAATTGATTTTGTGATATTTTAATCACTAAAAGTATGGGTTTCAGAAAAATAAAAACCAAACAAAAAATTAATAAAAATAAAAATTTTCAAACCAACCCAATCCAACATATTGATCGGTTTTGGTCTGGTTTGGTTAGGATATTTTTTAGCTTAAACAATTACTAACCATTAACTATTGACAAGCCTTTCACCGAAACCATGTTCATTTATGCTGAATCAATCCAAATCAGGTTCAGGTTGCTAACTCAAACTAACGCAATCCAAAATTGAATGCACATAGACTCTGGGTTGTTTCAGTTTATTGATTTTTAGAAATGTTAAACTGAAACCGAACCGAAATAAATGAATATTTTTAATTGAGACGCCCCAAAATACTGAAAAAATGGTTGGTTTTGTTTCGTTTAGTTTGGTTATAGCAGATACCCGTGACAATCTGCCTTTTCACTCGACCTCAAGCACTATTATTATGTCTTTAAGTGAATTACTATAAAGTATAAAAATATACGTTGATAATTGAAAATTTGCTTAGAGTTGCTAATAATTCACAACTGCAACAACCAACACGACCAGGTAATGCTTGGGAATGGGATCATGTAATGCCCGGGAAAGGGCCTTGGTGCCCAATCATGATTGTAACCATGATTTAAAATCATTTCCACACTAGACAATCCAAGACAATTGGTATTGGATTGTTAGCAACAATTCAGGTTTATAATAATAATAAAAATGTTGATTCTTTTATCTCCTGCTTAATGCAAGTGTCAATCGTGTGCTGAAATTGATTGTTTACCTCATATTTTTTTTAAAGGCAGAGATTTCTTGGATGACAATGGGAAAAAGTAATCACATGGTTATTTTCCATAAGATTCATTTGAGTAAATATTCTCTATTGGAGGTCAATTTCATCGAACCAATTACTTAAATGAACACTTCCTAATTACCAACCTCTAAGTAGTCATCTCCCTTATACTAACTTTTTATTTCCTAATAAATCTCACGGTTTTTCATCATGTTCAACGGAAAAGTTGACCTTGCAAATGGTGCTCTAAGGAACCAAGTCATCCTAGAACTAATCATCCACCTAATCTCATCAACTCCTTGTTGCACAAACAGCTTGTCTCACTTAAAGGGGATTTTAATGATGAACAAACACCAACTCCTTGTTCCTCAACCACATATGCTCATTTAAACACAATTTTGCATTACCTAGAACTGACAAGGCCTAAAATTCCTGACATACAATTTTGTTTTAAAGGAACTTCAGAATTTCTATATCGGATGCTTGACCTCATTAAAGATAAAATGAGGATATCCATAACATAAATTATCTTCCTTGCCCCAAAGTCCGCACAGAAAAACCCTGTTCACGATAAAGGTTCTGAATGTTTTTTCTAAATTTCATGATATGGCATTCAATACATCAAACTCCCAATTTAGCATTCTTATGCAAACTACAGCTGCAGAAGGCTTGTACATCTAGGGGAGGTAGGAAGAGCTGCAAAGTTGTCGCATCTATTGTTATGCTGTTCAGAGTTTCTATATCATCATCCAATCTACCAAAAATATAGAAGAGCATGTGCATGAATTTGATCTCAAAGGGGTAACACCTCATATGCCTACGGGAGATACATGACCAGTGATGGTTGTTCTATCCACAAAATTAGCTAACATATGACTATTTTATTCAACTACCATTTCACGATATGAGTTCTCCTAGCCACACTCAAAAGCCCTAGCTGCTATATGAACAAAGCACCTAAAAAATTAATCACCTACCTAATCTAATTCAGGAAAATTTGGTCACAATCTCCTACAATGAAACAAGTTATTTGAATGCATAGACAGGAAATTCAGGTAAACAAACACACACACTTGATCATAAATTTCCTAAAGAAATTCCGAATTGTAACATTGGTAAACAAAGAGTGACGATATCATCACATTAAAAATGCATTTTCCTCAAAACAAATAATAGCTCAAGAAAAAAAATTGCAAGAAGCCATTAGAGAATAAAGTAAGCAGTTCATAAACAAGAGACAGAGAGACATTGCTCCAATACAGATAAGTAATTAAAACCCAACAACTAAAACTGAGAAAGAATCAAACCAGTGAGTAACTAATCCTTTTAAAGCATTCCAAGAATGGCAACAAAAAGTAACATAATCAACCTGCAAAAAAAAACACAAAAAGAATTAGAAGAAGAAATCCCATTAGTTAATAAGTTAAAACAGCAGCAGCAACAAAAAGACTCAAATTCTAGTTATTTGGACTTGAGAAAAAGCACTGAACCCTCTGTGAAAATGCCATGAAAGGGGTGCTAAGAAACCCGGAAAATAAAAACTTTTAAAAGGGTGTTTTTACAAAGCAAGAAAAAAGTTAGGAAGCAAACCAGGCTACCCTCACTAACTGTTTTTTTCTCCTTTGAAGTGAAAAGAAAAAAAGGAAAAAAAGCAAAGAGCACCCACAAAATCTAGTCAGAAATATTTTATGTTGTCGTCTTGGAGAGACGCAGATACCGAGGAACAGTTGTGGGGCCACCATTGGTGAGCAGTGATACCGTGGCAAATATGTGAAATCACCCATATTGCAGTGAGCAATGAGGTATAAATCTCATTTAATTAGGGAAATTAATTCTTCATCTCACCTATCTATTTGTCAGGTCACTAATTCCATTAATTCAACAATTTATTTATTTATCGGATGCTAATCTCATTAACTAGAATATTAATTCCGTTAATTTAGAAATTAGTTCAACGATTTGCTCATTTACTAGGATTCTAATCTTATTAACTAGAAAATTAATTTTTTATGACGTCCATTTACTAGGATATTAATCTCATTAGTTCAAGAATTAATTCATTATGTCGCATATCTTATTTTCTAAAGTAAAAAATACAATAATTTCATATTTATCAACTGCAATTAATCAAATAAAAATATATCTTGATGAATAATAAATTCAGGTACCGTATAATTACCTGATAACTAAGCTCAAGCTGCAATTTCTTGTTATGGTGTCAGACTGGCAGTCTCTCTTGAATTGACAAGTATATCACATTATTATTTTACTTTCCATATTAAAACACTCAATAAATAAAATCATTCAAATTATCCTTTTATTTGTCAAAATAAAATCATTTTGTAAATTTCCTTTTTATTCTTCCGATTTCCACATTGTAATACAATTCATTTCATCATTCAAATCGATATATATGTTCTTTAAATTTATTTATTTAATTTTTATCATAATTTAAATCAAAGACAAACATAAAAAAATTTCATGATCTATTCACTCTTTAACATTAATATCATCTCTTTCTTACACAATCTCATCATCTTATCAAAACTTTCAAATTTGTATTTTTCTAATTATTATTTTTTCAAAATCCCTTCTTTAAGAAAACCTAAAATTTTAATTTAATTACCATAATTTCTTATTTTATCTACTCACTTCAATAATCTTAACATAATTTCACAATTAATTGTAATTTTCTCTAAAATTTATCATGAACCCTAATTCCTCATTTCACAAAAGTTCAATCAATTTAAAGAATAAATTCCTCAAGCATCTTATTTAAAAGTTTGAGAACATCTTACCAAGCAATAACCAAAGGTTTAACATTTTTAAATTGATAAATTTTCCTTGCTTGAATTTATTTTTCCTTTGTTGGCCGAATGCTTCCTTCTCTTTGAAAAAGCAAGTTTGTTTTTATTTTTTGTTTCCTTACAGCACACACTTCCTTGCACTCTCTCTCTCTCTCTCTATATATATAT